>OX940919.1:3790438-4390438 GCA_954870645.1 Agrotis clavis | reverse complement strand
TATTTCGGAAGTCGGTGGCCATAGTCAATGAAATAAAAAACAAAGCCACTGACTTCCGAAATAAAAGTTATTTTACAGTTTTTTTGTGTTTGGTTTTGAAGTCGGTTCCCTTTTTTTCAAAAAGTTTTTTATATTTACAATTTTATAGGTTGTATCTAAGTTTATCTGTCCTTTTCAAATTCTGAATTCTTTTTAATAATTTCAAAAAAATTAAGTACAGCTGGTAGTGTGTTGCATAGGCTATAAAAAACATTTTTTTTTTAAATTTGCGTTAACAAAGAACATAGAAACTCACATACACACTCAGATCCGGAACTACTTGCAGATCATACAAATATTTATACTGTACCGGGATCGAACCCGCGATACGCTGCACAGTAGTCGATCGCTCAGCCACTGTGCCAACCGTGTCAAAATTAAGTTAAAGTATTTGCCTAATATTCGAAATTGGTTCAATTAATGTTGATTTATTCTTAGAGCGGGTACACATTGGGCGTTTTGAAACGCGCGCTTTTGTGAAGAGAGGACGCACTTTTCGAAAATGGAGATCGAGCATTTAAATGAATAAGGTGATTAAAAAACGTAATTGGGAGGAGATTTGGTTTCTCTTTGTCTTCGTCGTCGTCTTTTATAGCGACGGTCGAGGAGCCATATACAAGCGATCTCTTCGACGTCCATTTTCGAACTGATCCAAAAGTATGTTCGCCCTAACAACGCGTGCTGAACGCCGTGCCAAGCGCGGAGTGTGTATGCGACCAACGCGCGCTCAACGCAACGTCGAGCGCCCGGTATGTACTAGCTTTTAAAATAATGTAATTGATCTCTTGAATGAATAAACATGTTTATATAGATAAAGACAGTACTTATTTTAATAAACATCCCCAAATTTTGAGAAGTAGCCCAAATGAGAAGTAGCCAAGATGAGAAGTAGTCCATTATGGAGTCGGTTGCCCAAATGTAAATTAGCCCTAATGCGCCTAAACCGTTATTTAAACCTAACCCATAAAAGAAGACCAGAAAACACAAAACCTCTTTTGCCCTCCTCTGCAATACAGCAATGGCCAATAAAGTGATTTATAACAACTTTTATACCAGCGGCGCGATGGCGGCATCAATCACTTTCAATCCATTTGGAACCGAATAAATAACTCTCGCGTCGATACTCGAAGCTTTTTAATGGTTATAAGCGTGTATTTATTGTGTACAGAGTTAAATAAAATGAAGCTATTTTTTTTTCTTTTTTTTTAATGTGAATTGCGCAGTACCTACACAAAATACAAGAAAAAATATTTTAAATATACCTGTGATAACAGGTTTCACCAAGAGGTATCGTGTTATCCCATAACGGAAAAATAAAAAATATAAAAAATAAACTTGCTGTTCTGTGAGAATACCATAATTTACCCGATGCTTAACTAATCGTATTTTGAGGAGTTTTTACACAAACAAACAAAAAACATTCTAGAAAGCAACTCCAAAATTAAAACAAAAAAAAAATCAAGGCATGAATTGCAAGCGACAAAAAAAAAAATGCAAAGTATTATTCAAGGCTGGCAAGCGAAGAGGCGATAAATTGGGGCAAGATAGTTGTACGGTAAGGGACATTAAACCAAGCTGTGCTGGGTACAGGCTGCTTGGCGCTTGCTAATGAATACAACCTTTTTACAAGTATGGAAGTAGCTAAACGAATCTGAGATCGCTGATAGAGTATCTAGATAGAATTTTTAGTACTGATTTGGTGGGAATATTTTAAAAAAAAAAGAACGAGCACTCTGGCCCTCGAACGAAAAGGAACATGGATTTTTAGTCAATAAGAGTCTGACTGTTCCTTCCGGTCCAATCGGGGGGAGGACTCAATTGATGAATTTACCTCCCCGAAAAAAGGACTTATTTAGTGACATTTTGTGGATCATATTTCCTTAAAGATTGGCTATCAGCAGCTTTAGATATGGACAAGTAGAAGAACGGAAGGCTTCTCAATTCAACCTGTGTGGCTCTTTCAGCAATCCGGTGCCATATGCCTCTCGCACTGCTGCCTTCCTTCATTTAAGGCCGTGTGTCAAAGCGAAAGCGTCGTTTGATGAGTCGGAAAAGTTGCCACGCACCGCCACCAGCAGGCGCCAGTATCGCGAAATTAACGCAATCCAAAGTTTTATGTATTTCATTTCGTCAACTTCGACATTTCATAAAGTGTTCCCTTTACGCAAAATACATGTATTACTACAATATAAATATTTTAATATAAGGATATCGAAACATTTACTAAAACAAAATGATAGAAATACTTATTGATGTGGATAAATATATTGTAAATATTTTTATCATTCACACTCTTAAATTTATTTTATAACACTTTGACACAGATTATGACGTCCCGAGATAACGAAAAAAACTATTATTTGGTAGAAAATTAATAAAATTGGCATACCTTGCGAAAGTGACAATACCCAATTATCTATTAAGCCCCAAACACACGCGCGCACGGGCATAGGCATGTGAGTTGTGTTGTTTTCAGTATTCTTTAGAATACCGTGACCCCAGAACGTAAAGGGCTATTGAACGACATCGTAGATTTTAGTAAGTATTACGAGTCTGACAGTCCCTCCCGCCCTACCCTGGGTAGGAGGACTCATTTGACTATTTTACCACCCTAGAAAAAGCCCCAAACACACGCTCCTTTTATTAACGTCCTTTCACAAAGCAGGGTGTCGAGTCTGCTAATTATTAGTCAGAATGGCGCCACAATGGCGTTTCAATTTTCGAACCATTTTTTACTCAGCAGTAAAAAATGGTTCGAATAAGCACTACAATTGAAACGCCATTGTGGCGCCATTCTGACTAATAATTAGCAGACTCGACACCCTGGTTGCGTGATATCTTTATATCTTTATTATGAGAGTGGAAAGCTAAGGGTGCTTAACACCCTGTCCTCCACCACCTGGTGTTGGTACTAATTTTTGATGCATTTTGATGTAATGACAGACACTATAGCGCCGCGTAAAAGGGACTTAGTAGTTTTTTACTCGTATATTATGAGGTACAGGTACACAGATTATTGTAGTACAATTTTATTGTCAGTCACTTCTTTATAATTGAATCTTCATTCTTTAATATCCTATCATTTTTTTTTGGGACAAGGTCTTAATATCACTTTTCTGATTAATGAAACCTTTGAGAGATATCTATCGGCTTCAAAAGAATGAGCCCAGTGCTAATCATTTTTTTTGCCTCCAAAGCAATAAATAGAGCGAGAAGCAACTTGTACCGAACACGCGTTGAGACAGCAATGACCACCAATTTTTCATCGCAGTCGCAGCATTATACTATAGGCGATATTTAACAGGGTGGTGGGTGCTATGCCTTATTTGTAGTTGACAAGTAATTTTGAAGTATTCAAAATGACAACAGCAGTTTTCATTTAATTTATTTTAATCCTGTTTCTTCGAAATTGTTATAAATCTGTGACGAAACTAAATAAATAATAATAAAAGTGAAGTGCTTCTTATCCTATATCGCAGTTTGATACGATTAGAAGTTGTTTTCAGTAACATATTGTCTCAAATTGTTGACTGCAAATCAGTGCATTTATCATTAGTTCATGTGAAATGGTATTTAGATGCATAAAGATTACATGGGAGGAGGATGGACACAGAGGAACCATCCGACAACAATAGTACGATATCACGATAGCATTGATATAATATCACTGTGAGTAATTTATTATATTGATAGGAACAATTCGTAATGTATAGAATCATACGTATTCTAACATTTGCCTTGTTTGCTCTGTAGGGGTCGTCAGGAATTTCCTGCGATGATTTTCAGTAAGTTTGGTTTATTTTATTCTTGATTTATTAATGAAAATAATGTGTTATTTAAAATAGAAAGTTTACGTGACTTATTTACAGTCATGTCCGTTTAATCACGTCCCATTGAACACAGCGAAACATAGTTTTGAATAATCTATAAGCCTACGTATTATTCGTTTTTATTTTCTCGATCTCTTTATCCATTTCCAATTTTATTATTACGAAAATCTGACAGCCGCGGTCTGAAAAAAAGTGTCGCAGGTCTAACCTGTAAGAGCCACGCTGGCTGACTGATTCGTCAAGGAACGAAAGTGATGACACTACTTTTAAAAGGCAAAAGATGAGAGGACGATAGTGAATGTGTGCTCAGAATAAAACGGCGTATGTGCCCAAACATATTGACGTCTTTTTATGAATTAAAATTGTTATTAATTGAAAAAATGTCTTTACAGAATGTAGATACTAGTATTTTCTACAATTTAAAACAACATCCTTTCAATAACTCATAGTAGTTATTCCGTAAAGTTCAAAAAATAAAAAACATAGACCGAACTTTGCATTTTTTTTGTATCGAGAAAATTTCATTGAATCGTGTTTTCAACTTTGTGAGAATTTAGATCATATAGTCAATAACTATATTCCAAGTTGTAAGATCTGTAGTCCAGATATGTACGAAGAAAAGTAAAAAATAAAAACCGTATTTTTACTGACCAATCCCCTTAAGCCATTCAAAATAAAAACATTAAATGGAACGCTTTAATCAATCTAAAATAATCATGATCCTTAAGTTATTATTATATACGCAATAACGCCTGCGTCGCGTCTTCACAAAGATATTTTAGGCAACGAAAAGTTTTGCTGCGAGCAGGCTGAGGGTTCGAACCTAAAGCAAAAAAAGCGTTCAAAAAACAAGGGAATGAGAAATTCAGTTTCGAGGGTAGTGGTTGCGATAGCCTAATTGGTTAAGGTGAATGCTCCAACCAAATTCAAATTTTCTTACGTTTTTTGCAATTTGCAGACCAGTACTAGGTTGTATGTTGATTAATAGTAGTTTATGTAACTGGTACATAATGAGGGGTATTATACACGAGTGTGAGTTTAAAAAACGAGCGAAGCGAGTTTTTTAATAGTATCACACGAGTGGTATAATAACTAATTATGTACAGTTTCATACACTACTTTATCTACTCTCATTGAACACGAACATATCAAATAAAAGATAAAAATTAATAAACACTAAATAAACATCCACCATGTCATCCACCGAAATACAAACGTCAAAATTCCAACATTCCTACTTAAAGCGCGCGCAGCCACAGATAAAAAATGAAATAGATGTATCTATGGCCAGTAATCTGTATCATAATGAAAAAAAATTAAATTATAACATTGTTTTGTTAGAGAAACAGTGTTATAATTTAATTTTTTAATTTCATTACGATACTCTATGGTATAAAGTTAGTCATTATAAACTCGTTTTGAGTTTTGTATTTCGAATTTTACGATATGAGAGTAGATAAAATATTATTCGCGGCTGTAATACGTATGTAGTTACAGAATTATAATCAACAAAATCATTAATACAACCCTCCAAGTTCATAAAGGCGTAGGAACAAAAAAAAACAGAAAAAGTCATTCCTACAGCTTTATGAACTTAGAGCGTTGTATTGATGATTTTTTTTATTGTAATTCTGTAACTACATACGTCTTACAGCCGCGAATAATATTTTAATCAACATACAACCTAGCACTGGCCTGCAAATTGCAAAAAACGTAGGAAAAATTGAATTACGCGGGCTGGTTGGAGCATTCACCCTAAGGCGTCTGGAGTACCTATCCAGAAGACACAGCGCGCAGGTTCGAACCCTACTCGCAGCTGAATTTTTCGTTCCTTAAAATATCTTTGCGAATCATGGTCCATTTCCTAAATACTTATTTCGCGCTTGGCTTCCAGTCTAACTACACACCAGCATTTTTTTTTTGTTAAATGTTTTACATAAATTGTCAAAAAACAATAATCGGCTTCAAAAGCTTCCGCTACAAGTCAGCTTCAATTTCCTTTACACCTTCAATCCCCAGCCATTGTATACCCAAACCAAAGTTGGGCCATAAACCATCTTTGTAACCCGTCACCTGAGGTTAAGGTCTAGTCAACTGTTCCGATGGAGACATTAAGGCAATCTGCGTGGTACGTGCCGACGCTGTAATGAGCGCCGGTTGGCTGCGCTACGTTTCTATACTTTGAAAACGTTCAAACGGTTTTAGAATTTTGCAGCTAGGTTATTTAACTTGAATAGAAAGGTACTAGAGTTTCAATTATTTAAAAAAAAGGTGTTTTTATTGTTTTTATTGTGTACTAGCTGTGCCCGCGACTTCGTTCGCGTGGTTGTCGGAAATTAACAATGTATTTTTTTTAAACAAAGGATTTTTTCTAAAATAAAAGTAGCCTAAGTTACTTACCTTGTTACATCAGCTACCTGCCAATAGAAGTCCCGTCAAAACCGGCCTAGCCATTTCAGAGATTAGCCATTACAAACAGACAGACAGACAGACAAAAATGGGACTGTCAGACTCGTACTGACTAAAATCCACGGTTTCCTTCAATAGCCCTTTACGTTCCAGGGTCACGGTAATTTAGTAAGTCCCGCGACCCCAGCAGGCTTTGGCCCTCTAAGAGTGTTAACCTGAATATTTCTAGAAATCCAAAATTTCAGAATGATCAGTTCCGTAATTTAGGCGTAAAAAGGTAACAAACAATTTCTAACTTTTGAATTTTTAATTTTAAGTTTGAATACACATAAACCTTGCAGAAATAAAACCGTTCATGAGTCATCATCATCAGCCTATAATGTTCCCACTGCTGGGACACAGGCCTCCTCTCTGTGAGAGGGAGTGGGCCATAATCCACCACGCGGGCCCAGTGCGGGTTGGTAGATGTCACATGTCTTCGAATTTTTTTGGTTCTAGGACATGCCGGTTTCCTCACGATGTTTTCCTTCACCGTTTTTGAGAGCAGTGGTGATGAAATAAATTACACAAAGAAATGCGCCTGGCGGGGTTCGAACCCACGACCTACAACTTGTAAGTCGGGACCGATACCACTGAGCCACCACTGCTCTCTCTGTTCATGAGTAAAGCAATGAAACCCATGCCGTTTTAAAACCAATGCAACGTGGTAACTTATAACACAAAACCTAAATCAAAATATAAAATGTTTAGAAATAGATAAAGGTAGGTCGAGTAAGGTTGTTCTTTCAAATAAACCACGACCTTCCAAAAATAAAACTTAAAAGCTTAACATTAAGCCAATT
The DNA here is from genome assembly GCA_954870645.1 of Agrotis clavis. Classification (NCBI taxonomy): domain Eukaryota; kingdom Metazoa; phylum Arthropoda; class Insecta; order Lepidoptera; family Noctuidae; genus Agrotis; species Agrotis clavis. The sequence continues at coordinate 4,383,318 of OX940919.1, read as the reverse complement.
AGAACAAACCATTCAGTATAAGTTTAGCTATTTCACGCAACGTTTACTTCTCAGAAAATACGAAAAGAAAAAAAAAGAAAAAAAAACCGAACATTCCCTTTAATAAAATACAAGCTAAAGAAAAACTAAGGCAACGTGAAGTTTTTCAAAAGAAATTCTTTTATTCATCGAGTTGGGCTCGTGCCACAGTTGAAAGTTCCACAACTTTAAACATGAAAAACCGTGGGAAAGTATGATCAATCAATTTCATTCGATTTAAGTTGTGAAGGCGGTGATTGGCAGAAGTTCTCGGCGAAAATGGAATACGTTGTATCAGTACAGATTTTTCGGAGAAATGTGGAAAGTAAGAATCGCTTCATTAGAATAATAAATTCTAATTCATATCGAAATTTAAACGATTGTAAGCCTCTTCGTATACAACGTGAGGCAAGCCTCCGATAATATACGACTTTGGTATCCTGTGGACTATTTCAATACAAATAGAAAACTGGACCGTACATAGGCCCGCGGCAATACATACTGAGAAATAATAATAATATAATAAAAATATTTTTTTTTTTTATTTTTCTTTATTGGCCAACCAACAATTGTTTATACTACAAAAATATAATCAAGGTTAAATCTACCATAATCTAGGGTTAGTATAACAATTTATTACAGGTTAGCACCGCATGCCCCTTTAACTTACAATCGCTAGACTAATATAAGACTTAAAATTAACAAGATATTAAAATTAAAATTACGTGATGAAATGAATACAAGAAAAAAAACTAAATGATCAGCAAAAGTAGAAAGAAAAAACAACAAATTACGTTAGGTACTGGTAACTATTCTATGAAACTTGGCATATGAGTCAAAATGCACGTCAACAAGATCACTGGAGCCATTTAATAATTTGCAAAGACGAGGAACGATAGAGTTTGCACCAAGTACTGTTCTGCGGAGTGGAGGGTGTAAGGGGGTAATTGGAGCACGAGGGATTCTAGCAGGGGCCCGAAATTGAAATTTGGATAGTAATAGGGGGCAATCAATCTTGCATCTGAAGAGTTTGTAAAGGAATAAGGAATCGATGATCATTCGTCGTTTCTCCAAAGAGATCATCTTAAAATAAGACAACCGGGCTTCGTATGATCGTATCCTTTTTGTATTTCCGGTAGTGAAGGCCAGATGCCAGAGGAATCTCTTTTGTATACGCTCCAATCGAAGGATATGCGTAGAGTAATGAGGTCTCCATATTGTACTGCAATATTCTAAGATACTGCGAACGAGACAGTTGTACATTATTTTTTTTGTACGACTATGCTTAAAACCAGCAACATTGCGCACAACAAAACCCAGCATTCTAGAAGCCCTTTTGATGACGCCGTCAACATGAGGTACAAAGGTCAATGCGTTATCGAATACAACTCCTAAGTCCCTTATTTGGTTCACCTCTTGGATAGCGTTATTGCCCACGTAATATAAACTAATATGCCACAACTATCACACAACGCCATCTAATCCCAAGCTAAGCAGAGCTTGTGTTATGGGTACTAGACAACTGATATATTTCTAAATACATACCTACATATTATAGATAAATTACACCCAGACACAGAACAAAATAATGATCGTGCTCATCACACAAACATTTATCCTGGGTGGGAATCGAACCCACGACCTCCGGCATAGCAGTCAGGGTCACTAACCACTAGACCAACAGGCCTGTCAAATTTTAAGGGGATTGGTCAGTAAAAATACGGTTTTTATTTTTTACTTTTCTTCGTACATATCTGGACTACAGATCTTACAACTTGGAATATAGTTATTGACTATATGATCTAAATTCTCACAAAGTTGAAAACACGATTCAATGAAATTTTCTCGATACAAAAAAAATGCAAAGTTCGGTCTATGTTTTTTATTTTTTGGACTTTATGGAATAACTACTATGACTTATTAAAAGGATGTTGTTTTAAATTGTAGAAAATACTAGTATCTACATTCTGTAAAGACATTTTTTCAATTAATAACAATTTTAATTCATAAAAAGACGTCAATATGTTTGGGCACATACGCCGTTTTATTCTGAGCACACATTCACTATCGTTCTCTCATCTTTTGCCTTTTAAAAGTAGTGTCATCACTTTCGTTCCTTGACGAATCAGTCAGCCAGCGTGGCTCTTAGAGGCTAGACCTGTGACACTTTTTTTCAGATCGCGGCTGTCAGATTTTCGTAATAATAAAATTGGAAATGGATAAAAAGATCGAGAAAATAAAAACGAATGATACGTAGGTATATAGATTATTCAAAACTATGTTTCGCTGTGTTCAATGGGACGTGATTAAACGGACATGACTGTAAATAAGTCACGTAAACTCTCTATTTTAAATAACACATTATTTTCATTAATAAATCAAGAATAAAATAAACCAAACTTACTGAAAATCATCGCAGGAAATTCCTGACGACCCCTACAGAGCAAACAAGGCAAATGTTAGAATACGTATGATTCTATACATTACGAATTGTTCCTATCAATATAATAAATTACTCACAGTGATATTATATCAATGCTATCGTGATATCGTACTATTGTTGTCGGATGGTTCCTCTGTGTCCATCCTCCTCCCATGTAATCTTTATGCATCTAAATACCATTTCACATGAACTAATGATAAATGCACTGATTTGCAGTCACAAATTTGAGACAATATGTAACTGAAAACAACTTCTAATCGTATCAAACTGCGATATAGGATAAGAAGCACTTCACTTTTATTATTATTTATTAAGTTTCGTCACAGATTTATAACAATTTCGAAGAAACAGGATTAAAGTAAATTAAATGAAAACTGCTGTTGTCATTTTGAATACTTCAAAATTACTTGTCAACAACAAAATTAAATAAGGCATAGCACCCACCACCCTGTTAAATATCGCCTATAGTATAATGATGCGACTACGATGAAAAATCAGTGGTCATTGATGTCTCACCGCGTGTTCGGTACAAGTTGCTTCTCGCTCTATTTATTTCTTTGGAGTCAAAAAAGATCAGTACTGGGCTCATGCTTTTGGAGTCGATAGATAATTGTCTCTAAGGGTTTCATTTATCAGAAAAGTGATAATATTACAACCTTGTCCCAAAAAAAAAATACTGTGGATAAGATATTATAGAATGAAGATTATTTTAATTATAAAGAGGTTACTGACAATTGTTGTACTGTACCTGTATCTCATAATTATGAGTAAAAAACCACTAAATCCACGCCGCGGCTCGACTAATATCCATTTTACGCGGCGCTAGTGTCTGTTTTTACATCAAAATGCATCAAAAGTTAGTACCAACACCAGGTGGTGGAGGACAGGGTGTCAAGCACCCTTAGCTTTCCACTCTCATAATAAAGATATAAAGATATCACGCAACCAGCTTTGTGAACGGACGTTAATAAAAGGAGCGTGTGTTTGGGGCTTTTTCTAGCGTGGTAAAATAATCAAATGAGTCCTCCTACCCAGGGTAGGGCGGGAGGGACTGTCAGACTCGTAATACTTACTAAAATCTACGATGTCGTTCAATAGCCCTTTACGTTCTGGGTCACGGTATTCTAAAGAATACTGAAAACAACACAACTCACATGCCTATGCCCGTGCGCGCGTGTGTTTGGGGCTTAATAGATATTTGGGTATTGTCACTTTCTCAAGGTATGCCAATTTTATTAATTTTCTACCAAATAGTAGTTTTTTTCGTTATCTCGGGACGTCAAAATCTGTGTCAAAGTGTTATAAAATAAATTTAAGACTGTGAATGATAAAAATATTTACAATATATTTATCCACATCAATAAGTATTTCTATCATTTTGTTTTAGTAAATGTTTCGATATCCTTATATTAAAATATTTCTATTATAGTAATACATGTATTTTGCGTAAAGGGAACACTTTATGAAATGTCGAAGTTGACGAAATGAAATACATAAAACTTTGGATTGCGTTAATTTCGCGATACTGGCGCCTGCTGGTGGCGGTGCGTGGCAACTTTTCCGACTCATCAAACGACGCTTTCGCTGTGCCACACGGCCTTAACCCTAAAATCTACTTTTTCTATGCAATAGTTAAATAGTTTAAAGCGATAGTCACACGACTGCGTTATCCTCCTCTTGCGGAGTTGGTGAAGTTTTATTAGCAATAAACCGCGCGGACGAACGGTTAGCAAAGGTCGTCCACAGCCCGTCAGCGGATTGAAAATATTAAAAATAAAAATATCATAGTAGACAACCAAGGAAACAATTCAATCCAATTCACTTTTTTGCTCACTGTAACGAAATAGGACACCACAAAAGGAAAACAGAACAGGTAACAGGAAAACATAACTTTTCTCTTTTGTAACGGTAATAATTGACACCTGCCTTCTTTAATATTAATCACCATTAATAACAACCCCAACAATATTTTCTTTTTTGGGTTGTAATAGTACATTGTTATTCAAGGAGTGAAAGTTACTTAACTAAGTCCCGAGACAGGGTTTGGCGCCCGTAACGTTGTGAGGGCGCTAATAGTTCGAGGGACTACATAAGTAATTCACCCGAGGTAAACACTGTGCTTTTCATTACAAATACAAGGAAAGTAAAAATAATAACATAAATTATTAGGTAAAGAAAAATGAGCGTTGATCGGATTGTCGCTTTTCCGCTTATTTTGTTTTTTGTCTGTGGTCATCCAGCTATACAGCCAGTATTTTTCATGTTCATAATTATTACAAAGATGGCAAAGATTTTGCCGAAATCTATGTTATATTAGAAAAATAGCTGAAACTAAAGTCATAATAATATATTTCTATTACTTAACTTTATGTCATTTTAATTTTAAATCGGGCTGTAATTTAATGACTGTATAATCACAACCAGTACCAACGGCTTAACGTGCTATCCGTACCATGGAGGAAACTCGGTACATGCATTGAATAGTCACCAATCAAAGGCTTCCTTTTAAAGAACGATCCGTGCCTCGTATTTAGACTCGAGCTCCTGAAATATCCAATTTGTGATCCCGATATAACGTTCTCTCAAAACAACATGGCTACCGAATTGGTCTTAGTAAGATTGGCTAAAACATCGCTGACAGTTGTATAAGCAACTGGATTCACTAACAGGCGACCATTACAGAAGGAAAAATGGAGAAGGTCCATTTCTTAAGGTGAATGCTCCAACCAGCCCGCGAAATTCAAATTTTCTTACGTTTTTTGCAATTTGCAGGCCAGTGACATTTTTTTTTTTTTTTTTTAGGTGGTAAAATCATCAAATGAGTCCTCCCGCCCTGGGTGGGGCGGAAGGGACTGTCAGACTCTTACTGACTAAAATCCACCCGTGTTCCTTCGGATGCCCTTTACGTTCTGGGGCCACGGTATCCTAGGTTAAGAAAAAATCCGCGACCCCAGCAGGCATTTGGCGCGAAACACGACGCGCCACCGACCCGGGCTTGGTCCTTGGTCGGACGGCGAGCTACCCATTACTCACCGTCCGCAAGCCCGCTCCGCCGCTGTGCCCTCTGCTATTCAGAGGGACACGCGTTGGAGCGTCCACCTGACAGGCTATTCGCATACGGGCAAAGAGACCCCTTAGGCACACAGTGCCTAAGAAAGAGTTTTTGCCCGCATCCCAGGGTGCACCGGCCCGAAAAACTGGTCTTCCCCCCGGACGTATCCGAGAGGGAACTCCAGTCCACGGGCGCACGTGGAGGTTTCCTGTCTTAGCACCCCAGGCCAGTGACATGTTGTAACTTTATCAGAATATGAATTGCGGTAATAATAAGTATAATTTTAAATATAAAAATTATCAAAACATTCGCTCCATCTGCTCTCACATAGAAAAGCTGCATCAAAGTTAGATTTCGGAGATTTTAACAAGATGCAGCTTTTCTATGTGAGAGCTGGTGGAGCGAATGTTTTGGTAATTTTTATATTTTAAATTATACTTGTTACTACCGCAATCCATATTTTGCTAAAGTTACAACATGTGACTGGCCTGCAAATTGCAAAAAACGGAAGAAAATTTGAATTTCGCGGGCTGGTTGGAGCATTCCCCTTAAGTTTTATTGAGAATGTTTTTTTTTTATGATCGGTTCGTCTTTGACCACTATTTCGCCTGATAGTAAGCGAAGATTGGAACTTGAACTAGGTAAGTTTGACTTATAAAACTATAAAGAAAAAAAGGGCAAAATGTCCTCCCGCCCAGGGCAGGACGGGAGTGACTGTCAGACTTGTACTGACTACAATCCACGATGTTTTTATAGCTCTTTACATCGAGGGTCATGGTTATCTGATAAGACAGGCTTTGACCCCAGCAGGCTTTGACCCTCTAGAGTCTAGACCCTTCAGATTGCTAACGGCTTTGCAGAAAGAGGTGACAGCTTCTTGCATGTTTTACTTACTTTATTTCAGAATGTTGGTGTTGTAATTTACTTGCAATTTTATAATATTCATCATTATAATAAGAATTATCAAAATCGGCCTACACATTTGTTCTCTAGAACGCCACATAGAAACAAACATACATACATACATATACTGATAAACACATTACCCATCCTTTGCGTCACGCAGTTTGGTAAAAACACGCGGTGCCATTTATTAGTATTAGAACATTTTTTTTTCCTCGGGAATAGTACTTTTAGCGATGAAAGTTACTATTCCCTTTTTGTGCATCTGCATGCAATGTGAATGCATTTGCAAAATTCTTGACATTCGGTTTAGCGGCTTGGGCATGATATGGTAACAAGCAAAATAGCTTTATTACTTATCTCGCATTTATAATATTATTAAAGGTAACCCTTAGACCAGCTTGTACACAAATGAATTTAACACCAGTCACTATGACTATTTGATCTTCAAAAGATCGTTCGATATCTTGAGTGCAGGTGGGTCTTAATAATCTAAAGCACAATCTTTAATCGTGTTAAAGATGACATCAGCTTTTGCACGTGTAGTTCGTTTGGGCGGACACGATAATAACAAATAAAAATATCAAATTCTAGGCTTTGAGTGATAAATTTATCTATTATGAGTTGGAAAATTCAAACTTCTTACCCTATCTTCTATGTGCCACCAAGCAAATACTGCGAAAGCGCATAGTATTAAAAAAGTAGAGTAACAAAATTGTCCAATTACGAGCGAACGGGACGTGGACTGTCCGCTTTTTATGTAAATCATGGTGCCCGGAGCTGAAACAAGCTGTTCCTTCGCGCTAAAGAATGTAGTTTACGTCCCGACTAGGGTGACCATTTGTAAATGAGTTCGGACGCAGTTTAAATTGCGAATTCCTGTCGCATTTTCTGTTTTATACGTGTTTTAAAAAGTTGGGATTACTTTAAGAATTATGTTGCTTGTTTTACTATTTTGTTTGTTTCTCCTTTTGTAACTTGTGTTTTATCTTAAATTAATTTCTACATATATTACAAGTTGCAATTCTGAACGTAGGTACGGCAGTACCGCTGGCGCAGTAATGTTTTGAAAGGTTACCGTTGCCCTAGAATGCAAAGGGCAATTCAACAAATACGGTGGTTTTTACTCAGTACAGTCCTATTACTCTAACCAGGGCAGGAGGACTATTTTTTTGTTTTTACACCCCATATAAGAGTCTTATCTATCTCTGTAGTAAAACTAAGCTATTTAGGCGTGAAACCGTAACAAATAAACAAACTCACCTCGTATTTATGATCATTGTAATGTATTCATGCATCACAATCAAGACATCCTTGTGAATACATACCTTGAATCTATAGTTACACAATAATAATGAAACATTATCCCAAAGCCACTAAACCATCTTCAAATTACACAGCTTACACCAAATCTAAATCTTCTATATTATCTGTAATAATTCAAGAGTTACAACCTCCTTGTTATCGGGGTGTCAATTCAACGCCACTTATGTGTACCATGTTAATTGGCACTTTCGATACACTGTCATGTTAGATTTTGTCATAGAGTTATGAATTTATACACAACAACAAAAGTTTGTCTACTAATAAATCACCAACTAACTCTCAAAACGGTGAAGGAAAACATCGTGAAAAAAATACCAGTCTGGAGAACTATCTATTAAAATATCTGGATATATATATCCTCTGACAGAGCGGACAATTGAGACCCAGCAGTAGGAAACGTTATTCATCATCATCATCATCAGCCTATAATATTTCCACTGCTGGAACACAGGCCTCCTCTCTGCGAGAGGGAGTGGGCTATAATCCACCACGAGGGCCCAGTGCGGGTTGGTAGATGTCACATGTCTTCGAATTTTTGATTCTAGGACATGCCGGTTTCCTTACAATGTTTTCCTTCACCGTTTTGAGAGCATTGGCGATGAAAATATACGTAAATTACGCAAAGTAATGCGCCTGGTGGGGTTCGAACCCAGCTACAACTCGTAAGTCGGGACCGATACCACTGGGCCACCACTACGTTATTGGCGTGGACTAATAAAGAGATCAATAAGTTCCAGTCAACGATCATGTAACCGAAATGGCTTCAGTATGAAGTAGAAAAACGTGATGTTCTGTAAGAAAGAAAGAGACGGCTATTTATTATTGACACCCTCTATGTTTTCAGGACTTACTCTGTGGCAATTATTGTACTACAAGAGCTAATGAATGTTTCAAACGGTATGGTTAGGTATTCAGTGGTATTATAACGACTGAATTATTGAAACATAATATGTAGGATATAATGTTATGTACGATTACCGCTATTAATAAAGATTAGACCACATTTTCATTTCAGGACAGGCCTGTTGGTCTAGTGGTAAGTGACCCTGACTGCTATGCCGGAGGTCGTGGGTTCGAGTCCCACCCAGGAAAAATCTTTGTGTGATGAGCACGATCATTTGTTCAGTGTCTGGGTGTAATTTATCTATAATATGTATGTATTTAGAAATATATAAGTATGTTTATCAGTTGTCTAGTACCCAGCATGACACAAGCTCTGCTTAGCTTGGGACTAGATGGCGTTGTGTGATAGTTGTGGAATATTATTATTATTTTGCCATCATCATGTGGGTGATAGTGACCACATTGACGTCACGTCGGAACGACAACGATGCATTAATAATTACTTAAGTCCATGTTCGTTTTTCTTCCCCTCAATGTCAACTAAATACTAAAGCCATGGTGCACCAGACAAAACATCTACGCCAGCAGAAAAACAATCTCTAGAAAAAAAAAACCGATTTCGTTCAAGAACTTTAAGATATCTAGTTTACGTTTCTTTGCGTATTTACTGACCCCCGAACATTACTGAATAAGTATGTTCTGATGTAGGAAATTACACGAGGTAAAGGAGTATGGATGTTGGTGTATTTGGCCGTAAAGCGTACTTGAAGTATTATGTCGTTAATTGTATAGCAAATGAAAAACCGAGTAATGCACGCACGGAAACTTTTATTTCTATCAAATTAACACCATGCAAAGTCTTCTTTTACTTTACTACACAAAAATCTGAAAACTCGAGGTAAAAGTCGAATTCACTGTGATTACTTTGAATACCAAAAAAACCCAAAAATCAGTGAACAAAAACATAGGAAATAGGTCTACAAATGTGTTAACAACTTCATTTCATAGAGTAAACCTTGACAATGAACATATAAACCCCAAAGTTACAAAAGCAACCATAAAACTATGATAACATATTTTATTATCCCATAACTCTCTCGATATCAATTTTTTCAACTTCCCCCTCTTCATATAACCGACCTCACCCGAAAATGTCCGAAGTCTCAATCTGTTTATGATTCGCAAATTACGAAAGAAATTGAGTTTTCTTTCTGTAAAAGTTTTCGGCGAAACTCGAGACGTTTTCTTTTTTTAAATTAAAAGATTTAGTTTAAGACCTAAGGTTTTTGAGGGATTCCGAGAGGCAATGAACGACTTACTTCTGTGTCACCTTTAATAGAAATGTTCTCAGGAATTCTTTTGTTTTGAAACACAGACCAATGGGAGTTTCACTGCAATTTTTAGCCGTCAGTGGCGCTTCAAGCACATAACGTAAACAACGTCAAGTGTAGCTTCGAGTATATCAAGTTAATCATACAGTAAATGACTTCATGCGCTGGAAGCGCCATCTTCGCCGAGCTTTGCGTGAAACCTCCCATTCCCATGTTTTTGGGAAAGCGCGCATTTTTCTCATCTGTCTGAAATGGATGGATGGATGTTTGTTACTTAATCTTATCAGAACAGCGGTTTGGTACATAGTCATTTCTTTTTTCGTGGTAAAATCATCAAGAGTCTGGGACCTAGGGCGGAACGGGAGGGCCTGTCAGACTTGTACTGACTAAAATCCACAGTGATCCTTCAATAGTGCTTTACGTTCCGGGATCACGGTTACCTGATGAGAAAGTCCCGCGACCCCGGCAGGCTTTGGCCCTTTTAGGGGGCCCCCGTCAGTTTGCTGACAGCTTTTCGAGCATTTATTCTCACAAAAGTTTGCATTTATTTTTTACCTCATTTTACTACGTTACACGTGTATCACGTTGAAAGCAACTCAAAGGGATCCTAATATGTATTTAAATATAATCGTTATTGAATTTTATCTTTATCTGTTTATATTTCATAGGATTATTCGAATAGAAGGGCTTAGGGTACCGTTTCAATTTAAGCGGAGTATGATAAAGCGATGATATTGTAAAATCTGATTGATTTTAGGATTAAAATAAGAGCCCTATGGACCCTTACTGCCTGAGACTACCCTGAGCCTTCAGAGGCTGTCTGTCCATTCAGAGATTTCTATATTAATATCGCTTCTAAAGTCATTCGTATTTCTACAAAAAAAAACAACACAATTTATGCAAAATTTTCGATCCCTAACATTTTATGATAGTTCCATAGTTATAACTCATCAGACCGATTTTGCATGGTTGAAAATATAACCCGCTAACTCTTACAATATAAGTAATTTAAACCCAGTTTCTCTCGACCCCTCCCCCTATTTCTCCTTTCTCAAGTTTTATGCAAATAAGTACCCTATAACCACGAGTATATCTCTTAACCAACATTTGTCAAATTCTTTGCTCTCACTTTCGCATTTGTAAAGTTTGTATAGAACGTCACTTCGACCTTTAATTTTGTCCTTCATAATTATCACTAACTAATAAACTTCTAACTTCCTCCACTATCAATCGTTAGCGAACACAAAAACCGTAATCTGAATCGGTCCTCTCGGTCCATTTACCAATGAGGAATTAATTGATTGATCCGGGCCGTGAAATTGCACGCCGACCGGTACCTATTAAATATTCAATTAAATTGCCGAACGGATAAGATGTCTGACTCGGAACCAGGGAAATAAGTATTTAGAAACAGTATATTATGTAGTGAGAGATTATTTGACATACATAAATGAACATACGCCTTTTTCCCATGAGGGTAGGCATCAGTAACCGCAGAAAGCCAAGAGGCTTTGCTACGATCCTTACATAATCCATTCGCCTTGTTCACATTCATACATCTGGCATTGCTAGTACTACACCCGAATTTTTAAGAACCACGCCAAAGAATTATTAACAGACGTTAATATTTTTTGTTTTATTTTTCGTATTATGCCGCTACAAGCTATAATAATGCAATCCTTTAATTACGATTCTGCTTAAGTGGTCCTCTTCATCACTAGTCTACTGCATCTCATAAGCCTCTCCAATCGCACACTATTTCACTTTTACTCTACCACCAGCTAATTGACCTGCCACCTTCCGATAATTGTCGCTTAACCTGCCCCGAGGACCCTTTTAGACCCACAAATAATCTTTATGTTTGTCTAGAATCAGTTATAGCTGAAGATTATACAGCCAATGTTCACCTATATTTGCAAAAAAAATATTTGCCTTAAACTGACAGATTCCATAACAAAGACACTAGATCAAAACCAGCCAAATCTGGTTTCTAACTTCTAAATACATTAGAACATTCGTTTTTATCTCGGAACAAGAAGTAAGGAACAACCCTAAATCATTTTGGGTCGTCCAAAAGAGTTATCAAGATGTTTGGGGCAAAAATTCGGTGCCACAAAAAAGTTTTGCCACAATTTAGGGACCAACTTAATGGGCTTTACAAGTGGAGATATGGAGACTGTGTTTTATATTGTAACTTATTTTTAGTATTTTATGTTGATAGAGTCGAGGCTTACTTATACTTTAACTGTGGTTGATGTCCAAGTTTAAGCAACGTTTGCCAAGATTGGTCGAAGGATTTTATCGTTAACTAGCGGCCCGGTACGTACTTTGCTACGTATAAAGTGAAATAATAAAAAAAAAAATTGGAACACCAAATTCATTTATACTGTCAACACTGTAAAGAAGTTTCAATTTGACAGCACAATCTCCATCTGAAAAAAATTTAAATTTGATAGTAAAAATCCCCGTTAAAAATCAACCATTTTTTTTTATTGAATTAATTTGTTACAAAAAAATGTGACAAAGGAAGAACCGCTCCACCGATTTTGTGTAAACTTCACATAAACCATCTACCTACTAAATAGTCCGAACAAAGCCTAAACATTTGGTTTGGATAGGTGAGCCCGTTCTTGATTTATTAAATTACAACGGAAAGTGGCATTGATTTTATATATATTGATGATTAGTCAGTGTCGCTGTCATTTGTAGATCTTCAACAGTCGTTACAGGTTATGAAAAGTATTATGTATAATACATACATGGGTAGAAGTTGTGAGGGCCCAGAGGCTTACGCCACGACTCACATGCATGAGGTTGTAATTTCGAGCAAGTGTACCAATTTACTAAGCCTCTATGACGAGTTTTCACCTTTATGTGACGGCTATAGGCTATAAAGCATTACGCCACGAACAATAGAAGCAGAGCAGAAAAGGTGAATACTACGGACAACAGCTAGTACAATGATCCGTGTGGGAATCTAATGGCAGTCAATCGCTCAGTCACTGCGCCAATCGTATTTTTTTTTAGCGTGGTGAAATCATCAAATGAGTCCTCCCACCCCGGGCAGGGCGGGAGGGACTGTCAGACTCGTACTGACTTAAATCCACGGTATCCTACAATAGCCCTTTATGCTCCGGGGTCACGGTAATGAGATAAGTCCCACGATCCCGGCAGGTTTTGGCCCTCTAGAGGGGGGCCCCGTCATCAAGCTGACACTCTTTGAGGCGCGCGTGGAACACAACGCGCCGTCGACCCGGGCATGGTCCATGGTCGGACAGTGAGTCGCCCTTTAATCGCCGCCCGCATTCCCGCGCCCACGGTGGCCGGAGATCGTCTGCCGACGATACGGTGGCCGGAGGGAGGACGCTATCCTCTCCCTCACGCGGCCCGCCTTCTCCTTCGCGAGCATGACTGCTTCGCAGAAGGAGGCGAGCGCCAATCGTACTTAAATAAAATAAGAGATAATTAGAAATAGATATTAAGTAAATACATTCGTAAAATGGAAAACTTCTTCCCTATTTATATGAAAAGGAGGATAAATAAAATGTGACTGGAAGAGTCTTAAAAACTCGGAGCCCTCTTTTAAGAGTCTCTTCGAAATAATTGAGTTGATTTTAGCATTCTGAATGTTATGTCATTCCTATGGATTCTAGAGGACAATTTTATTTGAAGACTTTTTGAAATTATCCTCTTCAGAATCAAGTAGAAAAATTTAACATTTTAAGTATTCATATTGCTGTTTATTTTTTTGTCTTTGCCATTTTTTTATATTTACATTAAGTAGGTGGTAGGTAGAAATTTCATTATACCTGAGTGCTATAAATTATATTTTTGACAATCATATTAGCAGCACTTACTCAATTTTTGTCGAGCAAGCCAAAAAAGTAAAGCGCGGATGGGCAATGGGATTCAAAGCGGTGCAGGTTCGAGGGACTCGGAGGCCAAACTTCACACAAACTAAGCAGCAGGAAAAAGCTAGTAAAAGTAGTAAAAGCGAATCAGAGGCATATTATTATCCAAATTAACACAACAAAGACCCCAAAACGACTCCTATAAACACATAATTAAGATACAAAGTACTATAAACTGCAACATAGCTCAAGCTGTAACAGTATTAGCAGATGAACAGTATTACCTCGAACGTTATTAGAATATACATTGCAAACCGGAGTGTCTTCCCGCCGGCTTAATGGTTCAAATGGAAAAAGTTTTTCTCTCACAACTTAATAGCAAAAACTCTTCTGAATGGCCCTGCTTTGTTTCCTGTACAAATTAGTTTTTTTCTGAATGAATTAAGTGTGTTTATTGTGGAAGAATAATAATATACGGGAGAGGGCTTGGAGCTGCAGCCTTACTCTCGACACTCGATCTCAATTGAAATTGGAAATTGGGATCGAGCTCTTGTCATTTGGCACTCTTGAATGTTACACTAGCTCACGATTGGAACAGTATTGGGCGGATTTTTTTGGAACTAAATGAAATGGACTTTACTCGAACGAAAATGAATATCAGCACAAATTTATCTATTGATTTAATGAGTAATTCAATATTTTTAAATTTGGTAATTAACGTTTTTATTTGTATGGCCACCCCATGACAATCAGTGTAGGTGTAGTCGAACATGCAGTCGATTCAAATCTCAATCTCGACTTCGTTCAAGAGTGCCAATTTTCTGAATATTGGAATTGAAACTGAATCGAATTGGAATACGATCGAGATTGGGATTGATTTCAAGAGTAAGGCCCCTGGTCCTTGATCAGATGACGAGCTACCAATTACTTCTCGCCGTCCGCCTACGCCAAAATCAAATATTTTTATTTGACATAGGCCAGTGAACTTGTAAAACGTCGGCAAATAGGTGCACGATTCGGGTTAATTTTTTTCATGGAGAAGAACTGAAAAAACTACACATGATCCATCTACGGTGGCTGAAAAATGCCCGTTCCTGAAATATTCAATGTCCCTCTGACTCCCGCGGCGGCTGAAGAAAACTGAATGAACTGAATTCATAGAGTCCTTTGTTCCGCAGTGAGAAGATGCGAGCAGCAGTATCAGTATCAGCACTATCTCCTTTTAAAGATCAATGAGCAATATTTATAATAATTATGATAGATTTCGAGATATCTTGGAGCGCGACCCATGTTAAAATTCTCAGAATTATTCTGGAAATCTTTAATTGATAACATTAAGCATCATCGGCAATTCACACACATAATATATTTTTCGTACCACTTGCTCAAAAAAGTGACATTCTATGCCACAAAAAGCGTACATAACAATAGTCATTATTAATCTGTTAGAAACAGCTTTCCCTAGGGAAAGAAAGTTGTACTGAATTTCATTCATCCTCTAGGGAGAGAATGTGATTTGAATTTGGAATACTTACCGATACTGAACTACATCAGTCTGTCTTTACAACATTGAGTTTGTATTTAAAGCATTATACAACTTTTTGAAAAAGGAATACGCATTTATTATGCAGTTATGATTATTCAATACAATTACGAAAACCGTCGAGGCCGTATGAGCTTGATGCCTTTGCTTTTCCGACAAAAAAATATTAGTCTAGGAATTTGCCGCGTTTTTGTTTTTTTAAATACAATTTTAATTTATTTTTATGAATAAATTAATATTCTAATATAAAAACGTGGGAAAAATAAGTTACGATGTTAAATCAAAGCGACAGTGACAGTGAATTGTCTGATTCCATCAGTGCAAATGCTGCCGCAATTATAAATAATTTGCTTCCAACAAAATCCAAGGAAAATTATTTAAAAACTTATGAAGAATTTTCAACGTGGAGAAGTGCGAAAGGCCTATCAATTTCAGAATCAGTACTTCTTGTCTATTTTGATTATTTATCCAAGACAAAGAATCCGAATACACTTTGGTGCATATACTCAAAACTGAAAGCTACAATAAGCATCAAACACAGCATTGAAATAAACAGATTTACGAAATTGCTGGCTTTTTTAAAAAGAAAATCAGAAGGGCATTGCGCAAAGAAGTCTAAAATTTTTACGACTCAAAATGTGGAAAAATTTCTTAATGAAGCTCCTGACGAAGTTTATCTGGCCACAAAAGTAAGTGTACATGATATAACTATGAATATTTCGTATCTTAGTAATGGTAATTATTCTATATATTTACCTGTTTTTTATCTTTGTTATAGGTGGCCTTAATTTTTGGACTCAATGGTGCCTGCCGCGGATGTGAACTTGTAAACTTAAAGGTGGAGGACGTTGAAAATCATTCCAATGAGTTGCTGCTGATTAATGTAAAGGAAACTAAGACAAAGAAAAATCGCTCATTCATTGTACAAGGAGAATATACTAAAATCATTCACAAATACCAAGCATTACGACCCACCAACATGGAAAACAGTAGATTTTTTATAAACTATCGGAATGGGAAATGTACTCGACAAGCCATCGGCAAAAATAAAATTAGCAACATGCCAAAGGATATTGCAAAATATCTACAACTTAAAGATGTTGAACTCTACACCGGTCACTGCTTTAGAAGAACTTCGGCGACTTTCTTGGCGGATTCAGGGGCGGATATTACGTCAATAAAAAGACACGGTGGTTGGAGCTCTGATGGAGTAGCTGAGGGGTATATTGAAAGTTTAATGGCGAATAAAACTATGTTAAGCAGTCAAATTAACAAAAACATAAAATTTAATCCATCAGAGCCACAACCATCAACTTCTGGCATCTTATCTTCGTCCGTAACTGACATTGCACCACCACCACTATCTCCGACGTTTACTAGCTGCAATGAAACGCAAGTTCCTCAGACGCAACTTGAACAGAGAAATACTCAAATTAACTCATCAACAATAAATGTACCCAACAAAAATATTACTCTTTCAATAAATAATTGGACCAATGTTTCAAATATTAACTTTTACTTTTAATTTTCATTATTTTTATTAAATGCTTATCTTATATTATTATTGTGTTATTTTTTTCGCAAATGGTACCTACGAAAAGTAGAGTATTTTCCTCGGTGATAAAGCTGTCTTAGTCTTGGGTGAACTTAAATCCCTCGCTACACTCAGGACTCGTCTTAAATCCCTCGCTTCGCTCGTGATTTAAGGTTTTAACACCCTCGCTACGCTCGGGAGTAAACCTCGAGTCCTTCGTGACGCTCGCGATATAAATCGTCACCCGCGACAGAAGACACTGCTTTATCCCCTTGGTTAATAATCTACTATTTCGTACCACTTGCTCAAAAAAGTGACATTCTATGCCACAAAAAGCGTACATAACAATAGTCATTTTTAATCTGTTAAAAACAGGGAAAGAAAGTTGTACTGAATTTCATTCATCCTCTAGGGAGAGAATGTGATTTAAATTTGGAATACTTACCGATACTGAACTACATCAGTCTGTCTTTACAGCATTGAGTTTGTATATAAAACATTATACAACTTTTTGAAAAAGGAATACGCATTTATTATGCAGTTATGATTATTCAATAAAATTACGAAAACCGAAGAGGCCGTATGAGCTTGATGCCTTTGCTTTTCCGACAAAAAAAAAATATTAGTCGAGGAATTTGCCGCATTTTTGTTTTCTTCAATTATATAAACGTTAAGTTTACTTTAATTTATTTTTATAAATAAGTTAATGTTAAATGTTAATGTTTAATAAATGCTTATCTCATATTATTGTGTTATTTTTTTCGCAAATGGTACGAAAAGTAGAGTATTTTCCTCGGTGATAAAGCTGTCTTAGTCTTGGGTGAACTTAAATCCCTCGCTACACTCAGGACTCGTCTTAAATCCCTCGCTTCGCTCGTGATTTAAGTTTTTAACACCCTCGCTTCGCTCGGGAGTAAACCTCGAGTCCTTCGTTAAGCTCGCGATATAAATCGTCACCCGCGACAGAAGACACTGCTTTATCCCCTTGGTTAATAATCTACTAATTATTATCGCTTCCTCATCCTAAGTTGAAACAAAGTACTTTGAAATTGTGATAAGGTTATCACAAGGGTCGCTAGGAGACTCCTTATCGGTTTGAAATAAAAATATGATAAAGATCCAAGATGATGCAGGAAAATGTTGTGTCTAAGTATTAAATAGGAAATAATGATACATATTATCCGTACTTGTACCGGCCCACATGCGGCAAATATTTCACTGTTGTATTTTTAACCGACTTCAAAAAGGAGGACGTTCTCAATTCGGATGTTTATACATAATATATTACGATGATATATTCCCTTTACGTCGAGTCCCGTTACGTCGAGTCTGGAAGTCTATTGTTCTCCAAACTATTGATATTTAAAGCTTTCTATTACCTTTATGTCGAGTTTGGTGAAGAAGTACAGTCAGGGATGTAAATTCAAAGCCAATGGCAACAAAACATTGTTTTATTATATTGTTCTAGGTATTACTTTTTTCGTATATCACAGGATCACAGGAGCAAGTCGACGGAGCCCCGCTACGCGGGGCTCCAACTTCTGCGTTTTTTTTTTCAAATAACCGCGAAGAGGATGGCGGGTCTTTCAGATCCCGCCATCCTCTTCTTACCTAAATTGTCCGAGTCGGGATCCCAGCAAGTCTTGAAGTTAGACCTAGTTCTAGTTCTATTTTTCTTCTTGATCTCCTCTTGTTCTACCTAGTTATATTTTCCTAAGTAAAAAAATAAAATCTCGTGGGGTAACTCAGCCCATGTTACTGAACAATTTTTGTTCTAAGACTTTTGGAAATTCGCCTCCATCTGCGAAACAGTTATGCTCGCGAAGGAGGAGGCGGGCCGTGAGAGAGAGAGGACAGCGTCCTCCCTCCGCCCCAGCCGCAGTGGTAGACACCGACGGCATCGGACGTTGCAAGACGATCTCCGGCCACCATTATGCGCCCGCCTTTAAAAGGTCTTTCCGTGAATTCGCATTCGGGAAAATAAGTATCACGTGTCTTTAACGCGTGACAAACAAAAACTTTAGTTGCTTACTAAATTTTAGTCCATGATAAAAGTTATTTTAACTAGTTAAAAAAAATACGTACGTACTACCGTAATATTTCTTTATGTGTGCATATTTTACAAAATTACGATGTAATTTTATAATAGTAAGGATTTCTTTTACATTTTCTAATAACTTCATGAGCGCAGCTACATTATAACCTCCAATTTCTTGCCGTATTACATACACTTACTTTCTTAATGGGTGTGGCCTTCTTTCCCATAAGATAAGTAGAGATGGCCATGCAAAGTTGGGGAAACATGCCAATGACCAATAATAACAATATCACGATTTTTTGATCTAGACAAGCCGATTTAGGGACATTGTTGCACGATTTTTCGAAATTTGATAAAAAAACTTCTACATAACGTTTTTCACCGAAGATTGGATTCAATGTATCTTGTCCAATCTTTGGGTACATGAAAATTGTACAATGTGTGACGATAAGTGCATGCTGAGTACGTATCGCCATAGGTACAACCATAAAAAACATGTGGTTAAAAAAAATAAAGCAAATTAGTAACAAGGTATGTAGACATAGTACTGGTCATCACTACCTCACTCATATGGCCATCTTACACGGGCACCCTGGGAGAGATGACCAAACGAGTTTTATTTTTAAACGTATTTTTGAACATGATCTCTTTAATTAAAACGATAAGTATGCCAATAATGTATAAAATTAATGTTTAAATTATGAAAATATGCCAAAACTAACAAGGTAAAGTATTTATTCTTATTTCAGCACACCTTTTAAAAAACTATGGCCAACTCTAACGATTTTACCCTATTATTTCCGGACTATTAACACACAAACTATTCCCTGTATGTTCACCGTGACTTGCAATAACTATGTCGATAGCGTATGTAATTATTTGTAATGTATCTATTACAACACTTCTATATTTAGAAGCAAAATAAGAGATAATAATTAATAATGATAGGGCAAATATTTTTTCTTATCTAAAGCCGTTACTCGTGGAGATATTAGTTTCTCCTCTCTCAGGTCTGCTGGAAAAAAAAACTTTTAGAAATAAGCAGTACCTTTGTACTTTTTTTTTCCTCTTAAAATATTTTCCTGTATATATCTGTGTGTGTACATAAATAAATAGATAAATTATCATCGATGGACATGTATCCATGCTCATGTCTGACTAACAATCTACACTTGCAAGCATTAGTAAGGACTCACTTAAGAGGAAACACCAAGGGCTGGAGAATTGAAAAATAGGCATTTGTAAAATCTATTGCTGTCGCGCAGTGCCCACAACAGAGTTACAGAGCGCGATAGAGACAACTGCAGCTTGGACCGAAAATACCTTATTAAATGGCACAAAATCAACGATTCGTAGTCCCCTGATTACTCCTCCAAAACTTAACCGATTTCACTACTTTTTACTTTAAAGAATAAAGAAAGGCATTGGCCGTGTTCCTATGTTTTCCTTTTTTTTATCTAATCTCATCTAATTTGTTTTCTGGATATTTGAACACAGCGGAAAATCTGGCAATTTTTTTAGGATTTTGAATATTCATATCTCTTTTAATAATTAATTTATGAAAAAAAGGAAAATATAGAGACATGCCAATAGTGGTCATAGATTTTTTGAAAAAAAAATATTGCTCTACTGGCATTATCCAGGGAGAAAACAGGGGACTACGTTTGTATGGAAAAACGGCCGTGGTGTTTCCTCTTAAGGTCATGGCACACTATACCGGCACGGCTCCAACCCACCACTTTACCCGTGATTCAAATTAAAGCCTTAAATCATGTGTCATATAATTTATTTCATAACGTCAATATGAAAAAGCCAACGGTCGCCCAGGGTGGCTCTTTGTGTTAACCGATGCTGGTACTTTATTTGATACGTCACCACTGTTGACGTAACAGCGAGAGAAGACATCATGTTATAACCTGGTGGCCTACCATGAACTCTAAAAGCGTGAGTCTTTAGGCTGTGGGAAAGAGATGGCGCTAGACGACTTGTATAGTTCTGTTTCTTTCCCACAGCCTAAACTGGATCGCGTTTAGAGCTCGTCATAAAGCCTCTTTACATACAATTATGACTTAAACCTTGAGCAAACGTGGTAATTAATACCCATGTCTTTTATTTACGATAAGAGGCTTTTGCCCTGCATAACAGACTGGTATTATTAATAATCATCTTTACACCCAGAAGCCGTGTGATCCTAATACCTTCATCAGCTCACAAAACTCTTAATCCAAAATATAATCAAGAGGCAGCAGACGTTCGTATCACAGTAATACACACCTATTGCCTATACCCTAACTAATAATCTTATACAGCCAATGAAAGCTTATTACAGTTAATATCCTACTTTTATATCGCCATAATAGCGCTAATCGAGGTCATTGACAGCGATTCTCAAATGTTGAAGGGCTTAGCTGTCAAGTCGGGTTCGATGGATTAAGACCTTGAGGATTCAAATGTTATTATGTTGATTATTATTCACTAAGCACACCTGTAGAGAGAAAATAAACAGTAAAGTTGTTTCTCCTGGGTTCATTTCTCGAATTATATTTCGGCAAATAACTACTCATCAACATCGCGACAACTGACGTTAAAGCTTTTTGTTCACAAAATTTTTGTGTATTTTCCTCTTTGTTATTTTATAATAATGTATAATTGCGCAGCGCGAATCTGAAAATCATAACCCTTCTTTTGGCTTTGCCGTAGTCGGGTAATAAATTAAAATGGCACTCGACCTTTAGGACCAACACCAATACAAAAATCTGCAAACCACTTTATAAACATATTCACTTACACATTTTTTTTTGTTGTAACAGGCAGTAAAAACGTTGAGAAACAGTCGTATCACACAAGCCGTGTTCGACGCATTTCACAGAACGGACCCAGATGCTTTCCACCATTACTTCCAACCCTTTCTGAGCTCAATTCCATTGTATCGTCCTACAAAATTACAGTTTTCATTGCGTATAATTTACGCCGGCCGTGGTGAATTAATTTTGGACAATTTAGCCTGTTATAAGTTTTTTGAGCTGTGACATTTGAAAGTATTTAGCGGGAATGGGGGTTACCATAAAGTCGCAATGGTAGGCATAAAGTAAAATTTACTGCTCTGTGGTTTTAGCCAACTTTATTACTCCCTTCTGAACAGTAGGTATTGTGAATTATCCACGTTTTCATCAGCTTGTTTTATCAACTTTGAAAGTTACAGATATATCCAAGACAAGTTATTTAGGTAATTAGTTCTTTATGAAATCAAAACTAAAAAAACTACACATAACTAAAGATGTAGAACCGATTTTGATAAAAACAGGTTAAACACCCGGCTTTCAAATAGAAAAACCGCCTTTAAATCGATATCATGCCTTTTCTTGCTGCTTACAATCATAAAATGTTTTACCGTCTTCCTTCAATTGCCTTTTAGATAGATAGATTGACAACCGACACCCGTTTAAGAGCTACTACGGTGCCAAAGACACACAAATGGCGGATAAAAGCCATATCAATAGATACGACTACTTTTGTGAAAAATGTAACAATAAAATCGATTCATCTCGACAAAGAGAAAAGTCTTGGCCAAGTTCAAAACAGCTACTACGGGCCAATTTCGCCCATTTCTGTGGACAACTCACACTTAAACAAAAAATAAAAAACGCTGAAATTGTCAACATCAAAAAAGAGCCGAAAGTCGGTGACTTTCTTTTTTATTTCATTGACTTTTTGTGACCGACTTTCGAAAGAAAAGTTTTTTTGTAGGTTATTTTGAACTTTTTTTGTGGTTGTTTTGAAGTCGGTTTCATTTTTTTTTGAAAAAGTTTTTTATTTTATCCTTTTTAGTTTCACTATTCAACCCAAATTATTGTCAAATACATAATTTTCTTACATGTGCACTAAAATTTTGTAATCCGTAGCACCGGAAAATAACAACGCCCATGTATAAAAACTAAAAATAAAAACTACTGCACCAAACTTAATGAAAATTTTGTGGGACCAAATGGCAGATATACTGTATCGTATCGAACAAAAAAAGAATCATCGAAATCGGACCAGAAACCTCGGAGTAATCGGCGTAGACAAAGTTGAAAACTTTTTAGGTTTTTGTTGATTTATGTTGATTTTTCAAAAAGTGCTAGTCCGATTTCGATAAAATTTTAATGGGACCATTCCAGAAGTATATCCTATCCAACAAAAAAAGAATTTTTCAAATCGGTTGTTAAACGACGGAGTTATGCCCGAACAAACATAAAAAAAAAAAAACCGGCCAAGTGCGTAGTGGGCCACGCACAGTGTAGGGTTCCGTAGTTGCCCATCAAAATACTTATGCGAACTAACTAAACTGATTCGCTGAATTTAATTTTAAAAAGAAGAATTTTCAAAATTGGTCCAGGAGTCTTTGAGAAATCGGGGAAAATACATAAAAAAAAGATTACGACGAATTTAGAACCTAATCCTTTTTTTAAAGTTAGTTAAAAATAGTTGACGATAAAAACCTACCTATCCCCAAAAACATACCTATTTAATAGGTATGCTGTAAAAATAAAGTTGACAAACTTACATTTGCAGTTGAAGAACATGTTCTCCGATACATGTTGTTTAAGAAAATCTGTTATCCAAGTACATTTTATAAGTTGGTCGACTATTACTCGTAAAGTTGTAAAGCCTACTTAGTCATGATAATTTTCTTTTAAACTTCGTTATATAAACTACTATTGTGAATTTTTTCACACCCCCAAACATAACCGTTTAGCTGGTAGAGGGGGGGACACTCGAGTCGAGCAAAATTTAGCACTTTAAAGCTTAATATTTCACAAACGAATTTTTTTATCAAAAAATTGTTAATGGAAACTCTCAATATTTTTTAAAGACCTATTTAATGATACCCCACACTAAGGGCGTACCCCTTAGTGTGGGGTAAGAAAAAAAAAAAAACATCCCCACTTTACGTGTACAGGAGGTACCCTAAAAAAAATATTTTACGAGATTTTATTTTACCACTTTTTCGGCACAACAAATACGTATATTTACACCAAATTACAGCTCTCTAGTACTGTGCGCCTCTGAGCTAAACTGCGGACAGACGGACGGACGGACGGACGGACATGGCGAAACTATAAGGGTTCCTTGTTGACTACGGAACCCTAAAAAATACAAACATCCGAATTGAGAACCTCCTCCTTTTGGAAGTCGGTTAAAAAAGAGCTAAAGGTTCCTAAGAAAGTTTTCCTGTATCTCTTATGCATTCGGATTTCTCCCTTTTGGCCAATTTAAAAGAAACAACCTGTATAATACCTATACTGCCGAGTAAGTAAAGGTATTGACATGCTTGGCACATCACGTATTCTCTTTGTGCGGTAACGCTGACTTTCCATGTAATTGGAAAACACGTAACACGTAGAAATATTTCTTTAACAATATCACATTGTGGTTGAAGAACAAAAATATAATACAAATGATAAAAAAACATTGTAATATCGCTAGAAATAAACGCTGATTTAGCGACTATGAAATAAAGAAACGTCTCCTGATAAAGTGTTTGTCACAAAGCAAGCATATAATCTGTTCCTCTTACTTTATATGTATGTTTCTGATGTAAAATTAATACAATTAATCGTTATATTTGAGCAAACTCATCATTTCATTCTCACCCCCACTGATTTAAAACAGATTTTATATAAATATCATAATCAATAAAACACAAGTGTTTAGAAAAATATATTTTTACTAATAATACCACAATGACTTACAAAATGTTGCCTTGTTATTTCTTAAAACTAAGAACTACTAACTGCTAATTATTTTTGCCATTTTGAAGTCTTCTTACAAGCCTTTTTCTAATCTTTCTCGTAGTTCTAGTTTCATAGAGGATAGGTAAAGTTGTTTGTTCTGTAGTTGAATTTTCACTTTGCGTGTGTACCATAGTTTCTATAGGTCCCTCCGATGTAGAAGTCACTGGTTCACTTTCAAAATCTCCTGTTCCTGTTATATCTTTCATAATCTCTAGACTAGTATTATTCTGTTTTTCAATTCTTTTCGAAAGAGTCGCGATCATTAGACTAAAATTGTTTGTGTTGTTTAACATAATATCGTCTAAATATTTATTTTTATCGACATTTTCGTTTGTGAAATTAATTGATACTATTTTTGTTGTTTCGTTTTTCATCGAAGGCTTAGTTGAATTCTCTGGTACATAATCAATTGGTTCTTGTATTTTGACTATTGACTCAGTGACTACAGCCTCGGCACCAGCATTGGGTGAGGTTGCATTCTTATCAAAACTACTTTCAATTAAACTGTCAATTAATTTTTCTAATGAGAAAATGTTGCTTTCTGTTTCAGATTTACCAACTACATAAATAGCTTTAATATCTACTTCGTTGTTGGTATCATTTGGTAATTCTCTTTTGAAGTATTTGGGTAAATAACTTAAATCTTTATCGGGGTACATGGACATAAAGTATTTTGAGTTAGTACTACCTTGTGGAGGATTTGCCTTCGATCTTGACCCAACACTTAGTCGGCGGTCGAATTTATTGAGCGGCCATCTAGTATTTGAAACATCAACATTATTCTTCTTATAATCTTCGTTATTTTTGACCTGCTCAGCAAGGTTGTACTTCAATTCAACTTTAGGCCCTTTCTTATGACTATTGAAGAGAATTTTGTATTTGTCTTTAAATGGATCTGGTCGCAGTATAGTATTAACTGATTTTTCTGGTGATTGAGATACTGAAACTAAAGAATAGGAATTTAGAGTTGACATGGACCACACCAATAACATCTATGCTCGTGAGATATGACATAGTGTGATCTTTATGTCAAAAGATGAATGCACTAAAATATTATTATCAGTAAAAGAAACAAATGAATCAGTAATCTAACCTGGAGCTGCTGCTGCGCTATCTTCAATATAGTTCTTCGTAATGAAATCATTCATGAAATCATTGTTTTCGTCAATAAAGAAGATAGGGTTAGTGTTATCACTGATCTTTTGAACGGGAACGTCGACTTTCTTAGTCTTCTCCGCTCTTTTAAGACATCCATTGGGATAACAGTAAGTTGGTTGATCCGGACACATTTGAACGCATACGCAGACTGGTGCGGTGTTGTGGAACTCTGTGAATATTATATTGAAGAAATGTTCTACAAGTCCAGACTTCGCTGAGGAATCGCATATCGACTTTGATGTTTTACGGGTTGCTCCAAGTGCGAGAAATTGAGCGTGGGTATCTGAAACAATGAAGTTCAGTTTTATGTTTCTTTGTCTAATCACTTTTCAGTGCACCAGAATGTGAGCGTCACATTTAGTCCATAACAAAACCTGTTATCATTCTTCCGCTTTTCAAAAACCAATAAAGGGAAATACTATAAAGAAAAGAAAAGACGCAGGATGAATATAACCGACGCCGTATAGAAAACGCTATCTGATGGTGATGATGATGAAAATTAAAATTGTCACACCACCCATAAACAGAGTATATAGAAACGTGTCAAAAATTGCAATCGTGAACTCATTCAAATGAACAATACTGGTTGCCAACAGAGTAATATACACAGGAGCATTAATAGGAAAAATTCTTTGTCACGAACCTCTTCAACCAACACTTTAGCGGTGATATTTTTAAATGAAGAAGAAAATAAAAGTCTCAAACACATTGTGGCATATATTTCAAACTACGCTGAACATGCCAAAATAAAAAAAAAAAAAACACCGCTGCTAGTTGGCACGAATCTGGTCACATTTCTTTAGGGTATATTTAATGCTGAAGCAATGAACTTGGCGTGGCTTTGCCCCTCGTTATTTACTTGTAATACTACGTCTTATTTTGTGTTCAACTTTATTTCATCCGGTCAGTAAGTAGTTAGGTGACCGAATTTTGTTTCTGTTTTGGTGTCTTTTTATTTTATCGTCTAGTTTAAAACGTCACAATTATTTTAATGTTAAATGTATAACTATGTAGGTAGGTACTGATAACTTGAACTGTTTTTATTTTATATATATTTTTATTTAGAGAAAGGTCGCGTTATCTACTATCTCGTCTGAGGGAATTTAAAAACATAACTGCCTAGCTAGCCCCTGATCACCGGCAGCTTACCAAGCTGACCAAGGTTCCTACAGAAGTACTGCTTTCTGGATGAAGCGTTTAAAGTTTCCCATAACTTTAAAGATAATTATATATAAAGGGACGTCAGGAGAGTCCACATTATCATTTGGGTCCATGTTTGATTTTATCAGGACGTGGGTAGTCGGGCGAGGAGAATAAAAGGTTTTGCTTCGGTTATAATCACACACTATAATCACCAACTATAATTCACAATCTTATAACACTTTTATAGAGCACTTATAACACTAGGACACTCCACCAATAACGTAGCGAGTATTAGATGCGAACGGGTCGCCTGCTCGATTCGAACTGAACTATTGAGCGAGCCGCTCTTACCCCCACACGCTAGCTCTTGGTGTTGCGTCAGAGCGGATGACAACCGATCGCTCCGATAGATGGCGTTTGGCATATCCGGTTGACATTCACTCTTAAATAATCTCCTAATAATTAAACGCGCCGTCACGGCCATACTGACGTTAGCACGTCCTCGTGCTGCTCCGAATGTCCAAAGACGTTACTCTGTAACAATAAGAAATGAAAACCCGCTGGGATTATCACTTTCGTATCGCTCGTCCTATCCTGACATAATATGTACACTACTGTTAACTTTGTAGGTTCACGCCACACATACGCAAGGCTACATCGAACTTTTATGCAAGCTAACGCTGGCGTCCCTTCGACCAGCCATCATCTCATATGATGACTTGGACCGGACAACCTAGCTCTTGACTAATCATCATCTCATATGACACCACCAAGCTCACAGAGTTACAGCGTCCCTTCAACCAGTTATCAACTCATTTGACAACGTGGCCCGGACAACTGACTCTACACGTCATCTCATATGACCACAGTCAATTTAATCTAGCCACACTCGATTTTCATGAAACTAACATGACTTACCTTAAAATCCCTCACGATCTGATGCTGAGAGGGTTGCTGAGCTCGCGGTTTCAGTATGACCGCTGGAAACTGATATCGTGTCACTATCACTATCTGATGTTAGTGTTCTATCAATCTGGTCATGCTCTGCCGCCGTCTCGGCCTCCTCTTCATCATTATTCATTAATGAGGTAGCTATTTCTACCAGACCACCATGGCCCCCGGGTACTAAACGCAAATTTTCGTGAGCATATTTGTAATTTCGATTAGACCCATCAATATTTTTCAGCTCATACCTATCGTTTTCTAAAACCTTAGTAATTAAAAATGGACCTTTGAATTTTTTGTGAAGTTTTGTCTGATTGCGTTCGTTGTTTCTTATAAAAACATACTCTCCAACAGAGAATGGCTTCACGACTGCCTTGCCTCGATTGAATCGTTCTACTTCGGCTGAGGCTGCTTTTGCTATGTTATCAGCCGCGTTTTGTCTAATGGTATCTAAATCTAATCGGGGTTCGGCTTCTGAGTCGATTGCAATTCTTGACATGCCTAAAGATTGAGCTTTTATCCCAAACATTAATTCTGTAGGTGAATATCCAGTTATTCTAGACCGCGTACTATTTAGAGCTAATTGCACGTCTAGAAGTTCGTCTCGCCAAGTTTTATTTTGGTCGTTTTCAATAATTGTGAGAATACTTTTAAGGGTACGCATTACGCGTTCTACCTGTCCGTTTGCTCTACTAGACCCTGTTGCGATCAGATGAAGGTCTATGGAATGGTCTCTACAAAATTCTCTAAACTCTGCGCTAATGTAACATCTCCCTTGGTCAGCTATAACCCGTTTAGGCGCTCCAAAAAGACATACCGCTTTTTTTAGAGCTTTAATAGCGCATGCTGAATCTAACGAAGGCGTATACTCAAGGAGAACATATTTGGTAAAGGCATCGATAATTACGGATGAGTATTCTTTGCGATCACTTTTGCCACTGAGTTTTCCTGTGATATCAATGTGTATGGTATGCCAAGGAGTCGAAACTTTAGGAATTGGATGAAGTCTTACCTGAGTAGCACCCGATGGACCCTTTGAAGCTTTGCACACTATACAGGAATCTACGAATTTGCGCACTAGCTTTGACATTTGTGGAAACCAATACTGCTCGTATAACTTGTCTAGAGTCTTATCAGCACCAAGGTGCTTAATCTCAGTATGGACGTGGTTGATTAAAGTCCAAGTGAGAGAGCGTGGTATAACGGGGAGCCAATAACTACTTTTGTTACGTTCAATTTTCCTATAAAGTACCCCTTTCCGAACATCATAGGTGTGAGCAATCGCTTCGGGGAGTTCTTGGTTGTTGTGCTTGATAATTAGGTCCTGTATTTCGTTATCTCTCTTCTGCTCAACTGTCAGCCACCCTTGATGGAGTTCAACGAATTGGACGAATTTATTTCTCTTAGATAGACTAGTATCGGAATAGTTTGTTATAGGGTGGTCAAGTGGATTTCTGGAGAGGAAATCGGCATGTTCCATGTTACTTCCTTGTTTATGAACAATGTCAAAGTCATAGGCTTGGAGGAAAGCCCACCATCGGTGGACACGGGGCGTAAGATCAGTTTTGGACTTTGAAGCTTTAAGAGAATTACAGTCCGTAAAAACTGTGAAGTGCTGTCCATACAGGTAATGTCTAAAATGCTCAACCGCTCGGACTACGGCCAGAGTTTCAAGCTCGTAGGAATGGTAACGAGTTTCGGTGTCTGTTGTACGACGGCTAAAGTAGGATATCACGTGTGGCAAATTATTACGTCGCTGAATTAGTATCGCGCCATACCCTTCAGAGCTCGCATCTGTATGAAGCTCTACTGGGGATTTGGGGTCGAAGATCGTCAAGACTGGTTCTGATGTCAATATGCTAACTATAGCTTTGTGGATTTCACTATGTTGGCTCGTCCAGGTTATCGGACCTTTCAGTTTTACCAGGGGGTATAAGGGACCTACTAAGCGGGTATAATTTGGAATAAAACGCCTAAAATAAGACGCGAGACCTAAAAATTGACGAACTTGAGTGGCCGTTTTTGGAACAGGTGCGTCTGTCAGTGCTTGTATCTTTCTAGGATTGGGAGTTACTTGACCTGATTTTACGACGTATCCTAGAAAATCTACTTCGTTTTTCATAAATTTACATTTATTAATGTTTAAAGAAAACCCCGCCACAGATAGAGCTTTTAACGTACGATCTAAACGCTCAAGACCGCGTGTGACGTCATCAGAATAACAGAGGACGTCATCCATGTAAGCCAACGCCACCGTATCTTTAAGCGAACCTAGAGCCTTGTTAATACACCTTTGATAGACCGACGCAGCATTCCTTAAACCAAAGGGCATGGCAAGGAATTCATATTGCCCCTCGGGGGTCACGAATGCTGTACGAGCTACGCTGTCGCCCTCGGGATCTATTAAAATCTGGTGGTAGCCTGATGCCATGTCTAATGACGAGAAATAACAAGCACCATGAAGACGATCTATCTGTTCGTCAATTATCGGTAATGGGTAATGTTCTGGTCGGGTGTTAGCATTAAGCTCGCGATAATCTACACACATTCTGTCAGAGTTATCTTTCTTTTTAACCAGTAGTATTGGACTTGCGAAGGGTGATGTGCTCTCACGAATGACTCCGGCTTCTAAGAGATGTCTTATTTTATCCCTAACTATCTCCTTTTCTGTCGGTGACAACCTATAAGGGCGTCGCTGTACAGTTTTATTTGGGTCAATTAACTCTATTCGCATGAAACCTGTGGAGACGCGACGTGTTGGTATGCCTTCTATGAAGAATTCGCGGTATTTTCGTAATAGCCTAACGAGAGCTACTCTATGCTCACCTTCTAAATCTGTATCAATGTTAGTGAAATCACAGTGACTGGAGTTTTCTATAAAGCCAACCTCCTTACGTAGAGAAAAATGAATGCATTCGTTACTAATTTCGACACTAATACTTTTGTTTAAAATATCCCGGCCTATAATAACCGGTTCACTAATAGCAGAGTTGGGAACCACATGGAATAATACGTCTAATTGAATGCCTTCAACATTGATGGGGCTAAGTATCTGTGAGCTACACTCCACTACGTTATTATCTCCAATACCCGTGAGATATACGAGTTCGTTATTTATTGTACCCGGTAGCCTACTAGCCAAGTCGAAAGTTACCAATGAACAAGCGGAACCGCTGTCGAAAAGAAAAGAAACGAGCTCACCCGAGGATGTAGTGAAGGTGCCGGTTGCTGGTCTCCGCTCGCACAGGTGTACTTCCTTGACAGCCGGTTTCTCGGTGTTTCCTTTGCGGTCCGGACACACTGATGCGACATGCCCTTGTTGACCGCACACGTAACAAGTGACAGGGCGCGATTGGGCTTGAGTCTTCATAGGCTGTTCAGCTGGCTTCGCAATTGCCTTAGCAACAGGCTCTTCGCGTCTTTTCCGACAGTCTACTGCTCGATGTCCTGGTATACCACACCGATGACACGTTCCAGAGAAACGTGGTTCATTGTAGCGGCTTCTTTTCACTTCTGGTTCGTTACTTTCTTGACCTTCATTTTTACGTTTTAACGAAATACCGTTGAGAACTCTGAACAACTGTGCTCTGGTAGATACATTACAAGTTTGCAGCTCTCGGCGTATAATACCATCTCTTTGACATAGCACTGAAGCTACAAACCCCGTGATCACATCTTCTGGCATTTCGGTGCGCGGAATACACTCTATCATACTCCAGACACGTGTTGCAGCTTCACTTGCGGTTTCTTTCGAACTGAGTTGGAATCTTAATATCTCGTCGAAATGGTCTTGCGGTAACATTGGTTTTCCAAACTTTGCTAAGAGTAGTTCTTTTATTTGCACCCATGACAATTGTGAAGTTTGCAATTTGGTCAAACATGTGGCTGCCCGTCCCCTCAAAGCATGTGTGAGCGCAAGCAAAAGTTCTGCCCCGTCTAGTTTCCTACTATTCACTACTATTTCGGTTATTCTGCACCAACCTTCTATGTCCGAATCTTTTTCATCAGGATCAAACCGCACTAGTTGTATGGCTGCGCGGTTTGTCTCTTCAGACATTGGCGACGTCTTCAAAAGGCGAGATAATAAAGCTTCCATGTTGCGCAATAAATTATGCGACGGCGCCTCGTGCACATTGCTTTCTCCTTCCTGTGAATGCCCTCCGCATCCCACTTCTGATAAAGGGACGTCAGGAGAGTCCACATTATCATTTGGGTCCATGTTTGATTTTATCAGGACGTGGGTAGTCGGGCGAGGAGAATAAAAGGTTTTGCTTCGGTTATAATCACACACTATAATCACCAACTATAATTCACAATCTTATAACACTTTTATAGAGCACTTATAACACTAGGACACTCCACCAATAACGTAGCGAGTATTAGATGCGAACGGGTCGCCTGCTCGATTCGAACTGAACTATTGAGCGAGCCGCTCTTACCCCCACACGCTAGCTCTTGGTGTTGCGTCAGAGCGGATGACAACCGATCGCTCCGATAGATGGCGTTTGGCATATCCGGTTGACATTCACTCTTAAATAATCTCCTAATAATTAAACGCGCCGTCATATAGTTCCTTTACACAAAAGAATACTTACATTCAATAAATAAAAACACAAACACTACTAACAACTTATTATTCATTTTCTCCGATCTTATACCAGCAGAGTTTACTATGAAACTAACAATCGAATTCACGAGAAAACCGTGCGTAAACTCAGTTCAAACAACGTTTTAGCAACAAACAAACATCAGTGTCCTGTTTCTTAAAATTAAGCATTCAATGAAAGACTGGCTATAACCATGTTTCATAAACTTGAAAGAGTAAATAGATAATAATGATCATTGTTCATCTTACAATACTCACCACCTCCAGAAGAACTGCCTTCTGAATCAAGCGAATGCAGCTTCAAAAAAAAAATCATATTGTGAGTGAGACGAGTGACAATAATTGTGGGGTCGGACGCAAAAAACGAACGAAAAGGAGGGTAGACCGATTTGTCTGCTCATAAACATCCACCCGCAACATCTTCGGTTCATTCGTGATCTAATCATGGCGCTTGCAACACTGCCGAAATATCGAACACTCAAAACAAATAGTAAACATGGTAAATATCCCGCTTTGAATCTAAACAATAGTTGTAGTGACCATGTCAGTCTAAAAACTCTAAGGGCATGTTTCACAATCGCTAAGTAAAGTTATAAGTAAGCTACTTAGAACATACCTGCTCAGTAAACAAGTAAATTGCGTTTCACAATCCCTCAGTAAAGTTAATCACCACTTCATCTGCTTAGTAAGTTAATCATCGGATGGACTGCCAAGTAGTCGTTTACTCGACAAGTAAATTTGGCAAATGTCATAAACCCAAGTGCCTATCAATTTATTTTCGTTTTAAAATGGATATTTTTGATATCATTGAAGATTTCGGAGACAACTTACCAGAAGAGACTAACGACTGGGACGAATACCACAGCGGCACACAGAATACACAGGATAATAGTGTACGCACCAATTTAATAATCACTATTTTGCTTCACTGATACGATAAATAATTACAATGGTTATGTATAAAATTTATTGAAATACGCAAATACGCTGTCCATTCCATCCACTGTTAGTAAAATCATTTCTTTTGCTTTTTCTTCACTTGGTGTTAATGTTGAAGCGGTACTTGAACCGCCTCCCGTACGATACATTTCTGCCCGGATCGCCGCAGACTTCTTCCTCATTTCCCTCTTTATTCCATCGTATTTTATCTTTAATGCTTTCGCACTTCGAAATCGAACACTACTGATACTGTTTTTTGATTCAATTCTTTGCCATTTTCTTTGCCAACATTGTTCTTTTTCCGCCCATGTAACGGCATCGCTTTTTTTGTTTTCAAGCACATGTTTATTTTCATTTACGAGTTTAATTAGCGTGTCATTTTCTTCGCGCGTGAAATTACAACCCCTTTCCCGTTTCTGAGCCATTTTAAGTAAATTTCAACAAAGTTTTCGTAATAACTCCAAATAATATCACGATATGACATTTGAATTTAACCGACTGAAAGTTGAAACTTGACATTGACAAGACAATTCGCTGCGATCCTTTCCTACAAAAACACACAACATTGATTCTTAAATATTGATAAAAAGGTGAAATTAGTCACATTATATGCCAATCTACTTTTTTTTTACATCAAAATTATCTTACTTATACTCGGTAAGTATAACGAGAAACATTTGTAATGATTATTCTGTGATTATTACACATTTAAAAGAAACCTAAATTTTTAGGGTTCCGTAGTCAACAAGGAACCCTTATAGTTTCGCCATGTCCGTCCGTCCGTCCGTCCGTCCGTCCGTCCGTCTGTCCGCAGTTTAGCTCAGAGACGCACAGTACTAGAGAGCTGTAATTTGGTGTAAATATACGGATTTGTTGTGCCGAAAAAGTGGTAAAATAAAATCTCGTAAAATATTTTTTTTTAGGGTACCTCCTGTACACGTAAAGTGGGGATGTTTTTTTTTTTTCTCGCGTACCCCTTACTGTGGGGTATCATTAAATAGGTCTTTAAAAAATATTGAGAGTTTCCATTAACAATTTTTTGATAAAAAAATTCGTTTGTGAAATATTAAGCTTTAAAGTGCTAAATTTTGCTCGACTCGAGTGTCCCCCCCCTCTACCAGCTAAACGGTTATGTTTGGGGGTGTGAAAAAATTCACAATAGTAGTATATATAACGAAGTTTAAAAGAAAATTATCATGACTAAGTAGGCTTTACAACTTTACGAGTAATAGTCGACCAACTTATAAAATGTACTTGGATAACAGATTTTCTGAAACAACATGTATCGGAGAACATGTTCTTCAACTGCAAATGTAAGTTTGTCAACTTTATTTTTACAGCTTTAATAGGTATGTTTTTACGGTATGTTTTTTGGGGATAGGTAGGTTGTTGTAGGATAGGAGGTTCTAAATTCGTCGTAATCTTTTTTTATGTATTTTCCCCGATTTCTCAAAGACTCCTGGACCGATTTTGAAAATTCTTCTTTTTAAAATTAAATTCAGCGAATCAGTTTAGTTAGTTCACATAAGTATTTTGATGGGCAACTACGGAACCCTACACTGTGCGTGGCCCACTACGCACTTGGCCGGTTTTTTCGTACATTGAAACGAAACGTTAAACTCTAATGTTGCCAGCACACCCTTGAGTAAGTATTATTTAGTTACTCTTTACTTTAATTTACTCATTGGGTGATTGTGAAACGCAAAAAAAGTTAACGAAAGGATTTAACCTATAAGTAGTTAACTCGTTGAGTAACTACTTAAACCTTTACTTATTGATTGTGAAACAGACCCTAAGACTTTTACATAGATTATGTTTCTTTCAGACTTCTTTAAATAGTATGTGTGCAAACAAAAAATGTTCTAAAAATACGATTGTTCTTTGTTAAATATGATACAATAAATGAACGTTCATGTCATGTACGGGGTGCTAAAGAACTGACAAAATCCGTTTCTACGGCGCCATGCTACGCGTGCTGGGTGATAGTCCGAGGACAACGTGGTTTATTTATATTCATAACCTCAGAGCACACTGCTAAAGATTAGGTCATAATTATCGCAGCAATTTTTCTGCAACAAAACATTCTTTTAAGTCATGCATAAAAAGCAAGAGGAGTTTATAATATGGATCTTTAATAAGTAAAATAAATAAAGCGCACGCCTTTAACGGTTGAAAAATGTCAGGTTTGATGTATTCTTTCGGCATATTTAAATGGAATCGGATTGATGTCCTCAATGCGCACACTCATCATCATCAGCCTATAATGTTCCCACTGCTGGGACACAGGCCTCCTCTCTGTAAGAGGGATGCGCACACTGCTTTCCGCAAATTGAATGGCATCTGGAATCCAACAAATTCAATTCACGATCTTTGCTGATGATATCCGCCAGAACTGCGATGCAGCCACAAATTGTAAGTTAATACAAGGTTGCTGAAGAATCTTGTTTTAACTTACAAGCAGCTACAATGTTTGAGTCTTTATCTTAAGTAAATGTGCTGATGGACCATGACTTAACAAATAGCTTATTATCATTGGATACTCGTATATTTCCTTCATCAACCAAAACAATCGTTGCAGACAAGTTCAGACTTGCTTTCAAGACTCAGCCTCGCTCGTATCACGTGCTAACTACCAATAACATTATCAACGAACGAATAAGAACCTTATGTTTATTCATTTACATTTTACATCGGGCCGCTTGACCCCCGAGTGATTGACGAAAGATTCTACTACTGACAATGATTAAGCAAAATAAATATTACGATTAAAACTATTATAATTGGATTATGACCTTTTGTGGGATAATATGACTGTCATCATTACAATTATTAGTCCAATATTTATAGTAAACACTGACCGGTTTATATAATACTGATACTCAGTTGGTACTTATTCAGTTTCTAATTGAACACGAACTAGAAGACATCTTACAAAATGTTGTTCACCGTCGTGCTAGTGAGTGCCGCTTTTATATTAGCCTTCGTATATTTAAAAGGCAGATATAATGAATACTACTGGAAGAAACGTGGAGTACCTTTTTACGAAAAGAACAAGTCATTCGGCCCCTTGTGGGAATACGCTACGGGACATAGACCATTATTTCAAATTTTTAACGACATCTACTGGAAATATGAAAACGAGCCTGCTGTCGGCCTTGGCTCCATCGACAATCATGGACTGTACGTGAAGGACCCAGTCAATATCCAGCACATCGCAGCAACTGACTTCCAATCTTTCCATGAGAGTGGAGTTCCATTTATCGAAGAGGATACCCTCGCTAATAATGTCCTTTTTCTGAACGGCCCGAAATGGAAGCTAATAAGGCAGAAACTAACTCCTATATTTACCACTGCAAAACTGAGAAACATGTTCTACATAGTTGACAAGAGCGCACAAGATTTTGTTGAATACTTAAAGGAAAAGCCAGAACGGTTGAAGGGAGACACCTTCGAAACATTGAGCAATTTCTGCTCTTCTGCAATAGCAGCCGCTGTATTTGGAATCGTAACCAAATCAACATTCGACTCTCCGTTCCGTAAAATGGCAAGTGAGGCTTTGCGTCCTACTTTATGGTCGAATATTAGATTTTCCATCAGTAGCGTTAGTGATACCGTCTTTAAAGGTTTAAGACTGAAGTTATTCGCCAACCAAAAGAAATTTTTCGTTGATGCCATCACACAAGTAATCAAACAGCGGTTACTTGACAATGTAAAGAGACACGACTTTGTGGACATGTGTGTTGAACTTCAAAAGAATGGAACGATGGTAGACCCCGAAACTGGACTGCGTTTAGAACCAACAGATGAATTGATGGCGGCTCAGGCTTTCTTCTTTTTCCTAGCTGGTACTGATCCTACCACTGCCGCGCTGTTTGCTAGTTTTATGGAATTGGGAAGACACCCTGAAATTTTGAAAAGAGTACATGAAGACGTAGACGCACTTTTCAAAAAATACAATGGCCAACTGACCTTTGATTCAATAGCTGAAATGAAATATTTGGATAACGTTATGAACGAGGCCCTTCGGCTGCATACTCCAATTTCTTTCATTACGAGACAGTGTGCACAAGATTCTATGTTGCCTGTAGGTAACGTGCCAGTTGAGAAAGGTGTGAAGATATTTATACCCGTTTGGGAGCTCCATCATGACCCTAAATATTTCCCTGAGCCAGAAAAATTTGATCCTGATCGATTTGAAGGAGATTTCTGTGAAGCGGCGTATTTACCATGGGGTAAAGGCCATAGAATTTGTATCGGAGCCAGATATGCTCGGGTTCAGCTATTAACGTGTATGATCCATTTGTTGCGACACTTTACAGTTGAAACATTGGTGCATAAAGGAGGCGTGCAACACAAGAAGGAGCAGTTTCAAACTAGATTGAAGAATGTTGACGTGGTGTTTGTTCCTAGGAACTTGTGATTGCTGTTTCTAAAGCTCCAGTACTTTTGTGTATTACGATTGTTCTAAAAAACGCGTAAAATGGGACATTGAAAAGAGTCTTGTGTTGTTAGAATGTAAGTTAAGAGTGCAGATGGGCATTAATATAGCTATTTTGGTGCAATTTCATTTGGTTTTCCGTCCAATTTCGATTGCCTCTGGAATTCAGACAAACAACTCGGAGTCAAATTACCGGGGTTGAGTACACAAATATGGGCTAGCGATTAGAGACCAGGATATAAAAACGGCACTTTAGCAATGTTGCTTATAGTAACTACGATAAAATTGTTCTTTATCGATTATCTACTCTATTCCTTGAGCAACAGAACAGAATATTCGAATTAGATCGCAATGCAAATAAATTGTGATGTTGTTAAAGTGGCATATTGCAATTGCGCCATAATAGCGATATTGATTTTATCCCTTTAAAATAATTAGAAAATACGTCATACCATGCCAAATACTCGTATTGTTTTTATAATTTGTTATAATGTGCGTTGTGTGAATTATTAAAATTATTAAGTTCATCTTATTTGTAAATTTTGAAAAATATAAATTTGTGCCTAGCCATAACTTGTTGTTTCACTATTAACGTTTTATTACCTGAATTGGTAATCTGGATGACAAAAGTAGAGAAATCAAAGAAGTCATAACCTAATATCATTCAAATGGACATGTATGTACAAACATACTTACCTAAACCACTGAACCAACTACATCAAGTTGTCAGGTGCACAAATACAGTCACGAGCAATAGAATGTATACACTAAGCAGTATTCAAAAGCGATGTTCTGCTACCATATTGATTAAACGTTTGTCTTTTAATTAGACTTCTATTTCGGAAGCCATACTATTACAAACTAGGCCTTATTTCAAAGTGGAAATCAGTATTTCACGAGCAATTTCCGTTTGAATATTGTTAAGTGTTTACATGTTATTGCTCGTGACTGTACATACACGAACATAGAGTACCTTTGATCCCATTATTACGGTTTAAGAACTTTATTTCCTCAGAACAAAGAAATAGGCAGATAGAACGCTCAGAACACGCGAGTGGGTCCACCAAAGTTAACACAAAATCAAATCAAATTACATTCCATAATGTTTTCTTTGTTTTTGAGATCAACTTTTACAATGGTTAAAGACACGTGATGGCATATTTTGGCAAACAACAACAACGACGCGCAGCTTGGTACAACGCGTAGCTTGGTACTGTCGCGACTTTGTATTCGATTTTGATTTTGTATTAACTTTGGTGGAACCACTCGCGTATTCTGAGCGCTCTATCTGCCTATTTCTTTGATCTGAGTTTATTTCAGTCACAATTTTTCCCCCATCGTTCCGATCAGGGAACGAAGTGGCGCTAGAAAACTTGTATAGTTCTCTTTCCCACAGCCTAAAGACTCACGCTTTAAGACGTCATGGTAGGCCACCAGATGGCACTATATGTCTTTCAAATCATGATTGAACAAGCAGAGTATAATAAACAGACAAATAAAAAACTTGAGAGGTGTCAAGGGACACCCGGATGGAACGAAGTTACTGTATACACTCAACAAAAATAATCGTCGCGACTCCACTCCACTCCACTCCACTCCACTCCTCTCCACTCCACTCCACTCCACTCCACTCCAGTCCAGTCCAGTCCGGTCCAGTCCGGTCCGGTCGGGTCCGGTCCGGTCCGGTCCGGTCCGGTCCAGTCCAGTCCAGTCCAGTCCAGTCCAGTCCAGTCCATTCCAGTCCATTCCATGGTAATAAACACATTACCCTCCTTTGCGTCGCGCAGTCGGTTAAAAGTGTCGTGCCAACTTTTCGTAAGAATTTTTTCCGTCCAGCCCCCTTTCACAACGCGCGATAAGGAACTTCGTTCCAATAAATGCGAGCAAAACCGCGTGCAAAAGCTTGTAGTGGCCGACAAACATACGTCATACGTGTGTGCGCCGCGACCTGAGTACGTTGCTACATTGACGCGGAGAGGCAGGAGCCTGCTATCGCGTTAATTCCCAGACTGAAGCAAATTTTTTATTTATTTGTGAATGGCATCTCGCAGGTCAGCCTCGAAGAGGTTGTCTGCTGCTTAACCGGACTTTTCTGTGCATGCCATAGATGACTCTAAGGCCTCCAGCCAGGGGTTTAAAACTAAATTTATAATCTAAGTGACCACACGCTAAGGGCACCTCCTGTGGGGTACGAACCACGGCTTAGGGTGTCACTGAGGGAGGACGTCGCAAGGGACAGGTTGAATCACAACGGTATCATTATGCTACTAGCTTAGCATCGCGGGCTGGCTCTTGCAAGGGTCGTGGGGAGCATTGACTTGGACGTCGCGACGGGCGTCCTCGGCGGCAAGGATGGAATGACGGAATCGGTCTGTGTCTGTGTTTTCGAAGCGTGCTGGTTTCCCTACTGCTCTCCTGGAGGAGAGTGATGGGGTCATCGGAGGTGACGAGGGTATGCTGAATGACGCTAATACGCGATGGGTCGTACCGATGCGATTAGACTCTAATCGCCACCCCAATCCTATCAGTAAAGGATTGGGGTGGAAATGCGCTTCATGAACTGAGCAATGGTGGGGATTTTAAGGTCTAAGTGGAGGCTATAATTACGGACATAGTACGGGGCTCCCGTGACTTTCCTGAGGCACCGGTTTTGGAGAACCTGCATCTTATAGACCAGGAAGCGGGGGTTGGAGTCGGCGCAGATGACCTAAGCGTATGTCATAATAGGACGAATTACCGCGGTGTAGAGGCGTATTTTGCACCTAAGGGACAGTTTACTTCTTGCTGTGAGCAGGAAGTGGAGCCTACTTAAGACAAAGGAAGGCAGCCCGATCGCGAGCTGCCTTGATATGGGCGCGGAAGGAGAGGTGACTGTAGAGGGTCACACCTAGGTACTTGGTTTGCTTCTCCCAGGGGATAGGCTTGCCGTACATAGTGATCGGACTGATGGGAGGGGGGAGTCATTTGCGCGGTTTAGTGAAAAGAACCGCCTGACTTTTATTTGGATTAACCTCAATTCTCCATTTCCTAAACCAGGCGCCTAGGATGTTGGCCATGGATTGAAAGGTTTGAGCTATAGCGGTTTGACTGCGACCAGTGTAGTACAAGGCCGTGTCGTACGCAAAGAGAGCTACCTGAGCCGTTTGCTCTTAGGAATAGGAGAGGTCGTCCCCGATACGAAAGCGGAAGGTACGATTCGACAAAAAGTCTCGTAAGATGAGCACGAGATTGCCTGGTACACCTATTTGGTAGAGCTTACATAATAAGCCATTGTGTCAGACTTTGTCGAAGGCTTTCGCTATGTCGAAGAATAGAGCACCAGTCAATGCACTGCGTTGGAACCCAGCGCAAATGTGTTTGACTATACGGTGAGCCTGTTGGATGCACGAGTGACCGGTTCTAAAACCGTATTGTTCGTCGGGGATGAGGCTACTGAGGCAAAATATTCCGCGAGGCGCTTTTATACTCCGAGCACATTGGGAACCGTTTCCAAAATATTATGAGATTGTAGTAGCTTGTGTGTGATTGGTGTTTTGGAATTTGTTAAAAATTTTAGGTTGACCACTATTTGCACATCGTATGTTTGTTGTGTTGTGTTGTTTTTTTTCTACCGCGCGCGGACGCGTACGGACGTGTTACGTATCGTGTGTGCTACTATTAATAAAAAAAATATATCTATCTTACGTTTGAAAGTCTTAAATGGAATCGAAGTGTAGCGGCTGCGATGCTGTCGTTAGTGACTCGCAGTTTATGAAGTGTTCGGGAGTAAAATGTAAGAAGAAATTCCATCTTATTTGTCTTGCCTTAACGATGGAAGATGTGGAAGCTTTTACGCCCGAATACAGGAATCTATGGATATGTCCCGAGTGTGCATGCACAATGCCGAAAAGGGGAAATAAATATACACCTGTCCGAGGAACTACGGTCACCAGCAAAGCGTTTTCATCGAGCAACCATGTAAACACCGCCGTAAGAGGCAGTCGACGGAATACTAGCGAAGTAATTGATACGGATAGATTACTTCTAGACGAGATACGGGAGTTTCGAGGAGAAGTGAAGTTTTATTTGGAGGAGTAGCGGAAAGAATTTTTATTAATGCAAAACGGATTTGTTAATACGGAAACAAAGTTAAAAGAATTGAAAAAAATGTTGGGGGTATTACAGCAAAAGGCGAACAAAACTGATATACTTGAAGCAAAAATTAAAACTTTAATGGATAGGAATGAGACCTTAGAAGCCAGTCTAAAGAAAAGTCAGCTGAATGTGTCAAGTAAGACTGAGCAAGGCTCTACAGGGCTTACACCGTCGTTTGCAAAAATCGTCACAAATAAACAGAAGCAGGTAGTGGGCATTAATGTGCCAGCAAAGGAATTTGTGGCCACAAAAGCAGCGAAAGTACAAGTAGTATCGAAGGAGGATCAGATGCCAATGGTAAATAATGAAAGGTCTGGGAATGTGTTGATCGAGGAAAAGGAAGATCCAGAAAAAGAGGCAAATTGGACTACTGTAGCAAGGAAGAAAACCAGACACTCGAACAGTGAAGTAAAAAAAGGCGGAAATACGCGATAATGCGCAATTGACCTACAGGGAACGGAAAAGAAAAGATATTTGCACGTGTGGCGTTTACAAAAACAAACAACAGTAGCAAGTCTAGAAAAATATGTAAGGAATATTTAAGAAGAAGAAGTACCAATTAAAGTGGAGAAAATAAAGCATAGAACTGAAAATTTATCATTGGAGTTCCGGAGAGCAGATATGAAAAATTATGTCAGCCTGAAAGTTGGGCTGTTAATATAGAATTTGCAGAGTGGGTGTGGTTTCGAAGACCAACCAACCTTAGAAACCCTGAGTAACTCCGTTGAAATATTTTATCAGAACGTGCGCGGGCTTCGGACGAAGCTTGAAGAATGTTTTACCAATATTTCAATGGCAAATGCAGACTTGTTCGCCATCACGGAAACCGGCTGCAATGACTCCATCCATGATGCAGAAATATGTCCTCCTGGATTCACTGTTTTGCGGTGTGACCGAGCAGACGGTCGGAAACAAGGCGGCGCGTGTCTAGTGGCCACACCGCGTTTTGAGTTGCGACGAGTGTCGTTGCCCGATAACGTCAACGTGGACGATCATATGTTCGAACTGGTTTGCGCTACTGTTTACCTACGTAACAGATTTTCGTTTTTGCTTTGTGTCCTATATATTCCACCTGGTAGTAGTGATAGTGAATACATGGTAATGTTTAACATCATTGAACAATTATGTAATAAGTACAGGGATATACTAGTTTTAGGTGATTTTAATTTGTATTCGTGTTCTGTAGCCTTAAATAATTATTATGAATACTTCGAAACTTTCTGTGAATTCACTCAGAGTAACGTAGTGAGAAATTGTAATGGTCGTCATTTGGATGTGTGCTAAGTACACTGACGGAGGGAGGGAGTGTGAGCGTGCGCGCCGCAGAGGCACCGCTCGTACCGGTAGACGCGTACCACCCACCGCTCGACATCTCGGTCAGGTACACACGCGCGCCTGCGCCGGCACCTTAACTCAGCAGGTTTAGCTACACCTAATAATGCATGTGTACTAGACGGGTGGAACTTTAATAAAGCCGATTTTTTGTCATTATATTCATTAATTGGAGCCGTGGATTGGACGCCATTGTATGAAATGAACTTGGAAGTAAGTTTAAATAATTTTTTAATATCAACAACAATAGCAACGGTCAGTGGAAGAGTTAGCGGCTTACTTCTATTCTGTGTATAGGGCGGAGCGGCCAGTGTTAGATGTAGAAGCGGCTGTAGCCAGCGCAGGTAGCGGAAACGGAGCAGCACGGGTGCACTTGGACCAATTACAGTTAGAAGATTTGAGTCATGCGCTCCGAGACTTGAAACCAAAGCGCTCCGCAGGGCCTGACGGCATCCCGCCTTATATATTCAGGGATTGTCGAGTAGCGCTGGCAAGGCCATTACTTTATATATATAACCAGTGCCTCAAAGCGGCCGAGTTTCCGGAAAGGTGGAAGGTGACCCGCGTCGTTCCGGTTCCGAAGGCAGGGTCAGCAGAATCAGTGGATGGGTACAGACCAGTTGCCGTATTGTCTGCACCGGCGAAAGTATTGGAGACTGCCATATATAAAAGCGTATATCTTCAAGCTAGCGCACAATTGTCAGACGCACAACATGGGTTCCGACCGGGAAGAAGTACCACCACTAATCTGCTCTGCCACATGGCTCATCTAGTGCCGACAGTGGATAGTGGGGGATAAATTGATGCGGCTTACTTCGACTTCCGTAAAGCACTCGACCTCGTCGATAATG
Organism: Agrotis clavis; assembly: GCA_954870645.1. Taxonomy (NCBI): domain Eukaryota; kingdom Metazoa; phylum Arthropoda; class Insecta; order Lepidoptera; family Noctuidae; genus Agrotis; species Agrotis clavis. The sequence continues at coordinate 4,339,113 of OX940919.1, read as the reverse complement.
ACATATTGCTTAGGCTAAAAAGTTAGCAGGTGTCGGTTTTACCCCACATTCGCTCCGGTTTTTTGGTAGTTATTTGAGGGATAGGCAGCAATATGTGGAAAATGCGGGACATGTGTCAGATCCATATTTCACGAGGTCCGGGGTTAATCAAGGGAGTAATCTTGGCCCTTTGGGCTTTCTTCTGGTGGTTAACGACCTGCCAGGAGTAGTCCTAGACGCATCTTGTCTGTTGTTTGCCGATGACTTAAAATTGTCCCTTGAAATAAAGAGCGTCGATGACTGTGTTAGGCTACAAAGGGATATAGATAGGGTAGTGAAATGGAGCAAGGAAAACCTGTTACAATTTAATAGCTCGAAGTGTGTTACCATCTCATTTTCTCGCGCACACAATCCCATTTTACATACCTACTATATTGACGGGTTGCCTATGGAACGGGTCACAGAAGTAAAGGACTTAGGAGTAGCATTTAACACTGGCTTGACTTTCCGAGAACACATCATGCGGAACCGTAGAAAAGCATTTAGAAATTTAGGATTCATGCTGCGTACAGTACGAGGGCTTACTAATGTGAAAGCTATTATAGCATTATGTAATGCATTGGTGAGAAGCCAGTTAGAATGTAATGCAGTCATCTGGGCTTCGCATGAAACTAAATATAGTCTCATGCTGGAGAAGGTACAAAATAAATTTATAAGGTATTTGTATAAGTGTTACTACGGAGTCTATCCCTTTTACCCATTAATGTATCCCACCTTATTTATTTTAGGTATGGTTGGGTACAATGAGCTAAGGGTTAGAAGGGATCTTGCATTAGCTTTATATATTTTAAATTGCTGAGAGGGAAAGTGCATAATGCAGTTATTTTAAGCCAGGTGAGTCTATGTGTTCCGGACAGGTACGTGTGGCGGCGACGACAGCCACGACTGCTGGTGGAACCGCGTTCTCGGACTAACCTTCTAAAGGAGGCCCCGCTGACGCGTACGCTCCGCACTCTCAACCTCATAGCGAGTGAGACAGATGTATTCTACTGAGTGAATTCACAAGGAATGCTTTGTTTGTAATTAGTTATAAGTAATAAGTTAGTTAGGATTAAATAGTTCGCATTTATCGCATTGGGTCATCCTGTAATGGTAAATGTAAGTAAGTAAATAAATAAATGTTTAGCAAATAAGTAGGGAATCTATACTTATAATAAATCTGAAGAGAGGTCAATTCTGTACATGAAATATCTTACCAATATAACTATCAGGGGGTGATTAGGGATTGATAGGTACTGATGCCAAAAATGCAATCAGTAAAATTTTTGTATGTCTGTCTGTCTGTATAACCGTTATAGCAACAAAAACTACTCGACGGATTTTGACGAGTCTTGGTACAATTATTTTTCACACTCCTAAGCTGGTTAAAGTATACTTTTCATCACGCTACAATCAATAGGAGCAGAGCAGTGAAAGGAAATGTTGGTAAAACGGGAGAAGTTACTTCATTTTTTTTATGCTTCCTTACGTGTGCAACCTTAATGGTTAAAGCTATACAGAAATCATTTATGACGGAAATGTTCTCCTTAAAAATATCCCACGACAGCATTTATCTTTTATGGTTGACTCACAATCACACGTGTAACTCCCGATAGCTTAGCAGTACGAAGCTTTCTGATTATATTTGTCTATTCTTCCGTTTATAACACTCTCAGTCATCCCTAACTAATTGGAAAAGTTAACATCATTAACTATTCCATAAAAAATTATCATATAAATCGGTACCGTATAGAAACACCAAAGTTTTATATGAAATACACTAATAATAAGCCATTCGCGGGCAACAGCTATCTATACTTTTTTTTAACCGACTTCTTTCGTGGTAAAATCATCAAATGAGTCCTCCCACCCCGGGCAGGGCGGGAGGGACTGTCAGGCTTGTACTGACTAAAATCCACGGTGTCCTTCGGTAGCCCGTTGTGTACCGGAGTCGCGGTACCTATACGTATGTCCCGCAACCCGGCAGGGCTATGGCCCTCTATAAGGGGGCCCCGTCGTTATGCTGACGCTCCTTGAGGCGCGCGTGGAACACAACGCGCCGTCGACCCGGGGGCTATCAATACTATATTATTATAATTTTATTATATTATTAGCTATCTATACTAATAATATAAAGCTAAAGAGTTTGTCTGTTTGTTTGAAAGTGATAATCATCAGATCTCAGGAACTCTGGTTCGAATTGAAAAGATACTTTTTAAATAAATAGTCAATTTATAGAGAAAGGCCACATCATCACGCTGAGGCCAATTGGAGCGGAGCGCCAATGAAAAATGCTTCAAAATCGGGGTTGACGTTAGCCCAAAGTAACTATTCCTCGCGGACGAAGTCGCGGGCAAAAGCTAGTATTAAAATAAATGTATGGATTTATTTCCATACAAAACCGTAATATGGGTGTAATAAAAAGTCATTTTGGTGGTATTTGCAGATAGGACTTAGTGGCTTTCATGTCGAGAATTGGTTCAGTGGTTGAGGTAAGTATGTTTTTACATACTCGTACTTCCCCATTTGTATGGTATTAGGTTAAGACTTCTTTGATTTCTCTACTTTTGTCATCCAGATTACCAATTCAGATATTAAAACGTTAATAGTGAAACAACAAAGTTATAGCTTGGCACAATGTGCTGTGGGAAACAGACAGAATTAAACATCAAGTTGTCTAGCGCCATCTCGTTCCCTGAGCGGAACGACTCACGCTTTTAAACGCCATGATAGGCCACCTGTTACCATAAGGACGTAATTGTGGGGAAAAAAATTGTGATTGAAATAAAGTTCATTGAAATCAAAGGTACTCTATGTTCGTTTGTACTTGTACACCTGACAAGTGACAACTTGATGTAGTTGGTTCAGTGGTTGAGGTAAGTATGTTTGTCATGAAATACCTGGGCCTGGTCATAGACCGGAAGTGGAACTTTGGTGACCACTTTGTTCAACTCGCACCAAAGTTGATCAGCACTGCGTCCGCCCTTAGCTGGCTGTTGCCAAACCTGGGCGGCCCGAATGAAGTTTGCCGACGACTTTACACGAGTGTAGTCCGCTCGATGGCGCTCTACGGGCTCCTGTGTGGGCAGAGTCACTGTCTGCCCAAAATAAGGCTCTGTTGCGAAGGTCGCAGAGAGTCATGGCAGTCAGGGTCATACTTGGATACAGTACCATATCCGCGGAAGCGGCGTGCGCCCTGGCGGGCTCCCCTCCGTGGGACCTAGAGGCGCAGGTACTTGCCGACGTCTACCAACGAGGGGCAAACCTGCAGGCAGAGACTGGCAGGCGTCCGCTACCTGAAGTGGTCACGAGGTGGTGAAGAGAGGCCCAATCCCAAATTTTAGACCAGTGGAGAGTAAAGCTGGAAACGCCCGGTGCCGGTCACTGGACCGTGGGGGCGATCCAGGCCAGTCTGGAAAAATGGGTACGCAGGGGACATGGGACCCTGTCCTTCCGGCTTGTGCAGGTGTTGTCAGGGCATGGTTGTTTCGGCAAATACCTGCACAAAGTGGCTAGACGGGAGGCGACTCCCGTATGTCACCAGTGCGGTTGCAGCGAGGACACGGCCCTTCACACTCTTCAGTACTGTCCTGCGTGGGTAGTGCAGCGTCGTGTTCTCGCAGCAGCAATCGGGGCAGACCTCTCTTTGGCAACGTGGTAAAGGCCATGGTGGACAGCAAGGAGGCGTGGGAAGCTGTTACATCCTTCTGCGAGGACGTGATCTCGCAGAAGGAGGCGGCGGAGCGCGTCAGATAGGAGGACACCTTATCTGACGCGATTCGCCGCAAGAGGACGGGACGGCGGAGGAGGCGCCACGGTGACTTGATGCCACCCTAAGAGGTGCCAGCGGGCGATAGATCGGGGTGACTATCGTCGTCGCATAGCACGGCCCTCATGAGTGGTGGCGATGTTCAGGCCTGGACATCACCAAAAAAAAAGAGTCGGTGCCCGAAAGCGGGCTGCGTTGAATGAGTCGTGAAAGCCATGCGTAGCAGTTCTCACGGCTCATTCATGAAGGCGAGTGTGGGCTCACGGCGGTGTTTTTTAGTGGGTGCAAGCCCCGCATAACCCAGCTGTCCCCCCGGTCGGTTCGGGTATGCGTTAGGCATTTTTCACCGCTTATAAAAAAAAAAGTATGTTTCTACAAGTTTCCCATTTGCATGATATTAGGTTAAGACTTCTTTGATTTCTCTACTTTTGTCATCGAGATTACCAATTCAGGTAATAAAACATTAATAGTGAAACAACAAAGTGAAAGCTTGGCACAAATTTATATTTTTCAAAATTTACAACTTAATAATTTTAATAATTCATACAACGCATATTATAACAATTATAATAACAATATTTGGCATGGTATAACGTTTTTTCTAACCATTTTATAAGGATGAAATCAATATCGCAATTGCAATATGCCACTCTATCAACATCACATTTTATTTGCATTGCAATGTAATTCGAATATTCTGTTCTATTGCTCAAGGAATAGAGTAGATAATCGATAAAGAACAATTTTATCGTAGTACTATAAGCAACATTGCTAAAGTGCCGTTTTTATATCCTGGGGAAGGGGGTATTACAACGTCACGTTGACAGACCTATACAAGTCGTCTAGGGCCATCTCGTTCACTCAATGTAACAAGTCTGGTTTTAAGACGTTGTAATACCCCCCCTGATCTCTATTCGCTAGCCCATATTTGTGTACTCAACCCTGGTTATTTGACTCCGAGTTGTTTGTCTGAATTCCAGAGGCAATCGAAATTGGACGGAAAACCAACTGAAATTGCACCAAAATAGCTATATTAATGCTCATCTGCACTCTTAACTTACATTCTAACAACACTAAACTTTTTATCAATGTCCCATTTTACGCATTTTTTACAACAATCGTAATACACAAAAGTACTGGAGCTTTAGAAACAACAATCACAGGTTCCTAGGAACAAACACCACGTCAACATTCTTCAATCTAATTTGAAACTGCTGCTTCTTGTGTTGCACGCCTCCTTTATGCACCAATGTTTCAACTGTGAAGTGTCGCAATAAATGGATCATACAAGTTAAAAGCTGAACCCGAGCATATCTGGCTCCGATACAAATTCTATGGCCTTTACCCCATGGCAAATACGCCGCTTCACAGAAATCTCCTTCAAATCGATCAGGATCAAATTTTTCTGGCTCAGGGAAATATTTAGGGTCATGATGAAGCTCCCAAATGGGTATAAATATCTTCACACCTTTCTCAACTGGCACCTTACCTACAGGCAACACAGAATCTTGTGCACACTGTCTCGTAATGAAAGCAATTGGAGTATGCACCCGAAGGGCCTCGCTCAAAACGTTATCCAAATATTTCATTTCAGCTATTGAATCGAAGGTCAGTTGACCATTGTATTTTTTGAAAAGTGCGTCTACGTCTTCGTGTACTCTTTTCAAAATTTCAGGGTGTCTTCCCAATTCCATAAAAGTAGCAAACAGCCCAGCAGTGGTAGGATCAGTACCAGCTAGGAAAAAGAAGAAAGCCTGAGCCGCCATAAATTCATCTGTTGGTTCTAAGCGCAGTCCAGTTTCGGGGTCTACCATCGTTCCATTCTTTTGAAGTTCAACACACATGTCCACAAAGTCGTGCCTCTTTACATTGTCAAGTAACCGCTGTTTGATTACTTGTTTGATTGCTCCAACGAAAAATTTCTTTTGGTTGGCGAATAACTTCAGTCTTAAACCTTTAAAGACGGTATCACTAACGCTACTGATAGAAAATCTAATATTCGACCATAAAGTTGGACGCAAAGCCTCACTTGCCAATTTACGGAATGGAGAGTCGAATGTTGATTTGGTTACGATTCCAAATACAGCGGCTGCTATTGCAGAAGTGCAGAAATGGCTCAAGGTTTCGAAGGTGTCTCCCTTCAACCTTTCTGGCTTTTCTTTTAAGTATTCCACAAAATCTTGTGAGCTCTTGTCAATTATGTAGAACATGTTTCTCAGTTTGGCAGTGGTAAAAATAGGAGTTAGTTTCTGCCTAATAAGCTTCCATTTCGGGCCGTGCAGAAAAAGGACATTATTGGCCAGGGTATCGGCTTCGATAAATGGAGCTCCTCTCTCATTGAAAGATTGGAAGTCAGTGACTGCAATGTGCTGGATATTGGCGGGGTCCTTCACGTACAGTCCAGGATTGTCGATGGAGCCAAGGCCGACAACAGGCTCTTTTTCATATTTCCAGTAGATGTCGTTAAAAATTTGAAATAATGGTCTTTGTCCCGTAGCGTATTCCCACAAGGGGCCGAATGACTTGTTCTTTTCGTAAAAAGGTACTCCACGTTTCTTCCAGTAGTATTCATTGTACCTGCCTTTTAAATATACGAAGGCTAATATAAAAGCGGCACTCACTAGTAGGACGGTGAACAACATTTTGTAAGATGTCTTCTAGTTCGTGTTCAATAGTAAACTGAATTAGTACCAACTGAGTATCAGTATATAAACCGGTCAGTGTTTACTATAAATATTGGACTAATAATTGTAATGATGACAGTCATATTATCTCACAAAAGGTCATAATCTAATTATAATAGTTTTTATCATAATATTTATTTCGCTTAATCATTGTCAAACTTACAATCTTTCGTCAATCGCTCCGGGGTCAAGCGGCCCGATGTTAAATGTAAATGAATAAGCATAAGGTTCTTATTCGTTTGTTGATAATGTTCTTGGTAGTTAGCACGTGATACGTGCGAGGCTGAGATTTCTGGAAAGCAAGTCTGAACTTGTCTGCAACGATTGTTTTGGTTGATGAAGGAAAGATACGCTATTAAAATTGTTAAGTCATGGTCCATCAGCACATATACTTAAGATAACGACTCAAACATTGTGGCTGCGTGTAACTAGGTTTCTGAAGAATCTTGTTTTAACTTGCACGCAGCCTGTGGCTGGATCGTACTTCCTGGGTATATCATTACCGAAGACCGTGAGTTGGATTGGTTGGATTCCGGATGCCATCCAATTTTCCACACTATGTATGCCACACTTGATCCTTATCGATTGTCGACATCCTGGATTACGAAGGGCAGGCAGTTCTATAATAGAATATTACGTATGACCTCATTATTAGCTATATACGAGGCCTAAATCATATTGATTCACGAATTTGAGACAACCATTGCATTATTTAAAAAAAAAAACAAAATAGTCAGATTAATGTAATTGTGTTTATGCAATAATACGGTACGTTTTCACAGTTATTATGTCTTGTAACTGGAACTGTACCATCATAATTATTATAAATTATAGTTTTAATTTAAGTCTTCTGACAATTCAAAAGTGCATGTCTGGCCTAGAGATGTGCCGTTGCCGGCAATATTGCCCAAGGTGGGAATATAGGTGGAAATATTGCCGGCAATATTGCCGGGAGTGGAAATATTTGGGAATATTGCTTAATTTTAAGTCAAAGTGAGTGCGAAAACTATGTAACACACTTAAAATTAGTATTTACAGACCATGGTCTACATTATGTACAAAAAAAATCTTTTTTTTTGTAAAATTGCCAAAATTGCCGGCAATTTTGGCAATATTCCCGGTATTTTACCGGCAATATTGCCCTTGTTGCCGCACACGACTGTGAATATAAGAAATTACACATACATTTAAGATAAGAATTGACGATCATTGTATATTGAATAAATATTGAATAAAAAGGCATAAATTCGAATAATTTATTTTAATGTTGTAGTTTAATCTAGTCAAGGAATGCTCAAAGCATAGAGGGAAATTCTAGAAACACATTTTTTACTACGTAACTTTGTTTGGACCAGTTGTTAGGAGGTGAACATATCAAAACCATGAGCTCTGCCCCCCCCCCCCCAGCTCATGGTTTTGATATTGAAGGTACCATTTTTTGGTTTTTCGCTTATATCTTGGAAAACAATGCGTACTAGCAGCATAGCGTGTGTGAACAAAATAAAAAACTAAATCAATTTTCCGTAAGTTTTACTCAGTAAGCATTTCAATATCTTGTAAGTTTTCGAGTTTTCATAGTTGTCGAGGTATCCGCTTTTGAAAGTCTGTAATTTAGGGGAAAAAACATTTTTAGTTTTTCGCATTTGGAAAGTTGTATTTGATATCGCCATAGATCCAGAAAGCAGTAGCAGTTGATTCAGACCCTCCCTTCACCACCTGCGATGAACAGAACCAGCATGCTGCATCTTGAGGTGATATGGGCCTCCAGATCTTTATCTGGAGGCCCACGGACATTGAGAGAGACCCCTTCGGGTCTCTCTCAATGTCCACCAGGTATAAGTAGTTCTTAAATTCGGTGACCACCGTCAAGCTTGATATGTCTTGTCTTCCCCCACCGAGGGAGCAGTTAGCTATTAGCTTAGAAACTCATTTTAAATTATACTAGGTACTTACAGACTAGGTAGGACTGTACTATGTAGGAGGAAATCCGCACCCATAAGAGATGCGGAAAAACTATCTTTGGAAACTTTAGTTCTTTTTTGTTGTAAACAATTTTCGTATAGGTAGGTATTAATTTTTGGTCAAGTGTGAGTTGCCCACAAAAATACACGGAGAAGTAGATACTACAGGGAGAACCTGAAAAGACTGCTGCTGCTTTCTGGATTTATGGCAATATTAAATAAGACTTTCCGAATGCAAAAAGGTAAATATGGTTTTTTTGAAAACTATACAAGATATCGAAATGGTTACTAAATAAAACTTATAAGAAATTTATTCAGCCTTTGTTTTATTCATACAAACCATGCCGCTAGGAGGCATGGTTTCCGAGTTATAAGTGAAAAATCAAAAAATGGAACCTTTAAACCCCCCTCCCCCACAGCTCAAGGGCTAGTGGCGGGGACTTTTGATAATTATATTCACCTCCTAACTAGTTCAAACAAAGTAACGTAGTCCAAAATCGTGTTCCAAGAATTTCCCTCTATAACTGTTCGTTGAGTGGGCTACTAGTTTTTCATGCAAAATCACATAGCAAAAACAACGAGTATAAGTACCTATACAATCTGGAAGTATAAATCTCTGTCAAAACTACAAATAATCAACAAAAATAACATTATTTTAATGCACTTGTTTCGGTAATTCTTACATAATCAGTAAATCACCGTTTAGAGTAACAACTTAGTAGTTTTTATAAGGCGGACTTAATGCCGCAACGTATTATCTACAGTAATATAAACTGCACCTGCAGTAATAATAAAATATACTGGTTTTATTTGACTGGCAACTTTGGCAATATTGCCAAAGTTGCCGGCAATTTTGGTATTTTACCGGCAGTGGCAATATTGGGAATATTGCCGGCAGTGGGAATATTGCCATCAGGCACATCTCTAGTCTGGCCTACTTGAAATAAATGCTTTGATTTTGATTGATATTAAAGATTTGTATTTTATGTATTGAATGTAATAAATCGTAATTAATCATAATTTATGATTAAATGTCATCATACAACAAGTAGTAAGACGTACGGTAACATCACCTTAGAAACTGTCACGGTATTTTCCACAGATAACGTGGTGACCTCAATCTGACTTACGATTAAGTTCTGATTAAGCCCCGATCTCACAAACCCCTACTATAATATGGATAGAGCCGAGCTCTCGTCAACTCAACAATAACATTTCCTGAATATACGATGACGGCAGGGTGGTAGGCCTCACCAGGGCGGCGCGGCTAGTTTGTGACCAATATCCAGTCGAAAACAATCCACCTTGGGCCTCATCTTTGCCTCTAGGCTAAATTGAGGCCAAAAGCAAACCCACATCTTTTGAAAGCCTCAAAGAAGGCCCAGATTCTTGCCGCGTGTCGATAGTTACAAGTGTAAACCCATTTTTATTTTCGCAATTCTTTGTGATATTTTTGAGTGCAGAGAACGATACTGCATTTTGCTTCCAAACTTGGATCTATTTGCAGACTTAACACTCTATAAGAATATTACATTCTATAAGAATGGAAACACGCTTTAATCCATTTAGCATTAAAATTATGTTGTCAGGCAAGCTGTATAGTTACTAGGTTTGTTTTGCTAATCGATACTCTACGTTTGTAGCTTAGATACCTTATTAAATATCTTCATCTATTTCTGTCCTCCGCGTAAGTATGAAGCTACATCAAAAATCTTCTGGCGTGGCCAATATCGGAACTACCAGCACATCTTGCTTTCCAAAAACATTTAGTAGATCTATCTATTCGAACATCGCCTCCACTGTAAACATTAATTTTTATTTCACCTGCCAGATGATTGGTAAATTCTTGGTAAAACATACCGTGAGCTCGAACTCAAAGAGTAAACAAAGGAAAAGGGTAGATTTTTGTCAGTAAAAGTCAGACAGACTCTTCCGCTCCACCCAGGAAGGCCTTTAATAATATTACCACGCCAAAACAATGTTTAAATGAAGAAGCATTCTTATTACTTTATCTGCCCACTTACTGCTTCTTATCAGTCACATTTGAAAACAACAACTGCGATATAATAATTAATCTCGTCCAATATCATAAATTAATTATTTGTATGCACACAAATATTAATTTATGATATTGGACGAGACGTTGACTACCCTGGATACGGGCCTGGACACAAGCGTGACAATATCGACCGATCAGGGCATCGGTCGACCAGTGAAGTCTCGGATATCAATTGTTGTTCAAGACGTGGGTCCGTGCGAAACAAACACGACATGTGGGACACAAATTAAATACGAAAACACAAATAAATATTATAATCACATTTTTTACATATTACAGTTGATTATATAATTGAAGTATGACGCACTTCGCAACTATCGTTGTTGATAACAGCCCGTTACGAAAAACAGTAGTTATAGAACTAATTATTTACACAGATTTACTAATTCTATCCCAAATCTTGATTCTCACAAAAAGAAACTTACAATATGATTCATTTAATAAATCATTTGTACCTTGAAACAAATTCAACGTTTACGTTCTTCAATCTCACTTGAAACTGCTCTTTCTTATAGTTTACGCCTCCTTTCAGAACGTATGTCCTCACTGTATAGTGTTTAAGAAGATGGACTATCGCTGTCAAGACCTGAACTCGAACATATCTAGCTCCAATACAGTATCTATTACCTTTTCCGAATGGCATGTATGTCTCATCACTCACCTCTCCTTCCCTTTCAAACCGTTCAGGATCAAATTTCTCTGGTTCAGGGAAATATTTAGGGTCGTGATGCAGTTCAAAAATAGCTGTAAATATCTTCACCCCTTTCTCAACAGGTATATTACCTACAGGCAACACAGAGTCTTGTACACACTGCCTCGTTAAAAAACCAATCGGTGGATGTAGCCGAAGAACCTCGTTCAAAACATTGTTCAAATACTTCATTTCGTAGATTGAGTCATAGGTCAGTTTATCGTTGTATTTCTTAAAAAGAGTGTCTACATCTTCATGTACTTTATTTAAGGCATCGGGGTGTCTTCCCAATTCCATTATAACGCCAAAAATTGCAGCGGCGGTTGGATCAACACCGGCTAAGAAAAAGAAGAAGGCTTGAGCAGCCAATAGTTCATCCGTTGGTTCTAACTGCAGTCCAGTTTCAGGGTCTACCATCGTTCCATTCTTTTGAAGTTCAACACACACATCCGCGAAGTCATGTCTCTTTACATTTTCTTTTTCACGTTGCCTGATTATATTTTTAATTGCTCCGATGAAAAACTCCTCTTGTTGAGTTTGGAACAACTTCAGATTTAGCACTTTAAACAGTTTTTCGCTGATTCCACTTATCGCAAACTTTATGTTCGTCCAGAATGTGGGAACTAAGGCTTCTCCGGCTATTTTACGGAACGGAGAATTGAAGATCGATTCTGTTCCGATCCCAAACACAGCGGCCGAGATAGCAGCAGTACAGAACTGACACAAGTACTCGAGGGTATCTCCTGTCAATCTGTCTGGTTTTTCTTTTAAGAATTCCACAAAATCCTGTGCACTCTTGTCAATAATGTAGAACATATTTCTTAGTTTGGCGGTAGTGAAAAGTGGGGTTAATTTCTGTCTGATGAGCTTCCATTTTGGGCCGTGTAACAAAAGAACATTTTGCGCCAAGATATCTGCATCGGTGAACGCAATCCCTCTGTGGTTAAAGGCTTGAAAATCACCTTGTGTAATATGTTGGATGTTAGTTGGATCCTTCACGTACAGTCCAAGGTCGCAGAAAGAACCAAGACCTACAGCAGGCTCCTTCTCATAACTCCAATAGATTTCACTTAATATTTGGAAGAACGATTTATCTTCCGTGGCGAACTGCCATAAAGGACCGCCAGTCCTGTGTTTATCATAGAAAGGTACACCACGTTTGGTCCAATAGTATTGGTTATATTTGCCTTTCAAATATGCGAGGGCTAACACAAAAATGATGGATGATAGTATCACTGTCAACATTATAAGAGATAAGTCTAGATTAGTTGAGTTCAAGTTCAAGAGATGACTGACTTTGAAGCTACGAAGATTTGTGTTTATAAAGCCGTGCGTGTCAACTTCGCACGTATAACTTCCATCACTTACTTGTAAAGTGATAATTAGATCTACGTTTTTACTCGAGGCACATGTTTTGTACTGATGTTTTAATATTTATAAAACGTGCATAAGTTTTCATTTTTTGTTTTGTTACCTCTGACTGACAAGCAATTTAAATTTTGTAAATGATAAGATAAATAAAGAAGAAATCGTAAGTCGACGTGGAACGATGTCATCATCGGTACGTTCATAAAGCTCGTTAAATCGCACCGATAGAAGTGCAAGCCCTCGGCTTTTTAACCGACTTCAAAAAAAGGAGGAGGTTCTCAATTCGGTCGGTATGTTTTTTTTTTAAATCGTATGTTCGTATAGTGATTCTGCGGCATCACTACCTATACGTACTTACGATAAATAAAAAGCAAGCTCATTAAGCATTTAGAACCATTAAGTCTGTGGAGAGATGTCAGCTCCCTGTATGTGTTCTACCACCTGTATAATGGACTTTGTTCTAAGGCGCAAAATACATAGAAGCGATGAAAGATTCGGATACGATGCGGATGTGGATCGGATTTGTTGTCGCTTCAAATTTTATTCGTACAAAATGTATGAAAGAGATGCGTGGTAAATTACACAGAAAGGATGCGGCGCGGATTTATCACTTGAGAATCCGCGCCACCTCGCTTGCAAATTGGAGCACAGCAAACGCATCTTCGTCTTCTGAAGAGGACATGTTTTGCAACAAAGTCAGGCTGTACAATAACGATCTTAAGCAGATCTTTGCCTTTTATATGTAATTTAAGTCGCATCGGTGCCGTATCCGTCTCTCATCCGCATCGTATCCGAATCTTTCATCGCTTCTGTGTATTTTGCGCCCTAGGAATTATGTTACCAACAGCAACTTTTTATCACGGCAAAGTTCGCCATCGGAAAAATTGGAAATGGTTGCATACATTCTGGTTTCAGAGATTTTTCCTCCAGAAAACGATTTGATTCTGGAATAAACTCTCTTCCAAGGTGTAATGAACTACAACTACATGGGGCTCTTCAAAACAGTTTAAAAAAAGGATGCGATCTGCCAGTGTGCGTCGAGCCTTACGCGAAACACGCAAACTAGTCTTATAATATTAGCATGTAATAAAATATAATATAACATAAACAAAGATAAGTGATCCATTATTGCCAATTACATATACTTATTTAAGATAAGTTAATAATACTGGTGTATGAACTTAAAACTTAGTCCACCACTTTTAATAATACGCATTTTGGAGCTCTACAAAAGGACATAGGACAAATAAATACTGTAGTTTTTTATTCGTCTAGTGCAACTTAGTAGCATACAATATTTACTAGGTAATTCAATTTTAAATCTAGATACTCAGTAAAAATCCTTACATAATGCAATTACCTTTACTATTGTTAACTTTCCAACAAATGTGATTAATTTCAAAGTCACATATACCTTGGTACAAGTTCAACGTTTACGTTCTTCAATCTCACTTGAAACTGCTCTTTCTTATACTGTATGCCTCCTTTCAGAACGTATGTCCTCACTGTATAGTGTTTAAGAAGATGTACTACCGCTGTCAAGACCTGAACTCGAACATATCTAGCTCCAATACAATATCTGTTACCTTTTCCGAATGGCATGTATGTCTCATCACTCACCTCTCCTTCCCTTTCAAACCGTTCAGGGTCAAATTTCTCTGGTTCAGGGAAATATTTAGGGTCGTGATGCAGTTGAAAAATAGCTGTAAATATCTTCACCCCTTTCTCGACAGGTACATTACCTACAGGCAACACAGAGTCTTTTACACACTGCCTTGTTAATAAACCAATCGGTGGATGTAGCCGAAGTACCTCGTTCAAAACATTGTTCAAATACTTCATTTCGTGGACAGAATCATAAGTCAGTTTATCGTTGTATTTCTTAAAAAGCGTGTCAACGTCTTCCTGTACTCGTTTTAAAGCTTCGGGATGTCTTCCCAACTCCATTAAAATTCCAAAAATTGCGGCTGCTGTAGGATCAATACCGGCTAAAAACAACAAGAAGGCCTGAGCAGCCAATAGCTCATCAGTCGGTTCCAATCTCAGTCCGGTCTCATTATCTACCATCGTTCCATTCTTTTGAAGTTTAACACACAATTCTGCGAAGTCATGTCTCTGTACGGTTTCTTTTTCACGTTGCCTGATTACATTTTTAATGGCTTCGATGAAAAACTCCTCTTTTTGAGTTTGGAACAACTTCAGATTTAGCGCTTTAAACAGTTTTTCGCTGATTCCACTTATCGCAAACTTAATGTTCATCTTGAATGTAGGAACTAGAGCTTCTCTGGCTATTTCACGGAACGGAGAATTGAAAATCGATTTTGATCCGATCCCAAACACAGCGGCCGAGATAGCAGCAGAACAGAACTGGCACAAGTACTCGAGGGTATCTCCTCTCAATCTCTCCGGTTTTTCCTTTAAGAATTCGACAAAATCTTGGGCACTCTTATCAATAATGTAGAACATATTTTTTAGTTTGGCAGTAGTAAAAAGTGGGGTAAATTTCTGCCTGATAAGCTTCCATTTTGGGCCGTGTAACAAAAGAATATTTTGTGCCAAGATATCTGCATCGGTGATTGCAATCCCTCTGTGATTAAAAGCTTGAAAGTCACCTTGAGTGATGTGTTGGATGTTGGTTGGATCCTTCACGTACAGTCCAAGGTCGCAGAATGAGCCAAGACCTACAGCAGGCTCCTTCTCATAACTCCAATAAATTTCACTTAATATTTGGAAGAACGATTTATCTTCCTTGGCGAACTGCCACAAAGGACCGCCAGTCCTGTGTTTATCATAGAAGGCTACACCCCGTTTCGTCCAATAGTACTGATTGTATTTGCCCTTAAAATATACGAGGGCTAATACAAAAATGACGCAAGATAGTAATTCTGTCAACATTTTTGGAGGTATCACTCTAGTTCAAATTCAAGAGACGAGTGACTTTGACTCACCTGGTATTTTGTGCTTATAAAGCCGTGTGTGTCAACTTTTTGTGTATAAACCTGCATTACCTATTTGTCTAATGATACGTATATTTTTTTCTAGCAACTATTTCCCACGAATGAGCAGAGGCTTAATGATTACAAATATTTTTTAGTACGCGGCTCATTTTGTACTGATGTGTAACTCGGTATTTTTAGTCATTTTTTGGGTACCACCACCACTACCATTTAAATGATCTGTAGAAGAAAGTATAAAGAACACTGTCGACGATATTATTACCGTGCTGTCGATGTCCAACAGCGTTGTGAAAATATGTAGGAATGACGGTAGGTATTAAGCTTATTACTTCGAAACTACGTTGGCAGTTTACATTACAAAAATTTCTACGACTAGTTTTACAATACATCCTTGATCTCGGCATTTTTAATAGCATCAGCAGGCCTCCGCGGACGTCTTCCTTGTGTCACCCTCTTCCAGTTTAGTAGGACCTACTCTAATATTGAATTCAAACATTGATTTGTGTTTCTGTTGATTTCATCCTCGCAATATAATAAACTGCCTTCCGCGAATTCCCTTGCTTACCCTTTTTGGGTGCTGCGTCTCTTCAGAGACCTTCCGCGACGCTGGTACTGACTGAAGTGGGCTTTTCTGCTGGTGGCTGGTGTATTCTTACTGGTATGTATGTCACTTACTTTAGTCTTGGAACGGAGGTCGGCGTTTCTGATTTACCGGTGTGCATGAAGCCATGCAAAATCTTAACTTATTCTTTCGCGTGGTGAAATCTAATCTGACTACCTAGTCTAACTTATCACACTTATAATATTAGATTAAGTTTTTTGGATGGATATAAAAAAGGAAGTTTGTTACTCAATCCACACAGACAGCTAAACGGATCTTGATGTTTGGTCCAGAGATATGTTATAGTCTGAAATAATAAATAGGAAACCGCTTATTTCGGTATTATTTTCCCGTGGGACAAATTTCGAGTTACATGCGAGCGAAGTCGCTGTAAACAGCTAGTTTGACATAAAAAAATTGATCCATTATTTAACGATAAGTTGATATTTTTTTTGTATGTGTGCTTGATGTTTGTTTACCTACTACTTTTTGTAATACCCACTATAGGCACGCTATAGGCCTCGAGAAGACGCAGGCTAATGATCGTTTAATGATCGTTTTTTTAACAAGCCAAATAATTATATAATGAGGTATAATGTTATTTTAGTTGTCTATAAACAAAACATCACACGTGTCGTGACGATTTATTCCCGTTGAATCCCACTTTTGGATCTCATTTTTTTGGTATTCCCGATGAATCCCATTTTTAATTCCCGTTGAATCCCAAGTTATGACAACATTGTGCACATATCAGAACAAAAGTGTTACCTTTATTTTAAAGAATGAGAATAATTCTTTAACTGTTACTAATTTATGAATGTTACAAAAAAAAGTTCTAAAACAAAAGCAATGTAGTCGTTGAAAGTACTCGCATCCAGATTTTTTAAAGCATGTGGGATCCAACGGGAATAGTTTTTGGGATTCAACGGGAATAATTCGTCGTGACGATGACGGTACGGTAGGCATTTGATTAGACAGTAGGTAAATACCTACGAGTATAAAACAACTTTACTGAATTGTTTCGGATAGTGTACAAAAATATTGTATTCATCAAATGACCTCAAATAACGGCTCAGAGTCTCATGTATTTTAATTATTATGTAAAAACCGTGCATTTTTCGTTTTGTTTGCTCCTGTGTAAAATTGTTCTTTTTTTGTTTAGTACCTAACGGTTTGTAGGTATATAAAAGTGCGCTATGTGTTGATATTGTATAACCGAGCTACCAGAAGGTATCACAATACAATCTACCATCCTTTGACCCAATTCGCGTTTCCTGGTAATATACGTAATACATAAACAACAAAAAACAACCACAAAAAAGGGTAAAATAACCTACAAAATAACTTTTCTTTCGGAAGTCGGTGGCTTTGTTTTTTTGTTTCGTTGTCTTTTTGCCACCGACTTCCGAAAGAAAAGTTATTTTGTAGGTTATTTTACCCTTTTTTGTGGTTGTTTTTGAAGGCGGTTAAATTTTTTTTGAAAAAAGTTTTTTATTTTACTCTTTTTAGTTTAAATATTCAACCCAAATTCTTGTCAAATACATCATTTTCTTACAAGTGCACTAGAATTTTGTAATCCGTGGCACCGGTATTAACATCGCTCATGTACACATGCTAATAAAATTCCCTATCTCAAAAACTACTGAACAGATTTTGATGAAACTTGCAGTATTCCCTAAGGTGAACGATCCTTAGTACAACAAAAAAAGAATTTTGAAAATCGGTCCACAATTGGCGGAGTAATCGCGTAACAAACACGCAAAAAGTAATGTCATCCAAGTAGCCGAAATCAATAAAAATGCTCACAAAATAAAAAGTACTGAACCAAATTGGATGAAATTTTTATGGGACCACACTGCAAGTATACTGCATCGAACAAAAAAAGAATCACACTAATCGGACTAGAAACCTCGGAGTATTCGATGTACATACATAAAACAAAAAAAAAAAAAAAACATACCGGCTGAATTGAGAACCTCCTCCTTTTTTTGAAGTCGGTTAAAAATAAATAGGGCAAACATTCAAACCATACATTCATCAAGTTTTTTACTCATCGGATTAGACTACGCCTACTAATTTTTAATGTGATTATAATTTTGACGTCAATAACAGGTTGTAACTTGATCAAAATAGTTATGATTCGCGACGATAGTATCTAGTTAGATTGCGGAAATTAACCAATATTACACAAATCTAAGTGAGAGCGATGTTTTGATTATTTTTATACTTGCTTTACAAAAAAAAGTAAAAAATTAATAGCGTTATCGGGTCCAAGTGCCCGGCGGTAAGGGCTCCAAAGAAATGAAACTCCTAGTCCTAACACTGCGTGCCGCCGGCCGCCGTGTCTAGAAAAACTACATTCTGAATTAGGCCCTTGATCCAGCTACCTAACGAGAGCCTCCTAAAGGTGTTCGTCGAGGCTCTTGGCAAAAACCATGGGCCGACATGACTATCGACAATACATTAATGATCGATAAATCCATATCCCGCATATCGACCACCTCGTGAGCCAAATCAAGATACCTGACACCGACGAACATAGCAAAACGTACAAAAAAAAATTATTATCTCTACATAATCACCTTAATGTGAGGCCTACTCTATTGTTGATAAAAAAACTAAATTCTTCCGCATGCCTAAAAAGACAATATGACTTTAATACCGTATTGTAAAAGGTACAAATATAATTACACGAATTGTTACCTAGGCACCAAAATTGCGATAAGGTTTATCAAACGCGTTTAATTCGTTCTATTATTATGGTGATGCGTAAAGTCATTAACACGTACTTACAATATTAATGAGACCGAAATTCGTTACTCCATACTAGTAATGTTTGAAATTTGAAAAAAAAATACAACACATGTTCCTGCAGATAAATATTAAGTAGCTTTTTTTAGTAAAATAATTTAAAAGAGTAGTTGAGTAGTTTTTCAGTGTATCTATTACAAACAAACACAAAAACAAACACAGCAGTTGTGTTTGTTTTGTAAACACACTCACGGTACAGGGGAAACGTTTTTGTCGAACGTTTTTTTTTAATGAAGAAATTGCCAACATAACATAAGAAGAACTCTGACAAATGGACCGAACGAACTACATAGATTCCGTAATTTGAAGTGTCACTACGGAACTCCAAAAAGTTAATCACACTAAACGTAACATGATGTTGATGAATAAGAAGCGACAATAAAGAGTGCACTCACTCAGTCAATCTAGGTCTAGGCGAACCTCTCGCCAGGAAGCATACATTAGATTAAGTATATCATTATCAGTTGAGGGCTCTCGTCTTGTTCTTGGAGTAGTGAATATAAATCAACTAGTTGTGAATAAGGTAAATTGTTTTAAATTACATATTTTTATACCTATAGGCCGATGATTTCACCGGACAAGGGACCTTTTTTTGGCGGTCCCGTAGTGTTGGCTTAATATGAGTGAATGTATGTGTATATGAGTATATGTATAAAGTTCGCATCACGATGTAACCCCCTTTGAAGTACCTATATTCGTTACTATCGTAACCAATTGATTTAGTCCACTGTGTACATGCACCAAAGTCCGAATCAAATGATCAAATACTTCACTGGATCAGTAACACAGCTGTCCAACACAGGGATATTGATCAGTGGGAAGATCTTGTTTCCCCGTCACTCTCGTCATTTGCGAGGAAGTTAGCCAGAATACACCAATACACAGTGCGCGTTGGTAAATGTGTTAATTTTTTTTGTTCTAGGAGATTTTTTTCCGGTTTTCTCACGATGTTTTCTTTCACCGTTTTCAAACGACTAATCCCTTTCATTTATAAATACTGTACAGCCGGCTCACTTTCAAACTTCCTCATATATAAACTTCCTCACTTTATCCATCTTGTCACTCCACACATCCATCTCAACAGTCTCATCTCATAGCAAGACTCCTTTATGAGTCTCTAAAGAAAACTGATATATATATAAACGTTCCCACGATACACAAAGAACTTCCTAACAACGATTTTTTTTAAATGTCACAGTTACAGAATCACCATGGGCTTCAAAAGATTCTGGGACTCATCTTGCCCAAGAGTTTGGGACCAGTGGGAGGACAATGGGACGACATGGGTGATTCAAGACCTCCCTCCGGAGGATGATGAAGATGCAATGAAGCTTCTGGTGGAACACTACTGTCCTGATGAAACGCTGTGTGTTCTTAGTAGTAAGTGATGTGAATGTAACAAACTTTTGAAAAACCCATCAAAATATCTTCTGGGATCTTGGTAAACATAATATGGGAAGAACAGCTTTTAGAATTTACAATAATATTGCTCTTCACTGTAATATTAATACGGGAAACCAATTGAATTTATTTATAGTCAGTGATTTGAAGGCAGTATTGTGTTGTTGCTATAAGATTAACAATAAATGTATTGAGTATTGAGTATTGAGTATTGAATACCATTATTCTGTTTGTAAGTTGTCTATGAGATACAGACAAATTACTCTGTGGACAAATTCAAAAATAATCTAAATACCTACCAACAAAAAAAATTCTAATCATCTACAATTTGTGTGCCAATTGTCTTATTCATAGACAAAACACTTAATAATTATGTTCATAGTCAAGATAGAGAGAGTTACATGAGTTACATGAATTCAGGAGAGCAATGTTTCCGAAAAAGCATTACAATAATGCTTTTTCGGAAACATTACCCTCCTGAATTTCTTTTTTTAAGGAAGGCCTGTGCACACATAACAATATGCATGCGCCTGTTGTTATGTTGACATGACGTGTCCAATTACAATGAACTGTAACATAAAAACTGTCAGAATGTGGGTGCAGTATAAGGTACACTTCGGGGAATCCAGACGTGCTGTTATATTGTATAGTCCTGCCAACTAACAAATATCCAATGCTTTTAGATTTCATTGACGATGCAATAAGCATGCGCAGTTTAGAAGAATTCTGGAGAGAGAAATTATCTCAGAGGATGTCCCTAGCTTGTTACGAAGAGAAGGATCGCAAGAGAAAACTAGTAGCCTTGAACGTGTGTGTCGTCATTCGTAAGGGAGAAAAGGGGAATTACAATGTGAGTATCTGAACTGATTTATTTCGTTAATCAAATTGTATCCAATCATCTACAGAAGCTTGGAGAAACCTAGAAAATCGTTTTTACGAGTACGACACTCAGCTAATTTAGTCACGTATGCCACAACTTCCCCCATACCATTGATATGCTCATCTCATTTTACATCGAACCACGACCTATCTGACCCAGTACCTAAATAACTTTCGGAAAAACTTGTCTTCGGACTTTCAATTTGTCAAGTGGTCGAAAAGGTGCCTGCTAAACCTACAACCTTAAAGCTTAGATTCTCAGACCAGGAAAGGTGTTATTGGGTGTTTCCATTGTAAAATTCTCAGTAGCCGCCGCGGAGTCGGAATTAGTACCCAGTAGCTGGCAATAGGCACGCCCTTTATTACAAGAATCTGGGTGTACTATTAGATACACTTCTAACTAGACGTGATTGTTTATTTGCTAATTCTTTTTTCAGTTTGAAGGAGAAAGTTGGAAGAACATGAGCGGAGCTGTACAAGTGGCAGAAAATAAAATAAACATCTTCGAATACTTGGGAATGGACCAGATACTGTATGCCTACGGCCTGGTTGTGGCTAGGGAATATCGAGGGGCGAATCTTGGATCTCGGATACTGGCAGCGAGGTAGACGATTTTTTTTACCCCTTGCACAACCCAGACTGCGGAATTTAATGATTCTATAAAAAAAAAGAAGCAATCAGATTGGACTAGCATGCAGATGCATTTAAATTTACAAAATTCTCTGTGTAAGATTATCTGACTCTGTTGCTTGAGTAATAGAATAGCATTTTTAATTCTAAAGTAGAGCAGTGGTGGCTAAGTGGCCCCGACTTACGAGTCGAGGTCGTGGGTTCGAACGAACCCCGCCAGGCGCATTACTTTTTGTAATTTATTTCATCACCACTGCCTCAAAACGATGAAGGAAAACGTCGTGAGGTAACCGGCAATGTCCTAGAACCAAAAAAATCGAAGACATGTGACATCTACCAACCCGCACTGGGCCCGCGTGGTGGATTATGGCCAACTCCCTCTCACAGAGAGGAGGCCTGTGTCCCAGCAGTGGGAACATTATAGGATGATGATGATTCTAAAGTGACCTGTACACTGATGTGGACGATGAAACTTGTATCCTGCATCCAAGCCTAGTTTATTTAGTAGCAGTTGATATGTAGTTTATTTCGAGAAATTAGCACTAAACAATTGAAATAACATTTAATGCAATTTTTACACAGGCATTTCTCAATACATTTTCACTAGTATTGAACTTCCTTTCCAGGAAACCACTAGGCCTTTACCACGGCATCAAAGCCACATCCACAGTCTTTACAGGTCCCGCTTCACAAATCAGCGCTGAAAGAGCTGGCTTCAGTACTGTCGCTACTACAGGGCCCCCGTAAGGTCTACTGGCGCCTGTGTGCAAAAAAGGATTTTGGCGCCCCTTAAGGCATTTTTTTTTATGGATGGTCGCTCAGTGGCGTATTTTAAAATTCAGCGCCCTGGGGATGTAAAGCTTGCGAAAAACCATCAAGTGCTACTCAAACTTCACACCCAGAGTTCCATAACATCTTATTTAAAGAAGACAAATTTATTTTTTTTTGACCTAATACAAGATTAAATAGCATTTGCTATAGAAAAATGAGATATCAAAAGCGAGGTGTTGAAAAACGAATGTTTACCTTATTTGAAGCGCGAGCGAAGCGAGCGCGAAATTTTTTAGCTTTTTGGAATAGCCAAGGCAATTTTGTTCATAGAAGAACGCAGTCAGCTCTAAAAGTTTAACGTTTCCGGACTTCAAGTTTTAATCTAAAAGTGACATCAAATATTTGAAGTCTTTAGTAGGTACTTTAAACCTAATCCTATTTAAGTTCTCAACTTTTATTTAAAAAAAAAAATCATTTTTTTCTGGGCCCTTGGCTTTGGCTTGGCGCCCCTAAAGGATGGCGCCCGTGTGCATTGCACACATTGCACATATGGTAGCGGGGGCCCTGCGCTACTATAACCTTGAAGGAATTAGCTGAAGCCGGTCTTAGCTATCCTAAGGATGAGAGCAGAGCCATGAAGGTGATGATGAAGAAATTTGAATGATAGGTGATCAACAATAGACAATAAGCGACAGGACAGGATAGGGGTAAATGGAAAAGCAAAAAAATAATATGAGTAGCATTAACGCGCAGGTGTAAAGGCATGAATAAATGACAAGAATCGGCCCGGATCATAATTGTGTCCAACAGAATTTCTCAATTAAAGAGAATTCATACCATAAAACATATAAAATGATATTAAATGTTATGAAAAATATCTAGTTTTATTTCCGCGACTAAAATCCAGGCTTGTTGCAGGATGCAATCCCACCCCATGCAATCATGCATATATGCACATGCAGCAAAGGAATACATGCTTATGCATACGTGCAAAAAACGGATAAACATGCCATGCAATCAAATTTTCCGTTTTTTGCACGTGGGGTTCTTGCATCCTGCAACAAGCCTGGATTTTTGAAGCGGAATTAAAACTAGATATTTTTCATAACATTTAATGTCATGGATTTCCGCAATATAACGCCTGATTCCATAATTTATATAAAATGATAATAATATGCAAAAATCTTTAACTTGTAAATTTATTATATTTTTATTTTTAACGTTAAAGTTAGAAGTATTGAGTGGTCAACTCCATACAAATATTTTTTTCGGTGTACTTCTTATGGAAAACTAATTATACCATTAAATTCTATTATAGTTTTCCTTTTTGATGATAAATAGTTCATCTTTGTTGGGTTTATGGGCCGAGGCTTCAAGGGAAACTTGGCAATATCTTTTGCTGTAATATAAAATAGGTCTTGAAATCATAGTCATTACAAGTATTAAGAAAATAATCATTTATTTATTTTATTCTCACAGCAATAAATACAACAAAGTAACGTTAATTATCATTTTACAAATTAAAATGACTTATTCAAATAAGGTAATGAAAACGAACAATTCATATGAAATGATAGTTTTCTAGTTTTAAGTGTAAGTTAATTACAAATATTCTAAATTAGAACTCAATAAATAAAATAATCTCTACAAGATAAACATTGAGATGATCGTGAGTTTTATTTTTTTACGTATTATAATTTAATTTGGGGTGCTAAGACAGGAAACCTCCACGTGCGCCCGTGGACTGGAGTTCCCTTTCGGATAAGTCCGGGGGGAAGACCAGTTTTTCGGGCCGGTGCACCCTGGGATGCGGGCAAAAACTCTTCCTTAGGCACTGCGTGCCTAAGGGGTCTCTTTGCCCGTATGCGAATAGCCTGTCGTGTGGACGCTCCAACGCGTATCCCTCTGATCAGCAGAGGGCACAGCGGCGGAGCGGGCTTGCGGACGGTGAGTAATGGGTAGCTCGCCGTCCGACCAAAGACCAAGCCCGGGTCGGTGGCGCGTCGTGTTTCGCGCCAAATGCCTGCTGGGGTCGCGGGTTTATTCTTAACCCAGGATACCGTGGCCCCAGAACGTAAAGGGCATCCGAAGGAACACGGGTGGATTTTAGTCAGTAAGAGTCTGACAGTCCCAGTGATTATTTTACCAACTAAAAAAAAAAACCGGCCAAGTGCGTGTCGGGCCACGCACAGTGTAGGGTTCCGTAGTTGCCCATCAAAATACTTATGCGAACTAATTAAACTGATTCGCTGAATTTAATTTTAAAAAGAAGAATTTTCAAAATCGGTCTAGGCGTCTTTGAGAAATCGGGGAAAATACATAAAAAAAAGATTACGACGAATTGAGAACCTCCTCCTTTTTTTGAAGTTAGTTAAAAATAGTTGACAATAAAAACCTACCTATCCCCAAAACATACCCACCTCATCATCATCAGCCTATAATGTTCCCACTGCTGGGACACAGCTAGGCCTCCTCTCTGTGAGAGGGAGTGGGCCATAATCCACCACGCGGGCCCAGTGCGGATTGGTGGATGTCACATGTCTTCGAATTTTTGGTTCTAGGACATGCCGGTTTCCTTACGATGTTTTCCTTCACCGTTTTGAGAGCAGTGGTGATGAAATAAATTACACAAAGTAATGCGCCAGGCGGGGTTCGAACCCACGACCTACAACTCGTAAGTCGGGACCGATACCACTAGGCCACCACTGCTCCACCCACCTATTATAGCTGTAAAAATAAAGTTTACAAACTTACATTTGCAGTTGAAGAACATGTTCTGCGATACATTTTGTTTAGGAAAATATGCTATCCAAGTACGTTTTATAAGTTGGTCGACTATTACTCGTAAACTTGTAAAGCCTACTTAGTCATGATAATTTTCCTTCAAACTTCGTTATATATACTACTATTGTGAATTTTTTCACACCCCCAAACATAACCGTTTATCTGGTAGAGGGGGGAGACACTCGAGTCGAGCAAAAATTAGCACTTTAAAGCCAAACGAATCTTTTTATCAAAAAATTGTTAATGGAAACTTTCAATATTTTTTAAAGACCTATTTAATGATACCCCACACTAAGGGGTACGCGAGAAATAAAAAAAACATCCCCACTTTACGTGAGGAGGTACCCTAAAAAAAAATATTTTACGAGATTTTATTTTACCACTTTTTCGGCACAACAAATCCGTATATTTACACCAAATTACAGCTCTCTAGTACTGTGCGTCTCTGAGCTAAACTGCGGACAGACGGACGGACTGACGGACGGACGGACGGACGGACGGACATGGCGAAACTATAAAGGTTCCTTGTTGACTACGGAACCCGAAAAATTATAATATAATTTATTAATTAATGATAGTTACAAAAAATCAATAAAAACCCTTTGTCCAGCATTTCATGAATCATGTGATTTTCCCTTTTCCGATATGTACGATCTAGTGTAAAGCCAAGGCGTTCTCAAAGGAACGCTCTTGTTGAACAATCTTCGGAAATTCTATCCGGATTTTTTCTATGCGCATGGGCATCCAGAAATAAGAAGGTCTCAATAAACTGTCCTTAAAAAACAAGATTCACGTGTTCCGATTTGGTGACAATACCAATTAGGTATCATCATTGTCACCTGGTATTGACTAGCTAGAAGAGCAATGGTGGCCCAGTGGTATCGGTCCGACTTACGAGTTGTAGGTCGCGGGTTCGAACCAAGCCAGGTGCATTACTTTGTGTCTATTTTTCATCACCACTGCTATCAAAACGATGAAGGAAAACGTGATGAGGAAACCGGTATGCCATAGAAGAAAAATTCCAAGACATGTGACATCTACCAACCCGCACTGGACAAGGGCATGCGTGGTGGATTATGGCGCACTTCGTCGGAGGAGGGAGGCCTGTGTCCCAACAGTGGGAACATGGGCTGATGATGATGAGGATTTGACTATCGAGTGTGCTGAGACAAAATACTAAAACTGTAATAAGGCTCCAACTGAAAAACTTTAGATTGGAAACCCCTGCTATTTAGGCGTTCCGCTAAGAACGCCTACTTTTACAACAGAGCAATCACTGTACACGCAACTTGTTGCTATTAATATAAAATCAGTGGAAACTCATTGCTTTTATATTTTCTTGTGTGCACAACGCAATATTCCTTTATGAGTAGTAACGAAACTGGATAGATAACCATAACGATCGACTGCTGTGCAACGTGTTGCGGGTTCGATACCGTTACAAACCTCTTAACAAAAAAAGGAGCAAATTACAAATCACAGAGCGGGGGATTTGCGGTTATTGCTCACAAAAATAAAGCCAAACATTGATCGTTTGCTGACGCTCCATCAAATACATCCTTCACATTCATTAAAATTATGACCTGAACCTATATCTATAGGTTCAGGTCATAATTTTAATGAATGGGAAGAAAAGAATTACAAGAAAAAAATAATAAGGTAATATTGCCTTATTAATTTTTTCTTGTAATTCTTTTTAATTAATAAAAAAGTGTTACCTATATTATGTACCATTTTTTTCGTTTTTATTTTACCTATCGGAATATGTTAGGGACAGAACTCAGAAGCGACACAATTTTTATTTTTTGGCGACTTTAAGGATGTGGTAGAAATGTAGGGGGTCCACCAAAACCAGTAAAATTTTGAAAGTGATCCACGTGAAAAATAAGTTTTGGGAACTACTGGTTTAGTTAGTAAACTATTTACTTTTTATGCTGATGTCACCATGCCTGCAAGGACTTTCCCTATTCATTTTGTAGACAGGTGGACACGGTCAAAAAAGAACCGGAGATTTTGGGTCAGTAAACCAAGCGATACAATAAACCGACTGAGACCGGTTGAGAGTCGAAAAACTGAATTAACTCCAACCAAAAGTAAATAGATACCTGCTCAGCTTGTCTATTTGTAATTCATCTTGTGTTCTGGTGACCAAGGTCAAGGGAATGAAGTGCCTACTCTAAAAGCTGAGGTCCACGAGCCAACATAAATGCCGTCGTTTAAGGCTCCTCTCGTAAAAAAAAACGTGCAGATTATGCAACAGCAACTACAGTACAGTCTAAAAATCCAACTTAGCTACCAAATGTTTAATAAATATGTTTAGGTCATTAGCATGACTATAAGCCTTAATAAACACACTGGAGTTGGTTAACAAAGTATGTTAATTTTTTCATTATTTTATTGAACACCAACAGTACTACTCACTAATTCATCCAAGTGAGCGCACAATATACGAGCGCGAATCGTAGTACCTACTTGTGTTTAAAATACCCAATCTATTCTCGTTTGATGAAGGAAATAAATAGATACTTATGTTAAGTGCCTTACTCAGCATTATCTCTAAAACAAACTGAATGCGATAAACAGATCACTATTGTATCACATGTTAAAAAAGACCACGTGACTTCACAATCACATAATAAAACAGATAATACTTGTAGCATCATCAAAATCTTATCTGTGCACCAAAATTACGATACGCTTATCAAAACAAGCATACCATAATAATATCATAAATATTAACTACACATTAATCATATTATAGGTATTCCGTGCGAGGATCGAACCCGTGACACGTTGCACAGCAGTCGATCGCTCAGCCACTGCGCTACTTTAATTTCTGTCAGAAAAATTCTGATGCCTCCCGCATGCTATCAGAAATTATGATACAGCAACTTTTCCTTAAATTGTGTCTTCTGGCTATCGTCAGCAGATGCAATCGATCTGTCAGAAATTTTTCTAACAGTTTGCTGTATCTAATACAAAATGTATGCAGCGAGTGCCTTCCGATGAGAATCAGAATTTTTCTGACAGTTTCTTATAGTGTGCGGTCGCACTAAAAAATATGATCTCAGTAAACATTGCAAGAATGTTGATCGGTGGGATGCAACACTAAGGAGTGCACTCACTCACTGGATCTAGGTCTAGGCGAACCTCTCGCCAGGAAGCAAACATTATCACACACACTAGTATCAATTGAACGGAGTTAACGTATAATATGTTGAGGTAGTGAATAAAGTGTTTTCGTTATTCGATTTATTTATTTTAGAAGGTAAGTAGTCTTATACATATTTCTGTTAGACAGTACCTTTAATGATTAGTGTTGTATTGATACAGTCAATTTAAAAGTGCAGAATAGCGATGGACAATTTTGTCCGCTGACGATTTAGACGTCAAGCATCGAAGAATAAAAATTAGAAAATAAATAATGGTCCATTGACTCGTTAATTTCTGTCTGTCGGACAATCAGTCCATCGTCTCTTCAAAGCCTTATGTTGATAAGTGGGAACCGGCCTTAAGGGTCAAACTCAAATTGTGGCTAATACCCGAAGTGCGATTACACTATCGGACACTAGACAGACAGTCGCTTGTGAGTATCTTGACTATGTAGTACGTGTTGTCTGTGCGCACATAAAATTGCGAATAAATAAACTTGACAGTATTTTACTACGTAGGTTATAAGATTAATTTGGTAAGCCATTTATTTATTGTTTTTTTTTTTATATTTTTTTATATCCTGTGTTGTTTCGTAAGTTTTTTGTCAATTGGGGAATGTTAATTGAATATGCATTATTTATCCGAACACTAATAATGTAAATGGCATGATATATTATGTTCACAGAAATATTAGTTTTTTTTTTTTATATCATCAATGGGCGGAACGGGAGGTACCTACTGTCATACTCGTAGTGACTAAAATCCTCGGTGTCCTTCAATAGCCCCTTACATTTCGGTGTCACGGGTTATCTGATGAGACGCCGGCAGACATTTAATTGGCCCTCCAAGCGGGGCCCCTTCAGATTGCTGACAGCTCTTTGAGGCGTGCGTGGGACACGACCACGACGCACCATCAACCAGGGAGGGCATGGTCCATGATCGCACGGCGAGTCACCTATTACCTACTCGACGATCGCATGCCTGCTCATGTTCATGTTCGTCTTGAGTAGTTTCAATACCTGACACGAGTAGACAGAATCTATAATAGTAATAATGTCATATTTTTCTACCATTTCAGAGCAACCATGGGTTTCAAAAGAGTCTGGGACTCATCCTGTCCAAGAGTTTGGGACAAGTGGGAGGATAAGGGGACGACGTGGGTGATCCGAGACCTACCCCCGGAGGATGATGAAGAAGCACTCAAGATCCTGGTGGAACACCTCTTGCCTGATGAAGCGTTGTGTGCTCTGAGTAGTAAGTATTTGTTGCCAGCAGGTTCACCCGCTACAACTCGAAAATTATCCTGCAAGAACATAATATCGGGATAAATCTACCAGTGTGGTATTCTTCTATTCTAGGTTACATTAACTATCTGTGTACCTTTCATCCAAATCCGTTGAACAGTTTTTGCGTGAAACAGTAACAAAAATATCGATCCATTCATCCAACCATCCTCACATAATCTCGCATTTAAAAAATAGGGCGAGGCCACAACAATGCGTTGCGGCGTCGCGTCGCATCGTAAAAATCTCTGACAATAAAATTATATTGCAATCCATCGTCATTTTTTGCGATACGATGCCGCAACGCAGTGTTGTGGCTTCGCCCAGAAGACTTTTTGATTGTTTTTAAGCAGGTATTTTATTATGTAATAAAGAGAGTAGTAACTGCCGTATCAATCAGTGGCGTAGCTAGGCGGGGGCTAAGCGGACCCTAGCCCCCGGCCTCGCACCTGAAGGGGCCTCGCACTCCAGAGAAAAAAAGAAAAATATTACACAATCAGCCTCGCAATGCTGATGTCGCGACGATAGCGTTTAGGTCTAGCGCCTCCACTACTTGCGCGAGGCCCCATGCTAGAAGATAACTTGGATAGTTGGGTTTTTTTAATTTTGTAACTGGAAAGAGTCAAAAAAGCTTCTTAAAGCTGATATCGCTGACAATTTTATTTGATTTAGACTTGGAGGAACCAAGTCATCTTACCACAAGGGGGCCTCGCGCGAGCAGCCGAGATAATTATGTCATATTTATCGTCTTGAAAGAAAAGGGTCTCGCACATGCGTCTTGCCCCCTTCTAGATTCGGTCTCGCTACGCCACTGGTATCAATGACACCTCCAAGGACCTAGTAACTGGGGAAACGATGACATGAGGGCTCCCTAGTAACTGGGGATCCTGAAGAACGTAGTGAAAAATAATCTTGTAAAATCTTGCCGCGGTATCTATACATATAATAAAATAGTAGGAAAGTCAAAACTGTACATTGAAAATTTTTTGAAAAGAATACTTGGGGTGTGATCTACAATCGATACCGAAGCCAAAAATATAGTTTTTAGAATTTTTGTCTGTTTGTCTGTTTGTCTGTTTGTCTGTATGTATGTCCGGGATAAACTCAAAAAGTACTGGACGGATTTGAATGATTTTTTTTTTGTTGTATAGGTATTAAGTCTGGCCAACACATAGGCTATAATTTATCTTGGAAACTTGAACACCTGGTGCAGAACCGCAACGGACCAGCTAAACTATAAGAGATACAAAAATGGTGCGATAGCAAAATTGTTCCGCGTGATGAGCATTTTCTGCTGAGGGAATAAATTTGAAGATCTGGAACACCTGATGTGGAACTCCAAGAGCCCAGCTACACTATAACATATACAGGAATGACGTCTTAGCAAAGTTGTTCACCCTGATGAGCACTCTCTGTTGACGTATAAAAATTGAAGAACTGGAACACCTGATGTGGAACACCAAGAGCCCAGCTACACTATTACATATACAGGAATGACGTCTTTGCAAAGTTGTTCAGCCTGACGATCACTCTCTGTTGACATATAAAAACTGAAGATCTGGAACACCTGATGTGGAACACCAAAAGCCCAGCTACACTATAACATATAAAGGAATGACGTTTTAGCAAAGTTGTTCAGCCTGATGAGCAGTCTCTGTTGACGTATAAAAATTGAAAATCTTGAACACCTGATGTGGAACACTAAGAGCCCAGCTACACTATAACATATATAGGAATGACGTCTTAGCAAGAGTTGCTCAGCCTGATGAGCACTCTCTGTTGACGTATAAAAATTGAAGATCTGGAACAGCTGTTGTGGAACTCCAAGAGCCCAGCTACAAAGGAATGACGTCTTAGGAAAGTTGTTCAGCCTGATGAGCAGTCTCTGTTGTACGTCACTAACAAAGTAAGATGCGTATTTTTTTTTTGTTTTTATTGTTTAAAATCCCATTTGACTAAGACAACACTGCAACACTCAACGTGTTCGTAGTCATGAAACTGTGACAAAGCAAAGGTGTTTCAGGATTGTAATGTAGTCGTCTTCACCTGGAGGCGACGGCCCTCCACCGCGTCTATCGAGGCGCATCGCCAGGAGAATGATCATCTCATCCGCACGCAAAATACGCCCATATGACGTGGAGTTGCGGATACCAGCCCGCTATACAATACAATACAACCGCCAGGATGAATCCCAGGAAAGAGCTCAGGCGCGATCACAGGGCAATATGGAGAGAGCGACTGTCGCAACCGAGTTCCGGGCACGCCCCAACTAGGGTTGCCTACATTTTTTTGTGAGAATATAGTATAATTTTTTTTAAAAAGCCATAAAAAAATGTAGTACGCTTCAAAAACTATAGTATTTTAGTAGGGAAGAATAAAAAATAGACTAAAGTTGTATTTTTACTTATTTATTTTTTTAAAACTATATTTTTTTGCACTTCTTCCAGATTTTTTAAAAACGTGTTCGTAAATTGCAGGAAGTTTTTTTTATTTTACTAATTTTAGTAATGAAATAGAAACGCAAAATATAAACATTTAGCTATTGTACGGAAATATAGTATTTTCGCGTACTATATATTTCTTCAAAAGTATATAGTACGGAGACCCTAAATACAGTACAATGGGTACTATATATTATAGTACGGTTGGCAACCCTAACCCCAACCGCGGTGGTAAGACCCGTCTTTAAGGAGTGGCTGGATAGGCGTCACGGCGTCCCGCCTGACCTACCACATGACGTAGGTCCTCAACGAACACGAAAGTTTCGGGAGGTAGCAGTGTCGGATAGGGAAGGAAGAATCGCCTGGGTGTCACCACTGCGTGGATTGCCTGGAGGACACGGTGGAGCATACGGTGCAGGACTACCCACTTGGGCAGAGAACCGCCCGTGTCCTCACTACGACGATAATCGGTGACCTCTTGTGCTTAGTATTGGTCGAGACCTGATGCTGCGGGGCGAGACAGAATGGGAAGCAGTCGCCTCCTTCTGCGAAGCAGTCATGCTAGCGAAGGAGGAGGCGGGACGCATGAGGGAGAGGACAATGTCCACCTCCAGCCCAGCCGCAGCGGTAGACGCCGATGGCGACAGACGTCGCTACACGATCTCCAGCCACTGTAGGCGCGGCCATGCGGGCGGCGAGTAAGAGTGCACGTTGTGTTCCACGTGATGTATTACCATGCTAAAAAAATGTAATCGTCTGAATGTACCATGTCGAACAAAAAAGCCATCGAGGCCGTGGACAGAACACTTTGAGACATTCGCCATGATGATAGACCCATTGACAATATCACGGTAGGTACTGTTCTCCGGAAAATTCCGGCAGACACTGCCCGTTGTAAGAAGAATTGATAAGTTACGTATTCGGTGTCCCGTCAAGTATAACACTTCAGGAAAATTCTTGGCTATTTGATCGTGCGATACTAAAAAAAATACCGAACCGCTGCAATAAATGAAAACATATTAGCCGAAATTGTTGGGAATGATGTGGTTCACACGTCATACAATAACGTCGTCAATCAGGATGATGCCAGCAACTACCCACTCGAGATTTTAAATTCATTAACTGCCTGTAGTCCTCGAGCTCATAAAATAACCTAAAAGTAATAATAATGCTTCTAAGAAATCTAACTCCACCAAAATTGTGCAATGGAACGCGACTAATAGTTACTGCATTACACAGAAATTTAAGCGAAGCTGAAATTCTCACCGGATGTGGCTCAGGGGAAACTGCATTGATACCGTGAATACCACTCATCTCTAACAATTTCCTTTTCCAGTTCAAACTCACACAATTCCCGGTAGCCGCTCCCAGGTAGCAAGTGACGTCGGCGACTAAAAAATGACGACATTCTTAAGTCAATTTAGGGTCACCACAGTTACGTCATTATTGTACGTCATACTTACGTACTATTATAGTACTGTACTGTACGTACTGTATAGGTCATAAATGATACCTCCTAACAACGTCATTTTACAGTCTGTCCCTTAGTCTAAATCTGCCCTCAGGTTGACGACTGTTGTATGACATATCTGGTCCTAAAGTGACCCAAAGAGCTAAAGATTGGTTAAAGAACAGTTTATGGAATGCATCTGACTGACATAATTCCACGAGTGAAGTCGACCACCAACATAGCGAATATTATGGGCAAATACTAATCATTATAACAAGGATTTGTAAAGCCGGTCCAGTCAACGAGGATTTTTTTGTATGAAGATTTTCGAAAAATTCCTCCGGCGCTGAAATAAGGCATATGATGAGAGTAGGTGATACAGATTACAGATGCACAATAATCCAAAATTTTTTTAGCCTCGAAGTTCCGTTTTTTTATCAAAACATGAAAACTGCTTATAACTCTCTGTGAAAAATTCCTCAGCCTCAAATTCTTTTTGTATTTGTTTAAATGTATTAGTTAGAATAGGGAAGTATAAAAATCCAACAAAATTTCGATTTCAGTGTCACTCCAAATTAACTTTTTACCTAACGCGCTCTAACTTCTAGTGAAAAATTGCTCTGCCGATTTTTATTTTTTATGTGATTTCTTATCCTCAAATACGTAGGTTTTGTTACGTAATCCAAAACTTTTTCCTTTTTAAACAACATTATTTGATGTCAAATCAATCAAATAATGACGTTTGAAAATGAAAAAGGTAACAAACCTATGTATTTAAGGATAAGATAACACATAAAAAAATAAAAATCGGCAGAGCAATTTTTTACTAGAAGTTACAGCGAGAACGGAATCACAGCGATCAATATTTATTTAAAGTTTCGAAAAATAGTACCGCCTAGCTCGATAGATGGCGTTGTAGTCCAAATAGAAGTCGCTATGGTTTCGTTACCGCCGATAGTATAAGGTATGAAGAATTAATTTTGTTTTGTTGAGAAGTTATTGAGAGCAATGCATCGGTACAGTGAATAGAAGTGTCAAGTTTACCAGTGTTAACAGTGTTCTAATAACAACCCCAAAGAGACCTGCGGATTTATACATGGTTTTGCACGTCATTGGCTGCCCTAATATGTACGGCCCAGTAACGTCCCTATGAATTCAGTATATGATGTCACTCCAACGTCAGTGGCTGCCCTAATACGTACGGCCCAGTAACGTCCCTATAAATTCAGTATATGACGTCTCTGTAACGTCTGTAAACTGACGTCTTGAGGCTGTGACAAATTGACGACATCTGATGGGACCCCCCGACGTCAAGACATGACGTCTCTCACGTCGAGCAGTACCGTAAACTGACGACATAATGACGTAAAAATGCTACCTGGGTTACTTCGCGATGACCATAAGTCCCAAGGACAGACCCTGAAGGAAGCTGATGTCGACCTAAGGTCCAACTGTTTTTCCCACGGCCAACTATATATAACACATACTCGCCTGTCAGTAATGCTGACCAGCTTTTTATTTTAGCACCAGAGGGAAAAACTACCAAATGTCGTATATAAAGTGTTGTGTCTGGAAGTTTTCATTTCATTTGCTTTAAAGTTTGTTATAGATTCTATAACAAACTTTAAAGTGGGACATCAGGTACCCTCACTTTCTCAACGAATTAAAAAAGAGAATATTGGTATAGGTGCCATAAAACCAAATACAATGCGGACGAAGTCGCGGGCAACAGCTAGTAAGGTCTAAAATTGAGCTGTCTAAGCTCCAATTTTCGAAATTGCAAAGTCTTTCGCTCATAATATTTGCCCTATATTTGCCAAAAATGTCACTCCTAATTTCTCTTAGAGGCATCAATAACAGTATTAGATAAACTGTAGAAATACTTTAAAATTTTATTATGCTTTTTTTAATCTAAAAACAAAATCGCTAGCTTATCGCTAGCGTCAATGTTTGCTACATTGCTAAGCAAAACTGTATTTAGCCATAATTGTATGACTGGCATTTGTTCAGTAAATAATTACCGTGGTTGACAACTACTGTAGAACTGTATAATAATTTGCTGTTTGAAAATGGTGCCTTTGAGAGGCAGCCTCTTTATTTATTTTAATGATGTTTTTGCTGAATTATTGCCACTTTGTATGGGAAATTCTATGAAGTGTTATGACATCAACTTTAATACTGTAGGTAGTGTCATCTTGACAGGGCCCCCTTAGATGTTCAAAGCCTGCCGGGATCGCGGACGAAGGTACGTAATAGACACTGAACTAGTGCTCATTTAATGATCACAGTTGCAGGCCCTCGTCTCGATCGTTGATAGACCTACATCGATCAACGGTGGATCGCAGGTAGAAAAACCGTTTTTTTTACGTAGTAAAATTATCAAATGAGTCCTCGAACCAAAGGCGGACGGGAGGGACTGTCAGACTCGTACTGGCTAAAATCCATGGTGTCCTTTAATACCCCTTTAAGTTCCAGGGACACGCGACCACGACAGGCTTTGGCCCTCTAAGAGGGGCCACGTCAGATACCAGCTCCATGAAGCGCGTGTAACACCACGCGCCGTCGACACGGGCATGGTCCATAATCCACCACGAGCATGTGGACGGCGAGTAATAGATGACTCGCCGTCCGCATGCTCGTGGAGGTCGGTCCCCTACTCGCCTAATGGTTCGCGACATCCGTTGCTGTGGGCATAGATCGAATAAAATGAAAATGCTTAGGATTTACCCATGTTGTTTATTTGTGTGTACAAATAGTTAATTAATATTATATAAATGCATTCTAGACCTCGTCGACGATCCAGTAAGCGTGCGGTGTATGGCAGACATCTGGAAAGAATATCTAGGTCAGAGGATGTCACTAGCCTGCTACGAAGAGAAGGATGGCAAGAGTAAACTAGTAGCGTTGAACGCATGCCTGGTTTTATGTAAGGGTGAAAAGGACGAATATAAGGTGAGTGATTCTTTTCATTATGTATCATTTGGCGTTGGACTTTCGGGCCTCTGATTACAATTTTTTTGTCAATGTGGTAATTCTTATGAGTTTCCTCCGCTCGGTCAAGCTTTCCCGAGTGGTATGTCAGACTGAACTGACTAAAACCACATCACTTAAGTACCTGCGTCGAAGGGCAGCGGAATCTCATGCATCTTCCACTACCCTAAATTGACGGCTTCGTCAGCGGGCCCCGTCCTGGTAGAAAGTATGGCATAGAACTGCCCCCATTACATCTATGAGAGGCGGCTAGAATACTACCAGCTGCTATTTCGGGTCCAGATGCCTTATCATGAGTTTTCAGTTAATCTGACGTTTTCAAATTGACACAAGGAAAAAATTAGTTTCTTCTTCGCACACCAGAGGCGCTGTTCCATTTTTCCATAAGAAACGCTGTAAATACTGGAAAGACGCTGTAAAGTAAAATAGTGAAAACTCGTGATAAGGGTACAGATAAGAGGCAACGCATTTCCCCAAATCCATTACCCCTGAACCTCTTTCACTAAGTGTAACAACTAGGTATACTCTTTTCCTCTATGTGTAACAACTATAAAACTAATGACCTCTCCTCCTCTCCATCTGCATACGGAACTTGTGCCAAATACATGTTTGTCTTTCATAACAAACTGTACTCTTGCAGGTCGAAGGAGAAGCTTGGAAGAATGTGTACGGAGCTTTAAAAGTATCAGACGAGGCAATAGACGTGTTTGAATACTTGGGAGTGGACAAGTTGCTGTATGCTCTCGGTCTGGTTGTGACTCGGGAGTATCGAGGAGCGAGACTTGGAGGGCGCATACTCGCAGCGAGGTAAGCTAATCTATCGTTTGGTTGAACGCGCTGATCTCAGGATCTATACTGGATCGAATTAAAAAACTATTAATCATAGAAAAATGAGTCTTAGACCAAAAGATAGAGCATCGAAAGTTGTATAAGACTGGATTAAAAAGTGAAAATCGACACTGTGGCTCAACGGCTTTTTAGATAATGGACGGCAGTATAATTACCTGCGCATTCGCTTGTACATAATTTAAGAATTTCGAGACCATAATCCACCATCATAAGAATATTTTATCAAAGTCGCTGATGATGTTGCAGGTTTTGTACAACTATCTCATTTGCCCACTTTAAATAATATACAATCCAAAAATAAAACGATGATTGAGAGATAAGTAGATAACAAACCTAAGGGTCGTACACACCGATCGTAACGCGGTGCGACCAGACGCGACGATACTGAAATGTGTATCTTTCCGTTTAGTACCTACGTTGGATTTTGACTCGCTATTAAATTGGTCGCGCAGCGTCGCGTCTCGATGTGAATTGACCCTTATCACGAGTTTTCACTATTTTACTTTACAGCGTCTTTCCAGTATTTACAGCGTTTCTTGTATGGAAAAATAGAACAGCACCTCAGTACCCTTAGCACGAATTTTCAGTATTTGAGACGTAAAGTAAACTGGAACTTTGACAATTCAAGTTGACATTTTTCAAGGAAAAAATTAGTTCCGGCTTCGCGCACCGGAGGCGCTGTTCCATTTTTTCATACAAGAAACGCTGTAAATACTGTAAATTAAGAGTGAAAATTCGTGCTAAGGGTACTGGTGTGTGAAGAAGGAACTAATTTTTTCCTTGAAAGTCAAAGTTCCAGTTTACTTTACGTCAGAATAACTGAAAACTCGTGATATGGCCTTTGATAAAGAAGTATCTGCATTACCGTCATTATATTATTATCTTACGCCTGCAATTGATAAAACGTGCACATAGTAACCTTTTAATATTAAACAGACCTTGTACAATGTGCATGTATGTTTATAAGCGTAGGTATATTGAATGCCTTATTGGTATTTGCCATGCCATGCATGAACGTAAGGTACGCGTTTTGATTGATAAATAAGCCTAATACGGAAAGGAATTTCTGGGAATTATAATTAGTAGGATAAAAATGTTGATCGACTCAAAACCGAGTAACTGAAAATTCTTTGGATTATCCTAGGTAACTTCCTAAGGGTCAGCTCAGGCCGAAACGTGACGCTGCGCGCACTTTTCAATAGTGCTACTCAATATAACTCTATTTCCTACACGAATACATACTTCAATAAAAGATACACGTCATTTGAAGTGTAAGCAGGGCCGGATTAACCATCTCGGGGCCCCTAGGCACAGCTTGTTACGGGCCCTCCTTTTTTCATACCACAACAACGCAATTTGTCAATAATAGATCCTGATACCATTTTGCCCTGTCAATGATACCCACACTTGAGTAATTGATTTCAAATTAATATATTTGTCATTTAATAAGCGATTATTTTAAATTAATAAAAGTGTCTAATATTAAAAATTTGTTTTAATTTCAATACAATTAAAAATTCAGACATTCACCGTCACTCTTATAATGTCAATAATGGGGGCTTTCACCTTATGGTGTGAAAAAAAGTTTCTTTTTTACCGTGGCTTCATAAAACCACGCAATCCCCTTTTTTTCGTTTTTTTAATCGGGAGTGCTGGGCCCCTGGTCATAGTGGGCCCCTAGGCACTAGCCTAAAGTGCCTTATGGATAATACGGTACTGAGTGTAAGTAGTCGTGTCACGTCGCGCCACTTCGCGTCTCGGTGTGCCTATCCTAATCTGAATCCTAAAAATAAATGTGAAAGTAAGTTTTCTCACCGACTAAACCTCTATTCACAGGAAACCCCTGAGTCTTCACAACGGCATCAAAGCTACATCCACAGTCTTCACAGGTCCCGCTTCACAAATCAGTGCTGAAAGAGCTGGCTTCAGTACTGTCGCTACTATAACCTTGAAGGAATTAGCTGAAGCCGGTCTCAACTATCCTAAGGATGAGAAAAGAGCTATTAAGGTGATGGTGAAGAAATTTGAATGATGATAACGAAATATTAAATGAAGTTGAAATACCATGTTAGGCAAAAAAAATGATGTAACCATACACTTAGAGAAAAGACTGAATAATACCCGCATGAAGCTAGAACTCTTTATAAAGACAGAAAGTGATGGTGTGCCCTATACCTGACTCTTTTTTACACGGCATAACAAGACAGTCAGAAACCACACGATCTCTTTGTCTCCTTACACCATTCTACCCGTATTTACTTCACAGCTGGCTATGGAATATTCAGTCCATCCTCTATGTCTATGGCTATAAAGTGACTGCTTCGATTTTCGATTCAGGAACTCGCATGTCTATCACGTTTATTTTCGTTATAAATTAAGATATTCCGAAAATTGAAATAATCAAAGTAGTTGTGAATAAGGGGGCTGAAGTTAATTAGGTTACTGCCAGCCAACAGTTTTTGAATCTGAAATAATCTCCATATTTGTGTAAAAAATATGTTATGTGCAGTTGTAATTCCGCAGCGCGCAGTCGTTTTTTAGCTAATAGTCAGCTCGGTGTTTTCGCTTGATTTCTTTTAATATTTAACATACAAAGTGAATCGCTAACACAAAGTAGACGTTTAAAACCCCCAACACCCATATACATATAGATAATAAATTATGTGAGAACATAATGCATAAGGCAGGGTAATTTTAAGTATAAATAGTAATTTAATGTACCCACTTACCCAGTTATTATTTTTGAGTAATAATTATTTTAAGACAGCTCCTCAAAGCATTGTGATTAAAAGTAGTTAGAATTTTTTTTAAATTCGTAATACCTACATTTTTAACTTATTTTGTTAAATTCTTTTTTATATTTTAATATCTAATTATTATAAATACTGTAACAATGTTATACGATAGAAATAGCTGTGGAAATAGTGTTGTTTAATTTTAATTAAAGAAATAAAAATGTAATTTATTACTTAATTTTGTGTTTTTCTTGTATTTTATAATCGAACAAATTTTTGATAATTAGGTATCGTTGAAATTAAGCAAAACATTCCTAAAGTACCTACTTCTGACATCACAACACAAAGGGTTATATACCTATATTGATGGCGTCTTCACCACCAAATCCATCAGTCTCCAGATCTTTCTATTAGGTATTAAGCTGAAGAGTTTGTTTGGTTGAACGCGCTAATCTCGGAAACTACTGTTTTTTGCTTTTTTTTTGTGTTAGATGGCCTATCTATTAAGGAAGAATAAAGGATACATATAATAATATAACATCACGCTATACGAACAATAGAAGCCGAGCAGCGGGGTGAAACCACTAGTCAGATAGAAAAGTGAAATCCATTTCAAGAAATCCACATCAGTAAACAGCACCTTTAATAGCGTGTCATCTAGAGTTTAAGGGCTTCCGCACACGGGCCACAAAACGCCGCCACACGCTTCTCGCGCGATTCCGCACCCGTCTCTCGACTCTTACCTCAGTAATACTGTAATGTCTTCCGCTAAAACAGACGGATTGGATGCATACAATATTTTTCACCTCACACGCTCGGAAAGATTCTATTTCTCATTCAAAATCTGAGCGCAAAACTCCATTTTGTGCTCTAGAGCACAAAGTGTTGTTCAAAATTCGAACACATCTTTTATTCAATTGTTTTCTAGGCAGGCGAGCCGCCCCCACTACATTTCCTCGCTGTGTGAGGTGAAAAGCCAAAAATCAACTTTACAGCCTTGCATAACAAATAACTATTTCCGTTTTAGCAGAACAAGAAGCCCAAAGTAGCATTACTTATTTGTTATGCAAGGCTGCAAAGTTGATTTTTGGCGCGTGTACTTGAATTGAGAACTGAGCGAGCGAAGGATTCTAAGATTGAACCGCGAGAGAAACGAGCGGTTCAATTTCACCTCACACAGCGAGGAAATGCAGTTGGGGTGGCTCGCCTGCCAGTGCAGTGTAGAAAACAATTGAATACAAGACGTGTTCGAATTTTGAACAACACTGTGCTCTAGAGCACAAAATGGAGTTTTGCGCTCAGATTATGAGTGAGAAATAGAATCTTTCAGAGCGTGTGGGGAAAGATCAAACTTTTTTTCCTATCTGTCACCCTAAGGGGACAACGCGGGGTGACAGATCGGAATAATCCTCGGCGTTGCGTTGAGCGCGCGTTGGTCGCGTACACACCGCGCTTAGAAGAGAAGCTATTTAATTCTGGGTGTGAGTCCTACGGCAAACAAAGCTAAAGTGAGTACCTACATGTTTTTTTTATCAGATAGATAGGTACTTACAGTTCGATGGTTACAATTTCCTTGATTCTAATAACTCTTATTACTTTGCAGATAAGGGATGCCCATCGAAAGATTATGTTACTGAACCATCCGGTCAGAGGAGGCTCACCATTAATTGCAGATCAATGAAGCTATAAAAGCCCTGTTAGAAAGTGGAAAGTCATAGTCTTGTTTTAGTCCAAATTGTGTGTAAATAGAGGAATAGTCAACTAGAATCAACGACGATATATTACTATGTACTCGGCATGCACGATTTAAGGAACAAAAACTATTCTGTCAACTCGCTGAGGTACTACGTAAGCGAGGGGGACGGGGTACTGCGTTGTGGTTGGCTAACTCAAGGTCTGTTCTGTCTCAACGTATGTTTTCGGCTCACAGGAGTGGTCGAAATGAGACGGATATAAGACTTGTTTGCCTAATGTGTTGGCAGACATCGGTCGCCTGTTATTAGGAGTCTAGTATTATATCGTCGTTGACTAGAACAATTAGTTCAGCAGTTATATGTAGATTAAAACCTGGAGGAGTAGTTACATATTGTTACTATGTTTTAAGGATATCAAAAATGAAATTCAGTTGAACATCTCAATAGTCTATTCTGTCACAATGAACATCCAAACATGTATTATGGCATATCCTAACATGGTTAATTGGGATCAGGCAGAACAGCTCGCTAAACACAGCACATATACAAGGATCCAAGAGAGAAACCATCAAAAGTGTATTTTATAAAAATACATTTACACATTTCTATGTTAAAAATGTAAGTGAAATGTTGATGATTAAATACAATTTGTAAACCCTACTTGCTAGTTATCTTTTGAATTATGATTTCTATGATCTGTATTATTTTGAGAGCAAACAGCTTGAAATATATTTATATTATTGAACAAGACAATTTGTATTCATTTCTTGAACCAAGTGTTAATAGTACATACATGTACTTCTGTCTTCATTGAGTTCTAAAAGTTTAAGAATTTAATAATAAATCTATATTTTTGTGATTTAGTTTACTAATGGTTAATGGATATGTGAAAATTATTGTCCACATTTGTGATACTAAATTTTAATGACAGATGGCCCTAGGGGTAGAT
The DNA here is from genome assembly GCA_954870645.1 of Agrotis clavis. Classification (NCBI taxonomy): domain Eukaryota; kingdom Metazoa; phylum Arthropoda; class Insecta; order Lepidoptera; family Noctuidae; genus Agrotis; species Agrotis clavis. The sequence goes on along the minus strand of OX940919.1, from coordinate 4,296,184 downwards.
AAGAGTGGCCTAAGCTCAATACAGATTGCAGAAGAACTATAAATTTTCCCCCAGTTCATGGGCAAACAGTCTGGTCCATGAAAAGAACACTAAGGATTACCCTTTAAGAAAGTGAAATATTGTACTTGTAGTGGCGCAAAAAATCCTATACACGCGTACCTAACACAGACAACTTTTGAGCAAATAATTTACTAAGTGCTTAACGAAATATTTTTCAAGCCATTTAAAACTAGGGTCACTATTAGCATAGAACTATGTTCTGCTAAGATAAAACAGATATTCAAGCATAAATTATCAAAAAATACATGAGTAAAATTTCCCGATTTTAAAGCAGGAATAAATTTACTTTGGATCTACAAATATTAAACTTTATATCGATTATATTTTCGTTGAACTATTCATTCAAGTTTTCCAATCATAGATTTTTTCATAGCTACATTTTATAGTAGGGTGCGTCCACATCTGGCGAATGCGCAGCTCTCGAGCCGTTTGCGAGCGGCCCGCGAGCTGCGCGCGTGCAGTCACGGCAATGGTTTGGTGTGCCTCTTCAGCGCAACTCATGCAAGCCTCGCAAAAGGCGAGCGCGCACTCAATTCTCGCACTTACAGTTCCATTTATAATAAGTAAGTTTAGTTATTAATATTTTTATGCATGTCTAGCGTTTTAATTATCTTTTACCTAAATATTATATCCTACAGTCAATCTGTGAACAGCGTTGTGGGCTACAATATTGCTTATTTTACATGTATCTAGATTTAAGTTTTTATATTGTATATTGTAGCTGTTAGTTGTTCCTTTTGTATAAAATAAAAATTTTTATTATCTTTACGATCCCACAACTATGGAAATCTATAATGTGTTGCAATTAGGTAAGTGTAAACAATGCTCCTCCGTCCACTTCATGACAACAAGTACTTAGCCTCCAGTAATCAGAAACGAACTAAACGGGTTAGTTATGTTTTAGAATCATTTAATATCTAGCGCGTCGCCAGCGCGCTGATCGCGTACGGCGCTTAGGGCGCGCGCGAAATGCACGCGGGCGGCGGCGCAGGAGCGGCCGCACGCGCGCAGCTCGTAAACATTTCGCGAGCTGCACATTCGCGGCGCATTCGCCAGATTTGGACGCACCCTTAATATTACGTATATTAAAATAATATAAATATACCTAGCACCTAATTTATTCAAATGACATATAGAAAAAATATATGCATTATGCAAATAAATAAAGTAAAAAACCTTCAATTGATAAGGTTGCAAAGCTAAAACTAGATATTATTATAAAAAATATCAATTCATAATTAGCCTATAATAATAACTAATAATTTATCTTTAATAATAAACTAAATCCCGTTGTTTAATGAATATAATTTTAATGTTGCTTCTGCAAATGCTAGAAACAAGTTATTCAATCAACATAATTTTTATCTTTATTTTTAATTTAGAGACTATTTAAAAATGCTCACTTTGTTCATATCCTACTAAGTTATTATTACAGGTACAAATCTAATAAAAACCGACACAGTAATAAACAACAAAAATAATACTACAAACAAAAATACTTTAATGATATGCTAAACAACATTACAACTTAATACTAACTTAGTGAAAATTGATTGCAAATATTTAAATAACGCTAAGAGGACACTACATCATCTACAATCAATGTCATGGAATCCATATAAATAACTATTATTTATACGAAATACATAATGAGGATTGACGCTAGCGATGATGTAGGGCTACATTTTCTTAAGTTTTGTCATGACTGCAGGAAATAAAAAAAAAAGATTGTCAATTAAACTCTTTCTTCGCCGGTTCGAATGAATAACTACTAAACAAGCAAGGTTACAAAGACTAGTGAGGTTTGTACAAAATCGCAACAAGCTAGATAAATATATTTTTGTTTTATAAAAGGGCGCGAATAAAAAAAAATGCCTTCGAAATAATTCGGCAAGCCATCAATTTAAATAATTTAATAGCATATATTGCTAATATTTGAAATATTTTAATAATCGTGGGGCAACATGTTGGGTTGAAGTGGTGACCTCGTTTTGTTGTTTATATAGAGATCAAAAATATATTATGTCATCATAATTTGTTATGAGTAGTTGTTAAGTATGATGTACAATTTGGTTGTGTTTGAGATCAGGACTGTGACCGCCGCCAGATGTTCACCGCGGCGGCTCCTTCTGTTGTTGCTCGCGGCGCTGCTTTGCGAAGCGCGCGCGCAGCTTCACTATTGTTGCGTTAGATAAGGTGCCAGGTACTTTGAAGATAGACTGGAAAAGAAACAAGAGATTAGGTATCTTTAGTAAATAACCAATGTATTTAGAACTTCCAATAGTATGTGTTTTAAGGCACAGAAAATGCTCGTTTATCATTTTGTCTATTATTTCTGTACTGTACTATGTATTTTTAAAATTCTATTATTTACTCTGCGATTTTTGTGTCTATTTTGACTGGCCTAATGAGAACATTAGGGCAGTCAAAATAGACACAAAAATCGCAGAAGCGAGTAATAAATAAATAAACAGTCCAGAAAACCTGATAATGGAGGAGATTGATATACTGTGTCACTTAGTAATCACCGTAAGTCGGAATTAGGTAGTTATTCACGTCTTATACAGCGAAAGAGTAAAGTGGATTTACCCGAATACCCGGAATTACTTTTAAAGAGCAGAAAAATTCCTGATTAATTAATTATAAAAGTTTTTACTTTCACACAATTTATTTTTTTTATCTAATCTATCTCTGATGTTTTTTTTTTTATTATTATTTATTTGTAATACTGTTTTCCACACGTGATTGTCTATTAGAAATCCCGGGAAGATCCATATTAATATCAACATTTCGAATTCGATGAAAGTACCAAAATAACTATTCCTAATTCCGACCTATGGTAATCACAAACTAATACACAGATAAAGTTTCTAGTCAACTTCCTTATCATTTAAGTACACATTCAATCATAAAGTGCTGTTTAAAAAAAAGATTTTTGTAAAAAATTGGAAACGACTTGAGAAACAAACCCAAAAATTGCATAAAACAACTTTATTATTTTACTCTTTTTTTGTGTTTGTTTTAGAAATTGGTTTCTTTCACAAAAAGTTTTATTTAGTTCATCTATTCAACAGAAATCTTCGTATAATCGGCGTCTTTGAAAATCTACAATCCAAGTAAGCATAAACAAACATCAACACGTCGAGCAACGTCACGGGATATCCATTATTGTTATACGAGTATACTAAAACCTTCTCCAGAAAGTAATGAACACTTTTCTGAAACCGCATCATCATCGGTTCAGACAAACGCGAGATAATCGCAGACAAACATACATGCATACAAACATACAGGTCGAACTGAGAAACATTTTAAAGATGGTTAAAAATACTTTTCTTTTTTTTTTAGCGTGGTAAAATCATCAAATGAGTCCACCCAGGGCAGGGTGGGAGGGACTGTAAGACTTGTACTGACTAAAATCCACGGTATCCTTCATTAGCCCTTTACGTTCGGGCACGCCGCAAACGCGGCGGTAAGACCCCTCTTTGAGGAGTGGCTGGATAGGCGTCACGGCGTCCTGACCTACCGCATGACGCAGGTCCTCACCGGACACGGAAAGTTCGGGAGGTTCCTGTGTCTGATAGGGAAGGAAGAGACGCCGGAGGACACGGTGGAGCATACGGTGCAGGACTGCCCAGCTTGGGCAGAGCACCGCCGTGTCCTCACGGAGGCGATAGGCGGAGACCTCTCGCGCCCGGCATTGGTCGAGGCCATGCTGCGGGGCGAGACGGAGTGGGAAGCGGTCGCCTCCTTCTGCGAAGCAGTTATGTTCGCGAAGGAGGAGGCGGGCCGTGAGAGGGAGAGGACAGCGCCCTCCCTCCACCCCAACCGCAGTGGTAGACGCCCACGGCGTCCGACGTCGGCAGACGATCTCCGGCCACCGTAGGCGCGGGCATGCGGACAGCGAGTAAAGGGCGGGTCGACGGCGCGTCGTGTTCTACGCGCGCCTCAAAGAGCGTTAGCAAAAATGACGGGGCCCCCTCTCAGAGGGCCAAAGCCTGCCGGGGTCGCGGGATTTCCACACCGTGACCCCGGAACGTAAATGGCTATTGAAGGACACCGTGGATTTTAGTCAGTACAAGTCTGACAGTCCCTCCCACCCTGCCCGGGGTGAGAGGACTCATTTGATGATTTTACAACGCTAAAAAAAAAGCCCTTTACGTTTCAGGGTCACGGTAATGGAATAAGTCCCGCGACTCCGGCAGGCTTTGGCCCTCTAGAGGGGGACCACGTCTCTAGAGGGGGGCCCCGTCAGGTTAAAAATATTAGCAAAAAGTTCCAAACTAACCTGCATAAACTCATGACAATGCAATGCACTGGCGTTCTTCACGATAGCCTTGAAGCACTCCGCTAGGGATGTGAAGTCGTTACACGACATGATCTCGGCTCGGTTGTTCTTGATCAGCGTCAGGCACACACGAAACAGTATCTTTGAGCCTTCGTAGAACAGACAGTCCCATATCCGTAGTACTGTCTCTATGGGGAGGACTTCGGCGAACAGGCAGACGAACCACTTGGTTGTTATTACGGCCCATGGGAGACCTGGAATTGTTTTTGGTAATTAGAAAATGGTAAGTTTGTGGTGAACTGAGATGTGGAATTATTTGAATGGTGGTAATAATCATGAATTATGGTAACATTCGTCCAAGTGTTAAATTGTCCACATGTCATTACGTAAAAAAGTCAAAAGTTTTGTTATAAAGATCAAGTGACAAAATGTCAATACGACAAAAAGTGAAAATGAGTTTATATCTAAAAAATTAGATTATTTAACGAAATTGGAACGTAAATAAAAAAATAATGAAAGTTGTTCTATTACCTATCTACAAAAATAATTCCAGGTGTCGTTTTATCACAAAACCTAGGATTTTGAGCCATGTACAATATGACTTTTGGACATTTTACCACTTGTTGATTTTTGCAAAAATTCATTCTAACAAAATAGAAATATAACATTATGTTATTCTGACATGTGGACATTTTAACACTTGGACGAATATTCATCATCAGCCTATAATGTTCCCACTGCTGGAACACAGGCCTCCTCTTGTAAGAGGGAGTGGACCATAATCCACCACGCGGGCCCAGTGCGGGTTGGTAGATGTCACATGTCTTCGAATTTTTGGTTCTAGGACATGCCGGTTTCCTCACGATGTTTTCCTTCACCGTTTTGAGAGCAGTGGTGATGAAATATATTACACAAAGTAATGCGCCTGGCGGGGTTCGAACCCACGACCTACAACTCGTAAGTCGGGACCGATACCACTGGGCCACCACTGCTCTATGTTTTTATGTATGTGAATTTCTATGTTTATAAACTCACATACGACACGAGAAATTCCTAGTGTGGGGTAAAGTTTTTTAAAAAAGAAAAAAAAGACTCGTACTGTTTTACTGATTGGACTGTGACGTACCCATTACTCGCCGCCCGAATGTCTTAAAATCGAGCTTGGAGGCTTTTATTGGCCCTAGTCTATACTTATATTATAAAACTGAAGAGTTAGTTTGGTTGAACGCGGTAATCTCAGGAATTACTGGTTGGAATTTAAACATTATTTTTGTGTTGGATAGCGCATTTATGGAGGAAGGCTAGAGGCTATACAACATCACGCTAGGACCAATAGAAGTCGAGCAGCGGGGATGAAAACACGGGGAAAAGCTAGTTAACCATAAACAAAGAGTTATGGACGGTTTTGGGAGATCATTATTGCCAAGAAGATTTAAAGTAGAAGACATACTGCCACCATACGCTACCGAAATAAATTCACTTTGGGTACGGTTAGCCGATAGCCCAATACAATATCTGAGCAGCACTAAAAGAAAAATGGCGAATGCTGAGTAGCATAGGCTGAGACAGCTGTCAAAATGCTTCACTCTCGTCAGAACTCAGCATGGTTTCAGTCGATAATTTAGTCAGCATAGCTGAATGCTGTTCAGCATTTTTCGATTTCTGTTCAGATTTTGTATCGGCTAACCGTACTCTTTGTATTAGGTCCTTGCCTAACTTCTTAGGCAAGACATAATAACTTCATATCTCTCAGAAAAGCTATCATAAGATAGCTGTTATCAAAACATGTCAGATTGAGCATAACTGTGGGATGTAAACTACTTCAAAGTACCTTGATTATAGGATTATGTTGAGAGATAAAGATCTGTGGATTCGAGGTGTCACTGTCTGTCTGTTCCATTATTACGTCAGATTTTAATGAATTTTAGCACATCAGAAAACCATGACATGACCTCGTGGGATTATTTCTAACTTCCACAGGGGCAAAGGCTATTCTTCAATATCGATAGGTAATTTAACAGTGTTATGAAGTCACAAAAGCAAGCTCAATAGTACGGTTTCATAAGGATAACAGGATGTTAAGTAAACTATCCACATTACTACATACCCAAATTAATAACATGTTGGTGCACATCAGGCACCTTGGACTTGACTAGTTCGGACAGCACCTCAATGTCCACAATGAGGCCATCCATCGTCCTTGTGTAGTAGTCAGGCAGGATCTTCTCCACCAGCACTTTTAGTAGCCAGAATGATGTCTCCTCGCTTTTAGTTGCTAGTAGCAGTAACCCTGAAAGATATCAGTTTTTAAGTATTTTAATACTTTTTTATATTTTCTTAAGGCGCTCGGGAGTCAGCTGTCAACTGTCAACACGCGTAGATACGCTGTTAGTTAATTAGCGATTTTGTGCGTTAAACTTTAAGTATAATGCTCAGAAACATAGTGAAAATGAACTTTATAGTGTGAAAACTGTGTAAAACTGTTTGTGGACTAAAATAATTAGTGATTCAAACAAAAATCAGTGAACAAATTACGAATCGATCATCAATAATTTTAAGTTTTTTCCATCCACCCACATTTTTTTTTTCATATTTGTTGAAATTTTTTTTTTTTTTTTTTGTGGAATTTTATGACCTGGTAACTAAGACCTTTAGGTCAAGTCTTTTTATTTTCACTTTCCTTTTTTTGTCTTCACTTTATTTTAAATTGAGTTCACTGTATTTTTTATGTACTTGTATATAGGTTTATAACTATTTTGGTCTTTTAATAACTGTTCAAGGGGCGGCGGTGGGCGGGAAGAATCACTTATTGTATTCACATCACTTAATTCACTAGCCAACACTAATCTGTCAAGCAAGAAGTTTTGACATTCAAAGATGAGATGTTCAACGGTTCCTTCTCTTGATTCGCAAAACGGACATAAACTACTTCGAATAATATTCATTCTTGCAAGGTGTGACGGTGCAGTGTTATGACCAAAGCGCAGTCTATTCATCGTGGTGATAAAATCTCTGCTGGCCTCTTTTAGTTGATCATACCACGGTCTATTAGGTAGGTTTTCTTGAATGGTCCCATACCACTTTCCTTTCGTCTCTTGATCTTTTTTCCATATTTCATACCACAACTCATTAATTTTCCTATTAACATTTTCTAAATAATCAGTCATAGGGACCTTAACTGTAATTTTTACATCTATAGAATTCTGACCCTCATATGCGGTTTTATCAGCTATTTCGTTTCCTGTAATACCCCTGTGAGAGGGAACCCACAAGAAGGCAATTTGTATATGTTCAAGATGATATTGGTAGATTATTTGTTTAATAAAATAAAGAATATAATTAGTTTTAAATGCCACTTTAAGGTTAGATAAGGCTGTTATTATGCTTAGCGAATCAGAAACAATTAAAAAGTATTTACAGTTACAAATCAAACGTATTCTTAATAATGCTTGATAAACCGCATATGCCTCCGCTGTAAATATTGAACAAGTTTTATGTAGAACAAAGCTTTGAGAGAATTTTTTTTGTGGATCATACAATGCCGCATGGACATAACCACTCCCGTTGCTACCATCAGTGTACAAAGTATAGTAACTTTTGTTTTGTTCTAAGAACTGTAACATATCTAAATTGTTTGTGATTGTGTTTTGAAAAACTTTTACAGGGTGTGAAATACATTGGTATGTAAAGGAATAACATGGCCATGGACATTGTTTTCTAATATTGGAACAACTATTGTCTATTTCAAGTAAGATGTTGGACAACTTTGGAAAAATACCATTTAGCAGATCTTCTTTTGTTTGCGTCTCAGGATTTTCATGTACAAAAGGTAATATTTTATTTATTATCTGCCTGTTGTTAGAGGATATTAATTTGAGTGAATATCTCTGTGCAAGTAATAATCTTCTCAAATTTAAGGGCATGATTTTAGTCTCCACTTCCATGGCCCTAATGGGAGTGGAGCACATTGCACCAGTAATTACTCTCAAAGCCCTATTCTGCATGACATCTAATTTATTTACATGTGAGCTGTACATATAACCTAGTGAACTGTAATCAAAATGGCTTCGAACAATAGCTTTATATAGTAATGATAATGTTTTAGGGTCTGCTCCCCATGATACACCAGCTAGACATTTCATTAAATTTAAACCTTTTAAAGCATTTTTGGAAATGTGTCTAATATGTGTCTCAAAAGTCAATTTTTGGTCTATTATTATCCCCAGAAATTTCTTAGAACTGACTTTGGGTATAATTTCATTGTTGTAAATTATGTTAGATGTGAAGCTATCATTACCAAAGATCATTACATTGCTTTTAGATGGATTGATTTTTAAATGTAATACATCATTATAATAGTGATATAACTGACTTAAAGCTATATTTACATTGTCAATTGCCATCCCTAAATTATAGTTACTGCTGTATATAACAATATCATCGGCAAATTGAAGAATATTTACATCTTTATTATTCACAAATTTACAAATTTCACTTGTGAAAATATTGTACAGCAAAGGGGACAGTGTAGCTCCCTGCATTGTGCCTCTTGAAGCAGATTTTGGTCCAAACAGTTTATTATTATGTCTTATATACAGTGTCCTATTATTCAAAAAGTTAAAAATCCATTTACATAACTGTCCAGGTATACCTAGCCTGGACATAATTTTGACTAATATTGCAGGATCTACACTGTCAAAGGCACCTTGAACATCTAGAAAAGTACAAACTGTATGTAATTTTTTATTCTTTGCATGTTTCAGGTCAGAAATCAGAGAAATAAAACTATCTGCACAACTGCGGCCACGACGAAAGCCATATTGGACATGTGGAATGATACCATTGGATTCAACATACCAATCAAGACGAAATTTAATCATGTTTTCAAAAATTTTCCCAAGACATGAAGATAATGAAATTGGTCTGTAAGAACTAGGAAGTTCTGGGGGTTTCTCTGGTTTTAGTATTGGAATCACACATTGTGTTTTCCATGATTGAGGGATAGTTTTAGTATGCCAAAGCAGATTAAGAATGTTAAGAAATATCTGTTGGGCAGATTCATCTAAGTTTTTAATGATAATGTATGGATAGTCATCTAAACCAGGTGTCGTATTTCGTCTACTTTGCAAAGCCATTGTAAATTCGCGCCATGAAAAAGGATCTAATAAAAATTTTGAATTCAAATTATCATTGTTAATATCAAAAAGGTTGTTTATATTACTAGAATCAGTTAAATTGGTATTATCAGATAATTTATCTAAAAATGGAAAAATAAAATCATCTTTATATGATTTGTTACCAGGTCTAATACCTTTGAACATCTTTAAATAATTCCAGATCTTACTTATTGGAGTAGTTCTATTGAAACTGTTACATAAGTTGTTCCATCCAACTTTCTTTTGCTCAGAGATAGTTCTTTTTTTCTTGGCGTCTATTCTTTTGTAATTTAAATAGTTTTCCATATTAGGCTCCCTCCTATATAATTTCAATGCATCATATGAAGCAACAACACTTTTTTCACATATGTCATTCCACCAAGGAGCTGGGGGTCTACTTTTAAACTTGTTTATTTTACATAATTTTGGAATTGTTATTTCTTTTAGCAAATCTAAACGAGAACAGAAATCGTTATATGTAAGAACAGGATCATATAGTTTAAGAGTTAAATCATTAAATATTACTTTTGATATTGTTTTATATGTCTGCCAATCTGCTTTTTTATATAAAAACTTATTGACCGGAGGATTTATGTGATATTTATCTACAAGTAATGAAATTTCTGTAATGGTTGGGTAGTGATAACTTCCCATGGTATCATCATGCACAGTCCACTCACACAATGATGCAAGGTTAGAACTGATGAAGCTAACATCAATAGCAGAAGGATTTTGTCCTGGTCTATTAATGGTTGTAAAACTTCCATCATTTAAAATACATAAATCTAAGTCATCAATTATATTAAACAAATCGTGACCTCGGCTTTTAGTTGAAAGACATCCAAAAGCAATATGATGTGCATTGAAATCTCCACTAATAAATATAGGCTTAGGAAGACCTTGAATTATGTCGTGTAATCTATGAATTCGTACGTGTGCAGTTGTTGGCGGGCAATATACACAGAGCACAGTTAAACTGCCGCGTACCGTACTTATGGATAAAGCTACTGTTTGAATATTTTCATAGAATTGCGTGTTTATTATATTATATTTAAGATATGGTCTAATCAATATTGCTACACCATTATGAGCATTATTCGAATTTTTGTTATAAATATTGTATCCAGGTATTCTAAAATTGTTATCTTTAAACCATGTTTCATTGAGCAGACAAATATCAATATTTTGTTCTTTTAAAAATTTTATTAATAGGGGTTTTTTACTATTTGCACTTTGAATATTAAACTGAGCAATTCGTAGTTTATGTTGTGTGAAATTTGGGTCCATTATTTAAGGTTTTTAACTAATGTATCTGTAATTGTTTTAATGGTAGTAGGGGTTTTATCCCCTTTATTTCCCAACTCCACCAATGTCTGTACTAGGGCCATAAGTACACCATTGTTGGCAATTATTTGAGTTTTAAGGTCACTGTCATTACTTACACTATTATTTACAACATCATTTACATTATTATTTACAACATTATTTACACCATTATTTACAGTTTTACTATTTATAGGCTTAATTACAGGATTATGTACAAGTTGCCTTTTTGGCGGCGATAGCGGAGGGAATTCAGTTGTATTAGTTATGTTTTTAGTTTGGGTAGCACTTGCATAAGTTATTTTATTTTTCTTTTCAATAATTTTATTCATTTTAATAGGGCATAATTTTGAAATTGCAAGATGGGGCCCACTGCAGTTTATACAACAGACCTCAGTTGGTTTATCGCATTCCTTATATAAGTGCTCACCTCCACAAATTGAACATCTTTGTTTACTATTACAAATTCTTGCAGAGTGATTAAATTTAAAACATCTAAAACATTGTTGTAAAGGGGACACATATTCAAAAACTCTATAGGAAAATAAATCATATTGAACATTGTCTGGAAGAAAATTGGAAAGGAAAGTAATGCTCACTGTTTGTAGTGGGACACGCTCTTGGCCAACTTTTTTTGTAAATCTTCTTATTGCGATGATTTCATAAATAGATGATAGCTTTGTATATAGATCTTTATTGGATATATTAGGAGGAACAAATCTTATAATGCCAGTTTTTTCTATTTGTGCAGCTGGTATGAAGGCCTTCATGTTGTGTTTATTTAGAAAAGATGTATTCATTATGAAATTATTAGCTGTATTATATTGCTTGAATATAATGGCTATTTTATTGGCATTCACGCGTTGGATTGCCGTCACACCTTTAATTTCGTTCGTGAATATATGGTTTAAATACACACATCAAAAGTGTCTAGGGATCAACATATATTTTTGCAATAACTTTTCTCCTGATTGATATTAATTAAAATGTTCTTTATGGATTCATCAAATAAAGTGTTATCGTTTGTCACAGTAACGATAAACCAAGTCACCTTTGCATTCATAAAGAAATTTGCCATTTTCCTAATAAAGGGATTTTTGACATTTGAACCACTAACATTAAAGTTCGAAAAAAAGACTGAAATAACAGTTTTCTTTAAAATTTTATTGGGTAACTTAAACAATTAATAATCCGTGTTTCTACCGCGAACACTAACAACACAAGAACATCGGTTTGGCATACTCAAAATGAGTTCATCCAAATCACGCTGTGGAATGGCCGCCCATGTTCGTTGCAACAACAAAAAAAGGTCTTCTTGCGACTGGATACCCTCCATATTCGGCAGAGCTCTTCTCTGTAGCATATCCCATGCATGCTCAATCGGGTTCAAGTCTGGCGACTGAGCAGGCCAGGGCAGGACATTGATGTTAGCTGCGGCGAGAGTCTGTCTTACAACTCTTGCGGTGTACGGTCGTGCATTATCATGCATTAACTGAAATAAGGGACCGATTTGCACTTGTAGAGGAACGATGACGTCTGATACAATCGTCTCAGCATAAATTTGAGCGTTGAGGTTGCCTCTGATCCAAATCAACTCAGTTCTTCCGCCGATCCAAATACCCGCCCATACCATGATGGTTCCACCACTATAAGGATGGACTTCCTGGCAGGATTTTAATCGCTGTTGGCGTCCAGGGGTTCTCCAGTGTCGTATACGTCTTGCATCCGGTCTCATACCAAAACGAGACTCATCAGAAAAGCACACGAAACGCCATTGTTCTTCTGCCCAATTTCTGTGTTCAAGAGCCCATTGATATCGAATCCTACGATTGTGCATTGCTATAGGTGGTACCCGTAGCGGTCTTCGGGAATGAAGGTTCACTGCATGCAAGCGGTTTCTGACTGTTTGGTCGCTAATTAAGTTCCCTGAAGAGTGATGAAGCCTCACGGCTAACATCATGGCGGTTATTGTTGGATCTCTTCGAGTTAAGATTTGAATGTATCGGTCTTGTCTCCGTGTGGTGCAGCGATACCGTCCTCCATGGCGCTCAGCCACGGTACCAGTGCTTCGGTAACGTGTCCAAAGTCGACTGATAACACTCTGACTTGTATTCAGAGCTAAAGCCACAGTACGTTGCCGGGAACCAGCTTCTATCATTCCCACGGCTCTGAGCATTTCTTCCCTGCTTAAATGACGTCGCCGCTCCATAATAACGTTGATTTTAATCAGTAGTAGGGAAACAGTAGCACTAATAATGTCTTCAATGCGTTGTATGTTTTTATAGGGAAAATATTGACAGCTGATTTTCATCTTTTACTCGAATTTGATTTACAGTTCCTGATTCAAATTATGAAATGCACCAAAAAGGATCCATATAAATTTATAAAATCATAAATTTATTACAAAGCCACATCTCAATCTCAAGAAATCCGCATAAAAATGCTTGATCCCTAGACACTTTTGATGTGTGTATATTGGGCTCTTGTTGCCTATCTTGTCCTTTCCGTTAGATTCAATAAAAACTTTAAAGTCTGTGTTATTCGAGTGTTCGGGATATAGTCTTTTATAATTTGGCTTAATGAAAGGCGAAAAAGAGTCAATACGCTCACCACCGCCGCCATCGCCACCGTCAGAGTCTCTCGCTCCTTGTAGTGTCTCCTCAGCCCGAGGACGCTTTAGGGGGCCGGGCGGGTTATCCCCGCCCCCCTCGTTACCCACCATTTCGTCGAATTACTTTATATAATTTAGTCGTTTTTTTCCACTTTTATTCTAAAAAAAACCTAACAATTTATTAAAAATTAATTTTCAAAAAAATTTCTGAACCGCGCTTTTTCAAGTTCCCGCCAGAATCTATTAGTTGAAATGTCATCTGACGTTTGGAAAAGTGTTGCCATAATAATAATTTAAATCTCCACCATAATGAGTCCAAATAAAAATCTCACACAACAAGTATTCCATCCAGGATTGTTTATTAGAACAAGATCTTCTATGTCGGAAAGCAGCGCCGACAGACAAAAGACTGACAATGCCAATCCTTTCAATGGAACTGAACCAGCGAATCTTAACCAAACTCATACCACGGCATCGAGTTGTCTGCCTAGTACCAGCAAAGAGATACCAAGTACCCCGCGTAACCCATCAGTGCCCTGGCAAAGAGTACCCATACAGACACAAAAAAGAAATCGATCACCCGATGAGACCGAACTGAATAAAATCTCTGCTAAAAGAATTCAGTCAAGAGAGCAAGAACTGAATAAACATAGAGGAATTAACACTAAAAACATTCAAGAACCTGCTTCACCAGAATTAAACACAAGCAACAGTTTCTCATTGTTAAATGTGGACGAACCGACCCAGATTCCCACTGAGTCCAACAAAACTCGAAAACCATCCAAACCTCCACCAATCATGCTCTATGGTATTGATGACCTAGAGAAATTAACAGATTTCCTTGAAGAAGTGGTTAAAAAAACTGACTACACATACAAAGTGGTTACTAAAAACCAGTTAATTATCTCGACAAGCTCTGTTGAAACTTATAAACAACTGATAGAACATATTAGAGCAAAAGGTCTCATTGGTCACACTTTCACCCAAAAGGATGAAAAGTGCATGAGAATTGTCATTAAACACCTGCACTTCAGCACTCCCAAAGATGCTATAGTACGAGCAATAGAAGAAACTGGCAATAAAGTTAAAGGCGAAATAGTGACTGCACGCGCAAATGGGACAAAAGAGCCGTTAAATACGTTCTTTGTCAACCTGTTTCCTCACGAAAACAACAGAAAGGTTAAAGAGATCAAATATATATATCATCAAAAAATCACAATAGAAGACCCAAAAAGGAAAAACACTGTTGTACAATGCACGCGATGTCAACAGTATGGACATACAAAAAATAATTGTATGCGACCCTACAGATGTGTCAAGTGTGCTGGTGAGCATAAAACGACTGCATGTACTGTAGACAGAAATACTCCTGCAGTATGTACTTTGTGCTCCGGAAGCCATCCTGCAAGCTATAAAGGGTGCCAAGTCTACAAAGAAATTGCTGCTCGAAAATGGGGAAATAGACAAAAACAAAAGAAATCACTAACAAAAGTCACATCAAACATGGAGAAATGTGAAGAGGTAGACCTTGAAAAACCTAACCCTAATTGGAATCAAGATAATGTAAAACAATATCCCAACATAGACAACAAATCATACAGCGAAGCTGTTAAAAGCGCTCAGACTTCAGGAGGTAATACTCGAAAAAGTCTAAACAACAGTGACCGCACAGGGTCACAGAGAACACTTTCCAACAAAAAGGAAAAAGACAACATCTGGATTGAAGAAAACCATAGCTTGATAGACCTCATTATTAAACAGACTGAAAGGATAGACCAACTTATATCTCAAATGAGCACAATGATGAGCCTGATCATGACACTCATAAGTAAACAACAACCATGACCTCTCTACGTATAGCCACCTGGAACATAAACGGCTTAGCACCAAACAAGACAGAACTAGAAGTACTCTTAAAAATTAATAAAGTGGACATTGCCTTAATATCCGAAACTCACCTCAATGATCGTAAATTATTTAATATGAATAACTATTGTGTATACTGCACCAACCACCCTGACAATACTTCTCACGGTGGGACTGCTGTTATTATAAAAAACAATATAAAACACCACCTACACTCCGAGTTCAAAGAAAATTGGCTTCAAGCAACAACAGTCACCATAGACGAGAGAATTGGCCCTTTAAACGTAAGTGCAGTATACTGCCCACCAAACCACAAGGTCAAATTTGATATGTTCAACAGATATTTCAACACCTTGGGCCACAGGTACATAACTGGCGGAGACTGGAATTGCAAACATACCTGTTGGGGATCTCGACTCATCACAACCAGAGGACGTGAACTGAAAAAGAGTGTTGACACCCACAGGCAAAACCTATTGTCTACTGGCGAACCAACTTACTGGCCAACTGACACCAATAGAACACCCGATCTTCTTGACTTTTTTATAGTCAAGGGAATGTCAGATATCAACTTTAGTGTGGAGTCGTCATTTGATGCACTTTCTGATCATTCCCCAGTTATTGCTACGTTTAGTGTTTCGGCAATTCGGAGAGAGTCAAAACTAACACTTTGTAATATAAAAACTGATTGGGATTCCTTTGCGGACTACCTAGAAGAAGAAGTTGATTTAAAAATAAAACTTAAAACTGAAGAAGACATAGATTCTGCCACATTCTACATTACCAACCTTATCCAAACAGCAGCTTGGCGTGCTACCCCAACGCTGAACACTTTATTGAGTAAAAATAATGTACCACTAGAAATAAGACATAAACTTGAGTCCAAACGAAGATTGCGGAGACAGCTTCATTTGACCAGAACTGAAGAAGCCAGAAAACAGTTTAATAAAGCAGCAAGAGAACTGAAAGAACTTATCCATGAAAACCAAAACACTATGTTCCAAGATAAACTCTCTAATCTATCCGCTCATAAACAGGACAACTATTCCTTGTAGAAGATAACCAAAAACTTCAAAAGACCCCACAATTTCATACCTCCGCTTAAGCAACCATCCGGATCTTGGGCCAGAAAAGCAAGTGAGAAGGCTGAACTTTTTGCACAACACCTCTCTGCGGTCTTCACTCCAAATGAGTCGTCGATGGCGGACTTTGAAGCAGAAGTTGACCACTATCTTAATAGTGACCAACAACTATCACCTCTGCTTAAACTGGTCACACCGAGAGAACTGATACGAACGATAAAAAATCTGGAGAACAATAAAAGTCCTGGGTATGATCTCATCACAGGTGAGATACTCAAGCACATACCCAGAAAAATTATAGTATTTCTTACAATGTTGTTTAATGCTGTCTTCAGAGTCCATTACTACCCAAAAATGTGGAAGATATCACAAATATGTATGATACCTAAGGCGGGGAAACCACCAACCGAACCAAGCTCTTACAGACCTATAAGTCTTCTTCCAATAATCTCGAAGGTCTTTGAGAAAATATTTTCACGTAGACTGAAACCAGCTCTGATCGAAAATGGTATAATACCAGACCACCAATTTGGATTCCGCGAAAAGCACGCAACTGTAGAACAAGTGCATAGAGTGGTCCACAAAATCAGACAGTCCTTAGAAAACAAAGAATATTGTTCTGCGGTGTTCCTGGACATCCAACAGGCGTTCGACAGAGTCTGGCACAAAGGTCTTTTGTACAAAATCAAATCTTTACTACCCAACTCCTTTTATATGATACTGAAATCTTATTTAGACCAGAGAAAATTCCAAGTTAAGTATGAAGATGAACTATCTAATCTATACGAAATGAAAGCATCAGTCCCACAAGGCTCGGTGCTGGGACCTGTGCTCTACTCTATCTATACTGCAGATTTGCCCAATACTGATGGTGTGACTACAGCGACCTACGCAGATGACACTGCATGTCTTACGAGTGACCAAGATCCAACGCAGGCATCACAAAAATTACAAGTCCAATTGAATAAGATTGAACTTTGGCTAAAAAAATGGAGAATACGCCCTAACGTAACTAAGTCAGTACAAGTGACTTTCAGTCTTCGAACGGGCGATTGTGCCCCAGTGTACATGGAAAGTAAACCACTGCCAACCAGTAACACAGTAAAATACCTTGGAATACACCTAGACAAAAGACTAACCTGGGCCAATCACATTAAGGCCAAAAAAAAGGCAGCTACCTTTGAAATGAAAAATTTATCTTGGCTTCTAGGGCGAAATTCAAAATTATCACTACGCAACAAACTACTTGTCTACAAAGTAATAGTAAAACCAATCTGGACTTACGGAATAGAACTCTGGGGATCTGCCAGCAACTCCAACATAGAAATTTTGCAACGGTTCCAAAATGTATCACTTAGAACAATCTGTAGTGCTCCCTGGTTCGTCAGAAACACAGAAATTCACGAGCACCTAAATATACCAACAGTGAAAGAAGAACTATGTGAAAAATGCAAATCATATAAAGAAAGACTAAAGAAACACAGTAATGTCTTAGCCAAGAACCTTCTGAATAGACAAGGGGATACAGTCCGCTTAAAGAGATGGCAAATCCTGAACTTGGATCAGAGACTATGAAAACTTAAAATCACAACAACAAACCATTATAATGTGAATGCTCGATGGATCATCACAAAAACTATCTCGAACTAAGACCTCATCTGATTATGGCTATAAAGCCGATGGCAGATCTAAAGAGAAAACAAGGCGCTCGGGATCATCGCGAGCATTCACCTGCAATGTAACGTTACAGATTCAAACATTTCATCAGTGAAGGAGGAGAACTGGAGAACCGAGCATTACAATGCGCACCTTGTATCAAATCTATACTAAATGTAAGCGAATGCTCGTCAGTCAGAGAAGTAGTATTGTAATGTAATGCTCAAAGTCGAATCTATAAATGTTACATTACAGGGACAGTCAGGGAGCGTAGCAAAAATCCGATGTCGGCCACGGCGGCCAATCTCAGCGGAGATTAGAGCACGGTGCGAGAAATATACTCTTGGTACTCTGTTTCCTTTTCTCTCCTAGTCCGAAGTAAAAGAATTCTGACACACACGGCTTAATGCGCTTTCTGCAGCACAAGGGAATCATAAGGTAATCAAAAGTGCGTGGTTTTTTAATTTTCGTAATCTATATAAATAAAAATGAATTGTTGTTCGTTAGTCTGATTAAAACTCGAGAACGGCTGGGCCGATTTGGCTGATTTTGGTTTTGAATTATTTTGGAAAGTTCAGGGAAGGTTTAAAAGGTTTTTTTTGTTAATCGTTTCTCAGGCGGTACGGAGTTCGCCGGGTCAGCTAGTAGCAAATAAATTACTATCTTTATTACTAATAACTAAACTCTTTGCGTGATCTGGGAACCTTGCTCGCGAACAAGGCGACAATCGGGAAGCAAACATAGCTGATAAAGATAGATTAGCGCATATCAAGGCTTTTTACTCAATTCTAGTGAATTGGTTCTATCAATCAAATATTTAAATTGTCATTAATATAATTATTATATTAATGACAATTTAAATATTTTTTTGAAGTACGAGTAGATCATGCATTAATCACCAAAAACATTCACATGTAGGTATCATATTATTATTCAATGATAATTACGATAAACTATCATATATTAATGTACAGTCACAAACAATGAAATATACACTTGACCACCTACATCAGAAACCGATTTTCTCCAACTGTTTTAAGTTTTCATGAACATAGTATTTTGGAAGCCGTACTTATTAGTACGGCTTCCAGAACGCGACAACATCGCTTTTCATTTCTTTACGACACGAGATCATCGCTTTCTTTAATTTTGCGCGTGTTTTGTTCTTGTAACAGAGGTGACCCAGCGGTAAAGGCCCTTACGAGTTGTAAGTCGTGGGTTCGAACCCAGCCAGGCGTAGTACTTGGTTTTATTTATATTATCACCATTGCTCTGAAGGGAGTCATCGTAAGCAGGAAACCAGCATGTCTCAAAATTAAAAATTAGAAGCCATATGTGACATTTACCAACCCGAATTTGGCCCCAGTGGTGGATTATTGCTGTTAGTGCATAGCTGTGTATTTCATTGACAGTACCTATTTTATTGAGTTACATAATCTCTTTACAGTTAGTTATTATTTAACTATCTATAGATTGCCGGCCGACGATAACAATAACACATAATGCTGGCAATCCATTACATTGTTATCTTAATCAGATAATGTGACGAGCTAGTGGACAAAAATAATGTGGTATTATGTTAATTAACTTGCTAATTAAGTTAATTCTGTTTAGTGGGAATTGCATGAGTTGTCAGTGCAATTTACACTAAGCAGAATTGGCTAATTGTAATTTAGTACTTAATTTATATAATAGAATTTTGTGATTAGCTTTAGTTAATGGTATAAGTCTTAAGAGTCCTTGAACTATTGTGTAATAAATGGATTATGGACTCATTAGCAAGTCCATGGTAAATGGTTAGCCAATAATATCAATTTATAACAACTTCCTGTTGAATATTTTATGGAGTATTTGCTATTCTCATTTACAGCTGTTTTACTGTATTTTGAATAGCCATGTTTTTTAGTACAAATGATAAGTTTTCAATAAGTCAAATCAAACCTTTGGAACAATTTCAGCTAAAACACATTACATCAGAATTGAGTCATATCTGAAAATTAATCAATTGGCCCCACTTGGCTAGTTGACCTGACTTGATTGACATGAATTTACAAACCAAAGTATATATTAGTAAGAAGATAAGTTCAAGGTCACACACACAGATTAATGTGAAAATAATGTATGAAAAGCACCTGTTAAAGTTATATGAAAATCATGATGGAAGGGAAGAAATAATGACAGCTTTAGGTCAATAAGTAATACACCATCAGTACAGACAAGAGCAGAATATGGGTTCTCTCAAAATTTTATTATTTCTCTTCAAATTACTTACAATTAGGCTGCGTTTCCACCAGAGATGTGCGAGGATGTGTAGCGAGGAATGTGTTTGTAAAGAACCAATAGAATCGCTTCATTTACCTCGCCTCGGTCAGCACAGCACTGGTGGAAACGGCTCAGCGGAGCTAGATTTTTGCGCATACAAAACAAGTGAAGGATGCGTGCGAGGGATGTGTACGAGGAATGTGTGCGAGGAATGTGTTGCGAGGGATGTGTACGAGGGATGTGTTGCGAGGGATATGTTGTCTCTCTGCTCCCACTACACCGCACCCTCGTCGACACATTTCACAGCTGCGCAAGGCATCCGCGCACCACACATTAATGCTCATTTTCACAGCTCCGCTACACATCCTCGTAGGCACATTTTCATCGCACAGCTTTGGTGGAAATGCCCACACATTTTCACAGTACAGCTAGAAATCCTCGCACGACACATTTCCTTGGCACATCTCTGGTGGAAACGCAGCCTTAAAGTGGGATTCAGGTACTGCCGTATACTACCAACTATCTCATAAATTAGTTGAATTGTCTACAAATAAATTGATCAGATGATAAAACCATACCTGCTATATAATTGAGTCCTTGACAGTAACCAACAACCCTGTTGTTGTGTGCGTATGCTATGAGTATGTTGAACAAATGTGTCTGATGATTGGCCTCCTTTGTAAAGTAAATGTTGTCCGGAAATGTCCGAGGCAGGTCCGTCTTCACTAGGTCAACTAGCTCCTTTTCAAATGGGCCATCTAGTATTTTCTGGTATAAGTCTGGACATTGTTCTTTCATCATTTCTGCTTGGGAGATGGCCATCCATACTGAAGGCCGGTGTTCACCTATAAATTTGTAAAAAACAGTCTATGAATCACTATTGTTTAGATTTCTTAGTACATGCAATTCTTGAGGAAGTATTCATGTTATTTAAATATAGAATAGTTTTGTATTTGAAGGTACAGCTGATTAAAGTTTACTTATTTATTTATTAAGGTTTTCCAACAGCTTCTGTGTAAAGTTAAGGTATATAATTATAATAAATATAATGTAGATTATTAATTTAGATTATTAATAAGGTAGATTATTAGTTGTTAAATATGACTCAAAGAAGTGGCCTGCATTTGTTTAGGACCAGTCAAATAACCTACCCGAACAAACTTATACCTTACACTTGTGAAAAACCCTTAACTTTTAGAGTCTTTATTGGATTGGAATAAGGTAGATTTTTATCCAGTGATTAGTTAGAATTATTAGTTTGAACATAATTTTCCTCAAACAGTGTAGGCATGGAATAAACAAATGTAAACAGTCTTGGAGAATTATAAAAGCAGTTTTCACATGTGTTATTTTTATTGATGTACTCAGAATCAAATTATAGTTGATTACTAAAATGACTGAAAGAATTAATATAAAGTAGAAAATTTTTTACCTACATTAATTAAGAACAAACTCTAGACACTGCATGGTATTTTTATGATTTAAATACAAAGCACAAAAATGAAAGTGCGGTAAAATTCACACGGCATATAAATGTAAACAAAGAAACACTCACTTGGTACTCCTTTACGGACGTATCTTTTCACAGTGTTGGTGCGTTTGACCGACTTTCCTTCGCCGAGCAGCGAGGACCATTTCTGTGCCCTAGTTGCCAGTACCTTCAAGTAGTTCGACATAAAGTCCTCATAGCTCTCATAATCGAAGTCCTCGTGCCTCTCAAACCCGTATTCATCGACCGCACTAAAAGCAAAAGTAAATGTTACAAATACGATGATAATAATAATATGATAAAGTATTAACAACACTTTGCATAATATGTTCAGCTTAGTACCTGAAATTAGATTGAGCCATGGTGTCGTCTATCCTGGATTAGTAGCTACTTAAAAACATAATAGTTAAAATGAATCAGTTTTAATTTTTGTTAGATACGCCCCAAATACCCCACTTCAATCACCCCCACATCCCCACATGATGATGAATGAATGAAAATGAAACGCTGTGGAAACGGGGAAGAGAATGATCAACTTGACATTTTTGTCAATCTTGACATTTATATTCACGTCCAAAAACCCACACGCTTTATGGTGAACGCAGACCTAGCGACACCGCAGTCTCCGCAGTCCCCCCAGTCATCGTTTTCTTACCGATTCTGCGGCTACTGCGATGCGGGTAAGTGTGCGAGGTTTCATAGAACAGAGATTCATTTCATAATACAAAGAATTCGTAATGCGGGGACTAGCTTGCTACATATAAGTAATCTGTGGCGGGGACTGCGAAGACTACGGGGCGGCTAAGTCTGCGTTCACCTTTAAACTGGGAACTATTATCGGACGCGTCCGTCAGCCGCGGCTGAGGGACGCGGCTTAGCAGTGTGCACGGTAGTTCGGACGACAGCCGCAGCCGCCCAGATTCTGTTCGGACGTCCGAACGCTCAAGGTAACGTCCGCGTCTTACGACCGACAGTTTGCGCAGTGTAGCTGTATTATATGGCTAGATTATGAATAAGCCACGTCTCTCAGCCGCGGCCATCCCTGTATAGTTTGTGGCCGCGGCTGACGGACGCGTCCGATAATTTGTTCGCATCTTCATAAAGTTCCAGTCTTGAAAACGATTTTTTATGATCTATGGTATGTGACAATAAAATTCATTCTACACGATCAGACCCGACCGCCGACAGAGGTGACAACAATACCCAACCGTCTGGAACGCTGTCGGCTGACGGTCGGGTCCGACCGCGGACGCAGCCTGTCGGGACGGATGCGCTCCCGACCAAGGTCATCTAAAGGTTGATTGACTCCGCCCATATTTGGTCGCCCGACCAACGTCTACACGGTAGATTTTCACATCCACCGGACCAAGATCACCTCTGTCGGGCGGTCGGTTCTGATCGTGTAGAATGACATTATTTTAACATTGTCTGTGACTTGTCAGTGCCATTGTCAATTTGACAGTGATTTGACATTGACACTTGATTTGTTTTGTGAGTTCGATTGTGGTTCGATTTCTCAAAAATATTTTTTTATTAATTATTTCTATTTATATAAAAAGCAAACTGTCGTTAAGAGCAGTCAAAATACAACAGTGTTTTATTTGAATCCCTTCTAGGCAGCAAAATGGGTCCACCGCCTGTAGTAACAGGAATATCTCCAAAGGAAGGTCCTCCAGGAACTAGGGTTACGATACGTGGAGAATTTCTGGGTACTAGCGTTACAGATTTAATAGGTAAGTTATCATAAAACTATTATTATTCACCAGAATTGATATTAATTATCTTAAGGTATATCTTATATATTATATTAAGGTACGTTCCGTATTGCGTCGTCATTTTACGAAGTCTGCGAATGCATTCGAAAATATTTTAAACGCGAAGGACTACGACGACATCGAGGCGAAATCATGTTATAAATTCATGGAAGAATGCCACAAAAATTTGAGCACGTTAGATAACGCGATTCAGCATCTCATAACGAGTTCAAGTGATTGGCAGGAAAAGATCTCGATGATGAATTAGACGACGTCGCAAAATATGAAACAAGATGGATGCTCTTACAATCGCGGTACGAATCGATTTTGTCGGCGAAGCCGTCTCCAAGGTTCTCAGATAGGGACCGCGATGTGAAATTACCGCGTCTTCAATTAAAAACGTTCAACGGAAACATAAAAAACTGGTTATCCTTCTGGGGCTCATTCCAAAAAGTAGACAACAACCCCGAAATTGACGAAATCGACAAATATCAATATCTGTCACAAGCGATGGAAGAAGGAACTGATGTGAAGTCATTTGTGGATAGTTTCCCGTTGGCAAATACGAGCTATAAACAATGTCTCGAAGAGCTCAAAGCACGATATGCTCGAGAAGACTTGCAAATTCAAGTATATGTGAGAGAGTTATTATCATTAATATTGAATAAAGAAGCAAATAACGACCTAACCTCACTATACGACAAACTCAATGCTCAATTGAGAGCCTTACAAATATTAGGAGTTGCAAAAGATAAATTCTCTGCGTTTCTTCTGCCAATGGTGGAGTCAGCATTGCCAACCGATACCCTCAAAGCCTGGGAGAGAGCGAGACCAGAGAAAATGGATGACGTGCTTAGCTCACTATTGGAATTCCTAAAGAAAGAAGTAGAGAGTGAACAGAGGATAACGATGGCTAAATCAACATTTGAGACAGAGACAGGTAAGCCTCTCAAATCAACTGCTGGATGTTTTACAGTAAACACCGAACCGACTCGAAAAGAATGAACTGAGAAAAAATGTATATGGTGTGAAAAGGATCATTCAAGCATTGAGTGCTATAAGATATCAAAAATGTCTATTGAAGAGAGACGAGAATATTTAAAAAAGAAAAAGGCCTGTGTCTTATGTCTAAAAGTCGGACATCATGACCTTTGTGAGCCACTGTCAAACAAACATCGCACTGTTGCTACTCTGTCTCCACAATTAATTTTCACTGCTAATGTTTGCAGTAAAGTTGTTGTCTTCAAATTATTTTGAGAGAGGTTTTGTAAAGTTTCAGCAGAGTCACTCTTTGTATTTGGGTACGCTAGGTATGCTGCACAATTATTTTAAATTAAATGCATATTATTCCCGACATCTTTTTATTGAGTTTTTTTTCTAACTAACGTGACACATTTCAAAAATATTGTAAAGGCTAGGTTACACATTCGTTCCAGAACATCCTCCACACCCAGAAAACTAATTTACCAAATGTGTAGCCGACTTTACGTTTACATTAAAGTAAACTGGTACAAAGAAATAGAGTACAACACATAAACACCAATGCAAGATTCCAGTATGACAATTTTTTCAAAACATAAATGACTAATCTAAAAATAAAATATTACAGACACTTTGTCCTAACACTTTGTATTACTACTTTTAGGTTCATAAATAATAGCAAGCCTAAAAGCAATTAAGTCAAATAATTACTAGAAACTTGACCGGTTTTAATTACACTATTCCAACTAGACCAACACAATATCATAAAAAACAAATTATATTATAACATAATCATAACAATCAAAATTAAGAATTTCTACTTCTTTTATATTAATAAAATTTAACATTGTCATAATTATTATCTTAGACCTAGTCATAGGCTAATAACATTATATGACTGACAAGGAAAAGTCCGATGAATACGCCTTATGATCACATAGCATTTAGCGTACATTAATCATACAATATATCTACTTGGCATTCTGAGAGTCCTACCTACACGAGTTGTCTTTTGTGTACTGACCTTGCTTGTCGGAATTTCCCGTATCTCATCCTTGGTTACTTGTGTACTACTTGGGTTAATAACAATTATAAATTTCTTACCAACAGGATCCTTGCTATCCTGTGGTCCCTTCACCTCTGAGGAAGAAATTTCCAGTCTATATAGACGTTGAATGGGTCTGGTCTTGTATCCAGCAGATGTTTTTACCTTTGCAGCTCTACTAATACCATCTTTCCCAATAAAGGTTTCTGTAACAAGTCCTAATGGCCACTTTACCCTTTTTTCTTCTCCTTCCAATAGAACTACATCCCCTACTTTTAAACTTTCGTATTTGTGATTACCTCTCTGTGTCAATGTAGTCAAGTATTCATTTTTAAAACGTTGACGGAAATCACCCCTTAGTTTCTGTAAGTACCTTAACCGTTTGTTTAGGCTCATCGCATCAATGTGATCTAGATCGGTTACGTCCGATTGAGGTAGAGCTTGTAAGAAGCATGATGGTGTGAGAGGTTCCAGTGAGTTGCCACTGTCGTCTTCGACATACGTGAGTGGTCTATTGTTGATGATAGCCTCGCAATCGCAGAGTATCGTTTCCATTTCTTCATATGAAACTGTTGACTTCCCTAGAACACGTCTCAATATGCCTTTCATCGTTTTGATAAGGCGCTCGAAAAATCCACCCCACCAGGCTGCTGTAGCGACGTTCATTTTCCATTTTATGCGCTGTATAGTTGATTGCCGTTGCACTTCATTCCAATCAACATCACGTAACAAGTTTTTCGTTCCTGTGAAATTCGTACCGTTATCAGATATCATTACTCTGACACGTCCTCGACGTGCTATAAAACGGCGAAATGTTCTCAAGAATGCCTCTGTTGACAAGGATTGTGTGAGCTCTAAGTGTACTGCGCGGTAAACGGCGCACGTATAAAGTACAATCCAACATTTTGTACCATCTAACAAATATAACGGACCCGCCAAATCTACACCTGTCACCTCGAAAGGGGCGTTTAACTCAACTCGTTCTATAGGCAGCGGCGCTGTCGGTGCTTGTGTTGGCTTGCATCTATGTCTTTTACATATTACACAACTATTTATGACCGACTTCACTAGAAGCCTGATACCGACGATCCAGAATCGTTTTCGTAAGTCCGCGATCATCATGTTGCTGCCAGCATGTAGTAGCTGTATGTGACGCTGTTCCACCATTCTTCGGATGACAACATTTTTCGCTGGCACGACCATCGGAGACTTCGTGTCGTTTGGAAAATCGGTAAGTAGCTCGTCTGTGTCATTGTGTAGCTTTATCGTTTTTCCACATTGCTTTTTAATTAATTCTTTATTTTCTTCTTGTATAATTTTAATTACTTTCTTTTCAGCCTTTTCATATTCTTCATAAGTTAATTCTCCTTTTCTCCTATCATTCTTGTGACAAGCATTGAAGATGAATCTCATAATCCATGCTGTAGTTCTTATAATCTTTGTGTACTTAGAGAAATAGCTGGACAGAGAATGTATTATACTTTCGTTACAACACGTGTTAGCATTACATATGGATTTTTTCAGTTCTGTGCTGGCTATCTTCTCATCCACAACAAGCTCAGATTTCGGCCACATTCCTGGCTGCTGTTGGAGCCAGGTTGGACCTTCCCACCAACGAACTTCGAGCAACTGACGTGCGTTGCAACCCCTGGATGCCAAATCTGCCCAATTATCTGATCCCGGAACATGGTGCCAATTGTTTGTCTTAGTATTAAGTCTGATTTCTCTGACACGGTTCCCTACATAGGTATTCCAAGGCAATTCCCTTTTAATCCAGCATAATACTACTCCAGAGTCAGTCCAACAGAATTCTTCGCAGTTGTTCAATTCCAGAACATTTCTCGCTTCCATTAGTAACCTCGCACCTATTAGTGCTGCCAACAATTCAAGCCGCGGTATGGTCACTTTCCCTGGAGGCGATACTCTTGACTTTGCAGAAATTAATCGAACAGTCACCATACCTTTGTCTTCGGTTCTCAGAAACACACAAGCTGCATATCCTACCTGGCTAGCGTCGCAGAACATATGCAGGCTTGCATTGCATTCTCGTAGCTGTGCCGCTGACAGTCTGCGTGGTAGTCTGCAATTATTTAAGCATTCAATGTGTTTATACCAATTTTTAAATTGTGACTGAACATCATCAGGTAATTCTTCATCCCATGATAATTTCCTGCTCCAAATTTGCTGCAAAATAAGCCTTGAAACCAAGGTGACTGGACATGTAAATCCAATGGGGTCAAAAATTTTTTGCGTCAAAGATAATAGAAATCTTTTGGTCATTTTATGTAATTCAGTGTAAGGGGGCATAGCACTTAAATTACAGCATAACTCATCTGTGACAGTGTCCCATTGAAACCCTAACACCTGAACCATTCTATTTTTAGTTTCATTTATTTGCAAAGGGGACGTTACCCACTGCCTTAAGTTGAACTTTGCTTTATTCATTATACATTTAGCTTCCTGAATGAATTCCTGGACCTGTTTAGTGGAATCTAAGCTTGTTACTAAATTGTCTACGTAGAAAGATTTCGCTAATATATCTGCTGTATCCCTTTGCTCCGTTATATGATTGAGATGATGTGAAATAGTAGCGGAAAGCAGAAAAGGGCTTGCAGTTAACCCGAAAACTACTCTACGGTGTCTGTACACCTTAAGCTCTTCAAGCGATCCATCCTTCCACCAAAAAAATCTGAGGTAGTCCCTATCTTGTGGTGTCACTGACACTTGTAGAAATGCCTTTTCAATGTCAGCGGTTACTCCAATACTACCTTTGCGGAATCCTGTTAGTATTTTGGGAATTTTATCAAGAAAATTGATTCCTTTGTCTAAGCATGAATTTAATGACTTACCATTTTTATCTTTTGCAGACGCATCAAATATTGGACGCAATTTTGTGGTAAGACTGGACTCCTTGTATACCGCCCTATGAGGTAAGTAATGTACTTTGTCTATGTCTATCTCAGCATCTGGTACTTCTTCTATAATGCTTGCTTGCTCCCATTCACTAAGAACTTTATTGTAATCATCAAACTTATTACCTGCTTTTAATTTTCTTGTTGTAGATTCCAGTCTGAGAATGGCAAGCTGTTTGTTGCTTAGAAGATCATCATGCCCAGTTTTCCATGGAAGATGCACCTCATACCTGGCTTCAGAGTCGACGTGGATATTTTCTTCAAAGTTTGCAATCACCTCCTCTTCTCTTTGCTGTTTGGACTGCACCTGTACAGGGTCATTAATACCTAATATTTCTAAATCCCAAAAGTTCACTACATCTTGTGTACAAAATAAAGACGTTACTATATTACTGTTTGTCACAGTTATTTTTCCCTGTAATGTCCACCCTAATTTTGTTTTAATGGCAGTTAAACCATTTTCGAGTTGAACAAAGGAATCGGTCAGTAAGAGTCCTGCATAATCAGCTCCTATCAATAGGCCTATATCAGAACTTTCAGTGTCAGTCAACCTAATCTTATTTTTGTTTAACAATCTTGTTATAGACTCATTATCCACTTTGGGAACATTTTTGCAAATACAAGATTGCTCAAGGGCTGACATATCACATTTGAATGAATTATCAGTACTTTGTACTGTGAAATTATAAACATTATACTCTTTAAACGATACGGTGACACCTCCAAATAAAGAATGACTTAGTTCTTCTTTCCCTGCAGCTTGTAGTTCGAGCTTTTGTGCGACCTCTTTCTTTATATATGACCTTTGTGAGCCACTGTCAAACAAACATCGCACTGTTGCTACTCTGTCTCCACAATTAATTTTCACTGCTAATGTTTGCAGTAAAGTTGTTGTCTTCAAATTATTTTGAGAGAGGTTTTGTAAAGTTTCAGCAGAGTCACTCTTGTCAGATTTAGGGTATGTCTTATGGTCACCCTTTTTACTATCACTGACTGTTTTTTCAGTTGTCCCAGTGCATAAAACAGGAGAATGTCTTTGTCCACACACATAACATTTAATGAAACATCTACATACTTTTGCATGATGTCCGACTTTTAGACATAAGACACAGGCCTTTTTCTTTTTTAAATATTCTCGTCTCTCTTCAATAGACATTTTTGATATCTTATAGCACTCAATGCTTGAATGATCCTTTTCACACCATATACATTTTTTCTCAGTTCGTTCTTTTCGAGTC
Organism: Agrotis clavis; assembly: GCA_954870645.1. Taxonomy (NCBI): domain Eukaryota; kingdom Metazoa; phylum Arthropoda; class Insecta; order Lepidoptera; family Noctuidae; genus Agrotis; species Agrotis clavis. The sequence goes on along the minus strand of OX940919.1, from coordinate 4,266,461 downwards.
GGTTCGGTGTTTACTGTAAAACATCCAGCAGTTGATTTGAGAGGCTTACCTGTCTCTGTCTCAAATGTTGATTTAGCCATCGTTATCCTCTGTTCACTCTCTACTTCTTTCTTTAGGAATTCCAATAGTGAGCTAAGCACGTCATCCATTTTCTCTGGTCTCGCTCTCTCCCAGGCTTTGAGGGTATCGGTTGGCAATGCTGACTCCACCATTGGCAGAAGAAACGCAGAGAATTTATCTTTTGCAACTCCTAATATTTGTAAGGCTCTCAATTGAGCATTGAGTTTGTCGTATAGTGAGGTTAGGTCGTTATTTGCTTCTTTATTCAATATTAATGATAATAACTCTCTCACATATACTTGAATTTGCAAGTCTTCTCGAGCATATCGTGCTTTGAGCTCTTCGAGACATTGTTTATAGCTCGTATTTGCCAACGGGAAACTATCCACAAATGACTTCACATCAGTTCCTTCTTCCATCGCTTGTGACAGATATTGAAATTTGTCGATTTCGTCAATTTCGGGGTTGTTGTCTACTTTTTGGAATGAGCCCCAGAAGGATAACCAGTTTTTTATGTTTCCGTTGAACGTTTTTAATTGAAGACGCGGTAATTTCACATCGCGGTCCCTATCTGAGAACCTTGGAGACGGCTTCGCCGACAAAATCGATTCGTACCGCGATTGTAAGAGCATCTTCGCGTTTAAAATATTTTCGAATGCATTCGCAGACTTCGTAAAATGACGACGCAATACGGAACGTACCTTCTTTTTCTGATCCATGATCACGGTCGCCAGATTGTAAGCGAATCTCTCACCATTTACTCTTTGTATTTGGGTACGCTAGGTATGCTGCACAATTATTTTAAATTAAATGCATATTATTCCCGACATCTTTTTATTGAGTTTTTTTTCTAACTAACGTGACACATTTCAAAAATATTGTAAAGGCTAGGTTACACATTCGTTCCAGAACACTGTGGATGCTGACGATCAGATGGTTATATGCTGCCAAAAACTTTGTATTAAAGGTGGGCGTAATTGTACCGTTAGACTGATTGCAGGTTTGAAGATATGCGGCTGCGACTGCTTACTGTCGTGTGAATGGAAGAGCAAGAACAAAATAGTGGCGCGGTCGGGACCATGCAAGGGTCGGGGAGATATCATAGTCACCACACGCTCTGGTGGGGAAGGAACATCTACTGTGCAGTTTAGAGGTCAACAATCATACTTTACCAGTTTTAGCTTTCATTTTACAGCACTGTCAGTGCATTATCTGACGCCTTTTCCATTCTTCCATTCTCTTACTATATAGATAATAATATAAATATCTGTGCCATCAATAAAAAGTGAAGATATGGTTTCTAGACTAATAGTAGTTGCTAAGTAATTGTATCATTAAAACATATTCTCATTACTAGCTGTTGCCAGCGGCTTCACCCGCTACAACTCGAAAATTATCCCACGGGAACATAAAATCGGGATAAAAACTATCCTATGTGTTAATCCAGGTTATAAACTATCTGTATACCAAATTTTAGCCAAATCCGTTCAGTGCTTTTTGCGTGAAAGAGTAACAAACATCCATACATCCATACTTACAAACTTTCGCCTTTATAATAGTAAGTAGGATACTCAACGACATTTTATGAAACTGTAAGAAACAAAACATGATTCAACTTGAAACATTATTTTCCAGGATACCATGAATCCATAGGCCCAGTAAAGGAGAGTGCAGTGTGGGTAGAGGAGGCAGCTCCACCCTCACTGCCATGGGGTCGAAGGCCCATGTCACCCACTACCTACACCCCTCCGGACCCACTGGGGCTGTCCACGGAGGGTGATGACTGCAAGTTCCCTGAGGAAGAACTACATGAATTGTTTCCAGATGGGTTAGTACAGTAACTTGGTCCATTAGGCTATCCTAATGGACCAAAAATGGTCTATAATTAGAATAGATTTTTAGACTAATTCTATCTCTTGTGCTAATATTACATTTAAGACTGAATTAGTTTCAAGTCACACCTTTGGATAAAGCCTCTTTTCCTTATTTTATTCTCTTGCTTTATAATAGTAATAGTAATGAGTAAAAAACATAAAATATGATTATATTACGTTTCAGATCTGGCAAGCTGTCCGATGATAACTTCCAGCCTGGATGGTATCTGCTGGAACATCACAGCAACACTTCCTATGAGGACCTCAAAGCAGGAATGGTATTTCTGCAAAGAAAGGTATGCCCAGTAAAACTATTTTCCATTTTCCCCTTAAATGTTTTGTCATTTATACATTTTAAAGGGTGACTAATAAATCCAATGAGTTGCCACAAAATTGTAAATGTGGTTTTATTCATTTATTTCTTCTTTTGTATCCTCCTAGAGTGCCCAAAGTCATTTTTATGTCAAAAATATGTTGTTCTTGTTGATCCGCTTGACTTGACCACATTGTGATATGACTACTCATATCAAGGTGTGACACATGCAAAGGATAGATATGTATGACGAAAAGTGACCAAGGAACTCCATCAAGACTTCTGAACACTATTTGCAATCTATAGTTTTCTGATATAAATGTTAACATCTACTAATCAATGGGCACAAAACCTCGGCACTCTGAGGTCGCTCCAAGAAGCCTGTGAACATCTCAGTAGACTTCTGAGCTTCTGGAAGTAGCTGGGTCAGCTCATATAGCCAACTGTCCAACTTCATCCATAACGGACCACCTGCGAGTCCAAATGCGGAGAAGCGAACTCCTAACAATACAATATAATAACATCTACTACTAAGAAACAGCATGCTAAAAGAGCACCTGACATTTCCAGGTGGAGAGTCAAAAGGAAGGCCAGCTGAGTTTCCTGAAGGCTAACACTGGAGCTGTCATGGACCAACTGGACCGGCTTGTTCTACTCAAGAACATGTATGAGGAAGATGAAAGGAAAAATGGCAAGGAACCTCTACCTAGTTTACAAGCTGCTATTGAAGGTATGATTATTTTACTTAAGGATTAGTATGTCTTTACTAAAAATGTATACTTAATTTGTCTGCACAGCTACGGAGTGGAATTCCCCATCCGGATTTTTGTGATATCAGGAATCTTATAATCAACAGTATAATATTTGTTAATCAAGAGTGAATGGGTTACTTTTAGAAAAGCATGCTTGAGGACTTGGGATGATCAAGGGCCAGGCCCGGGTCGACGGCGCGTAATGTACCACGCGCGCGTCACCGACCTGTCAACAAACTGTCAGTGTCTAAGCAAGTTTTCGCGCCCCTGGAATGTAAAGGGCATTTGGAGGGATAGGGTGGATTTTCAGTGAATAAGAGTCTGATAGTCTTTTCCGCTATATCTGGGTGGGAATACTTGTGTTCTGCCGGTAATGTCATTGCCCATCTCACAGTCAGACTATTACTACTAGGTACTACACGTTTTTCACCAGTCCTTGAACGTCATTCGCTGACTCTCACAAATTCTCACAATGTCGTGGCAGAATATGAACTACCTACATCTATTTCTCTTTCACAATTTCAGAATCAATAACTCTAGCCGACTCTCTCTTCTCGGAGATACTGTCACGCAAAGAGAATGCCGACAAGACCCGCGAGGCGCTCTCCTTGTTGACGCGCCACAAATTTCTGTTCCAACTGCCGGCATCCATAGACAGGAATATTAGGAAGAAGGAGTATGATCTAGTTGTCAATGATTATACTAGAGTGAAGAATTTGTTTGGAAATACTGATGTTAAGGTTTGTTCTTTCTTTTAATGATTTAATATTAATATTCTCCACTATTTCTCCCCCTTCAAGTTTTAAGCATAGCTTACAAACATCTCCACGGTCCCAACTAATCTCTGCACCGAAATTCATCAAAATTTATATATTCTTTACAGTTATTCCAAAAAATTCTAGCTGAAATTGACAAGAAAATAGAAGATTTGAAAGAAAAGTTGTTTACGCGAATGAAAACCATGCCTATAAATGTTCAGGAGCAGACCAAATATATCAGGTAAGACTATGTTATATTTTGAAAGTATCCAGTTCCATGCAGGTAGGGGCAAGTAGATAATAAAAAATAAATAAAAAATAAACTCTAGGAACATCCTGTGATAATATTAAAATTATTGTGTTTCAGACTTCTGATAAGTCTGAACTGGGAGGGTGACGCGGCGTGGGTGGCTATCACGAGCCGTAAGGAGTACCTCATGGCTCTTATGAACAAGGTCAAAGATCACTTCAAGCAGAAGGAGGAATTGGAATCCAATGAGAAAGGTATATAAATGTAATTTCGTAGTTGTACTGTCAAAAATTGTTCATGGTAACTTTGCCTTTATAACATAAATTAATAGCAATTCAAAATTTCATAATAGTTAAAGCAATGGCGCGTCAAATACACAGGGCGAATTTTTCAACGGGGCGAGGATGGCTATATCCGAAACTAAGAGGAATATCGAAAAACGTTAAAAAGACTCTCGAGGCCGATTTTGACGAAAACTAAAACATCATCATTGGATTTTAGAACAAATCAATAATTCTGGCCAGGAATCGGTCCCGCTGATTTTCTAAAAATAAACACATCCTGTATTATTACACCATTGTTAATCGCTAATAAGGATCAAATTCTGGGAACTAATCATGTACGGCAAACTTAAGAAAATAGCAGATTTTTGTGAAATTGCTATTTTTCTGTGTAAAGCAGGCCGCACACCAGGCATACATTTGTAGCTCGATAATTGTAGCGCCACACTTGAAGCGCGACACATTTAACGCCCCCATATATTTGGACGTGAGCACGCACACCGAGGAAACATTTGTAGCGGGTGCACTTTGTAGCGAGACGTTGTCCTCGCCACACAAATTGAAGATCGAACACGTTCGTTTTTTGTGGCGCGTTGGTTTGCAAAAATGAAAGAAAACATTGAATTTTACGTTGAGTTTATTGCAGAGTTTGAAAAAAACCCTGTATTAAACAATCATACGCTCAATGAGTACAGTTACAGACGAATTACAGAAATTATTTGGAGTAAGATAGGCAAAAAATTCAATTAATACAATTAAACGGATGAAACAAATAAAGTCTTTTTTTCTCATTAATCGCCACATCAAGAAATCGTCGTCATTAGACGATGATGTCGACATTTTCAAAGCGGTGCCACGCTACAACTGTGCTTCCGATGTGCGCATATACAATACATTTGTAGTAAGCTGAATTGTAGCGCAATGATTGTGGCGACGTAAATGTTCGATGCGTGTAGCATGTGGCGCAGGTGTGCGGCCTGCTTTACTTTACTTCTACTGACTCTACGGAGCCATAATTTATCTAATATCTTTAAACGAGCAATTCTTGTATATTTATTCATATACATATAATCAGGATCTCGGAAACGGCTCCAAGGATTTTCATGAAAGTTACAGATTAGGGATTTTTCGGCTCAAGGAATCGATTTATCAAGGTCCCAGGTTCGAGAAAAGCTTGGTTCCCAAGATATAGACATTTTAAAAACCGAGCGAAGCTCGGTCAACCAGATGTTTCGAAATTATACAAAAACTTAAAAAAAAAAGTGGAGAAGACAGGTACAAATCCTTCTCGTATTGAACTCAATTGAACTAGGGCGGCAAAAATGCTATTATGTTAGGTAACCACTTCAAAAATTGGTGAGTGTACTAATACCTATGTTATTGGAAAAAAATGGCAATCCCATTCTGATACGCAGTTTAGGAGAAAACATAGTTTTTATCAGTGACTTTGAAGGGTCGGGTATAAGGAAGTATAAGTTGCTTTCTATGCTCAATCGAGAGAAGGTTATTTATGTGGAAACCAGGGGAACTAGGGCTCAAATCGAAGATAATTCATAGACTTGATTCGAATCCGTACTGCTTACAGGCAAGCGTAAAATAAAGGAGAGCGAATGCGAGGGTGGCTGGAGCTCGGTCCGCGGCGCGTGGTGTGCGGCCGCGGCCGGCGCCCTGGCCGCGCAGCTGCACGCGCTGTGGCCGCTGGCCAGGAGGTACTTCGCGGGGGAGCTGGCTGGGGAGCCGCAGAGCACTCAACGGCAGCATGAGCTCAAGGTACATACTGTAGAGATGCCGGCGCGCAGTCAGCTGCACGCGCTGTGGCCGCTGGCCAGGAGGTACTTCGCGGGGGAGCTGGCTGGGGAGCCGCAGAGCACACAACGGCAGCATGAGCTCAAGGTACATACTGTAGAGATGCCGGCGCGCAGTCAGCTGCACGCGCTGTGGCCGCTGGCCAGGAGGTACTTCGCGGGGGAGCTGGCTGGGGAGCCGCAGAGCACACAACGGCAGCATGAGCTCAAGGTACATACTGTAGAGATGCCGGCGCGCAGTCAGCTGCACGCGCTGTGGCCGCTGGCCAGGAGGTACTTCGCGGGGGAGCTGGCTGGGGAGCCGCAGAGCACACAACGGCAGCATGAGCTCAAGGTACATACTGTAGAGATGCCGGCGCGCAGTCAGCTGCACGCGCTGTGGCCGCTGGCCAGGAGGTACTTCGCGGGGGAGCTGGCTGGGGAGCCGCAGAGCACACAACGGCAGCATGAGCTCAAGGTACATACTGTAGAGATGCCGGCGCGCAGTCAGCTGCACGCGCTGTGGCCGCTGGCCAGGAGGTACTTCGCGGGGGAGCTGGCTGGGGAGCCGCAGAGCACACAACGGCAGCATGAGCTCAAGGTACATACTGTAGAGATGCCGGCGCGCAGTCAGCTGCACGCGCTGTGGCCGCTGGCCAGGAGGTACTTCGCGGGGGAGCTGGCTGGGGAGCCGCAGAGCACACAACGGCAGCATGAGCTCAAGGTACATACTGTAGAGATGCCGGCGCGCAGTCAGCTGCACGCGCTGTGGCCGCTGGCCAGGAGGTACTTCGCGGGGGAGCTGGCTGGGGAGCCGCAGAGCACACAACGGCAGCATGAGCTCAAGGTACATACTGTAGAGATGCCGGCGCGCAGTCAGCTGCACGCGCTGTGGCCGCTGGCCAGGAGGTACTTCGCGGGGGAGCTGGCTGGGGAGCCGCAGAGCACACAACGGCAGCATGAGCTCAAGGTACATACTGTAGAGATGCCGGCGCGCAGTCAGCTGCACGCGCTGTGGCCGCTGGCCAGGAGGTACTTCGCGGGGGAGCTGGCTGGGGAGCCGCAGAGCACACAACGGCAGCATGAGCTCAAGGTACATACTGTAGAGATGCCGGCGCGCAGTCAGCTGCACGCGCTGTGGCCGCTGGCCAGGAGGTACTTCGCGGGGGAGCTGGCTGGGGAGCCGCAGAGCACACAACGGCAGCATGAGCTCAAGGTACATACTGTAGAGATGCCGGCGCGCAGTCAGCTGCACGCGCTGTGGCCGCTGGCCAGGAGGTACTTCGCGGGGGAGCTGGCTGGGGAGCCGCAGAGCACACAACGGCAGCATGAGCTCAAGGTACATACTGTAGAGATGCCGGCGCGCAGTCAGCTGCACGCGCTGTGGCCGCTGGCCAGGAGGTACTTCGCGGGGGAGCTGGCTGGGGAGCCGCAGAGCACACAACGGCAGCATGAGCTCAAGGTACATACTGTAGAGATGCCGGCGCGCAGTCAGCTGCACGCGCTGTGGCCGCTGGCCAGGAGGTACTTCGCGGGGGAGCTGGCTGGGGAGCCGCAGAGCACACAACGGCAGCATGAGCTCAAGGTACATACTGTAGAGATGCCGGCGCGCAGTCAGCTGCACGCGCTGTGGCCGCTGGCCAGGAGGTACTTCGCGGGGGAGCTGGCTGGGGAGCCGCAGAGCACACAACGGCAGCATGAGCTCAAGGTACATACTGTAGAGATGCCGGCGCGCAGTCAGCTGCACGCGCTGTGGCCGCTGGCCAGGAGGTACTTCGCGGGGGAGCTGGCTGGGGAGCCGCAGAGCACACAACGGCAGCATGAGCTCAAGGTACATACTGCAGAGATGCCGGCGCGCAGTCAGCTGCACGCGCTGTGGCCGCTGGCCAGGAGGTACTTCGCGGGGGAGCTGGCTGGGGAGCCGCAGAGCACACAACGGCAGCATGAGCTCAAGGTACATACTGTAGAGATGCCGGCGCGCAGTCAGCTGCACGCGCTGTGGCCGCTGGCCAGGAGGTACTTCGCGGGGGAGCTGGCTGGGGAGCCGCAGAGCACACAACGGCAGCATGAGCTCAAGGTACATACTGTAGAGATGCCGGCGCGCAGTCAGCTGCACGCGCTGTGGCCGCTGGCCAGGAGGTACTTCGCGGGGGAGCTGGCTGGGGAGCCGCAGAGCACACAACGGCAGCATGAGCTCAAGGTACATACTGTAGAGATGCCGGCGCGCAGTCAGCTGCACGCGCTGTGGCCGCTGGCCAGGAGGTACTTCGCGGGGGAGCTGGCTGGGGAGCCGCAGAGCACACAACGGCAGCATGAGCTCAAGGTACATACTGTAGAGATGCCGGCGCGCAGTCAGCTGCACGCGCTGTGGCCGCTGGCCAGGAGGTACTTCGCGGGGGAGCTGGCTGGGGAGCCGCAGAGCACACAACGGCAGCATGAGCTCAAGGTACATACTGTAGAGATGCCGGCGCGCAGTCAGCTGCACGCGCTGTGGCCGCTGGCCAGGAGGTACTTCGCGGGGGAGCTGGCTGGGGAGCCGCAGAGCACACAACGGCAGCATGAGCTCAAGGTACATACTGTAGAGATGCCGGCGCGCAGTCAGCTGCACGCGCTGTGGCCGCTGGCCAGGAGGTACTTCGCGGGGGAGCTGGCTGGGGAGCCGCAGAGCACACAACGGCAGCATGAGCTCAAGGTACATACTGTAGAGATGCCGGCGCGCAGTCAGCTGCACGCGCTGTGGCCGCTGGCCAGGAGGTACTTCGCGGGGGAGCTGGCTGGGGAGCCGCAGAGCACACAACGGCAGCATGAGCTCAAGGTACATACTGTAGAGATGCCGGCGCGCAGTCAGCTGCACGCGCTGTGGCCGCTGGCCAGGAGGTACTTCGCGGGGGAGCTGGCTGGGGAGCCGCAGAGCACACAACGGCAGCATGAGCTCAAGGTACATACTGTAGAGATGCCGGCGCGCAGTCAGCTGCACGCGCTGTGGCCGCTGGCCAGGAGGTACTTCGCGGGGGAGCTGGCTGGGGAGCCGCAGAGCACACAACGGCAGCATGAGCTCAAGGTACATACTGTAGAGATGCCGGCGCGCAGTCAGCTGCACGCGCTGTGGCCGCTGGCCAGGAGGTACTTCGCGGGGGAGCTGGCTGGGGAGCCGCAGAGCACACAACGGCAGCATGAGCTCAAGGTACATACTGTAGAGATGCCGGCGCGCAGTCAGCTGCACGCGCTGTGGCCGCTGGCCAGGAGGTACTTCGCGGGGGAGCTGGCTGGGGAGCCGCAGAGCACACAACGGCAGCATGAGCTCAAGGTACATACTGTAGAGATGCCGGCGCGCAGTCAGCTGCACGCGCTGTGGCCGCTGGCCAGGAGGTACTTCGCGGGGGAGCTGGCTGGGGAGCCGCAGAGCACACAACGGCAGCATGAGCTCAAGGTACATACTGTAGAGATGCCGGCGCGCAGTCAGCTGCACGCGCTGTGGCCGCTGGCCAGGAGGTACTTCGCGGGGGAGCTGGCTGGGGAGCCGCAGAGCACACAACGGCAGCATGAGCTCAAGGTACATACTGTAGAGATGCCGGCGCGCAGTCAGCTGCACGCGCTGTGGCCGCTGGCCAGGAGGTACTTCGCGGGGGAGCTGGCTGGGGAGCCGCAGAGCACACAACGGCAGCATGAGCTCAAGGTACATACTGTAGAGATGCCGGCGCGCAGTCAGCTGCACGCGCTGTGGCCGCTGGCCAGGAGGTACTTCGCGGGGGAGCTGGCTGGGGAGCCGCAGAGCACTCAACGGCAGCATGAGCTCAAGGTACATACTGTAGAGATGCCGGCGCGCAGTCAGCTGCACGCGCTGTGGCCGCTGGCCAGGAGGTACTTCGCGGGGGAGCTGGCTGGGGAGCCGCAGAGCACACAACGGCAGCATGAGCTCAAGGTACATACTGTAGAGATGCCGGCGCGCAGTCAGCTGCACGCGCTGTGGCCGCTGGCCAGGAGGTACTTCGCGGGGGAGCTGGCTGGGGAGCCGCAGAGCACACAACGGCAGCATGAGCTCAAGGTACATACTGTAGAGATGCCGGCGCGCAGTCAGCTGCACGCGCTGTGGCCGCTGGCCAGGAGGTACTTCGCGGGGGAGCTGGCTGGGGAGCCGCAGAGCACACAACGGCAGCATGAGCTCAAGGTACATACTGTAGAGATGCCGGCGCGCAGTCAGCTGCACGCGCTGTGGCCGCTGGCCAGGAGGTACTTCGCGGGGGAGCTGGCTGGGGAGCCGCAGAGCACACAACGGCAGCATGAGCTCAAGGTACATACTGTAGAGATGCCGGCGCGCAGTCAGCTGCACGCGCTGTGGCCGCTGGCCAGGAGGTACTTCGCGGGGGAGCTGGCTGGGGAGCCGCAGAGCACACAACGGCAGCATGAGCTCAAGGTACATACTGTAGAGATGCCGGCGCGCAGTCAGCTGCACGCGCTGTGGCCGCTGGCCAGGAGGTACTTCGCGGGGGAGCTGGCTGGGGAGCCGCAGAGCACACAACGGCAGCATGAGCTCAAGGTACATACTGTAGAGATGCCGGCGCGCAGTCAGCTGCACGCGCTGTGGCCGCTGGCCAGGAGGTACTTCGCGGGGGAGCTGGCTGGGGAGCCGCAGAGCACACAACGGCAGCATGAGCTCAAGGTACATACTGTAGAGATGCCGGCGCGCAGTCAGCTGCACGCGCTGTGGCCGCTGGCCAGGAGGTACTTCGCGGGGGAGCTGGCTGGGGAGCCGCAGAGCACACAACGGCAGCATGAGCTCAAGGTACATACTGTAGAGATGCCGGCGCGCAGTCAGCTGCACGCGCTGTGGCCGCTGGCCAGGAGGTACTTCGCGGGCGAAAAGTTGTCTCATTTTACTAAATTTCAATCGTTATAATATTTGTTAAACTCTCTCCATCTGTTATTCTAGGACATGATAATAGCAGCGGTAGAGCTATTCTCGGAGCACATGCGGGCGTGCCTGCTGTCTGCGGGCGGCGGCCGGCTGCTGGCCAGCGACGCTCTGCGGGTGCGGCTCGTGGCCAACCTGAGACATCTCAGAGAGGCTTACGACTCGCTTATCAAACTTGATCTGCCGTCACAGGTATGTGTGTCAAAACCTTTTGTCTATCGTGGTAAAGTCATCTAATTTATTTATTTATTTATGAAGCATGGAAGACTTACAGCTACAATAAGCAGAATAAAAACAATGTGTGGGACAGACAGCCAATTAATAATCTAATGATGGGAGGACTCATTTTCTCACCCAGGACGGAGCGAGAGGGACTGTCAGACTTGTACTGACTAAAGTCCACCGTGTCTTTTAATAGCCTTTTACGTTCCGGGGTCACCGTTATTCGTTTGTCCCACGAGTCGCGACCATGTGTCAAAACCTTAGTAGAGTTAGGGCCGGGACACATAAACACGATACGACGTCGTGTCATACCACAATGCGGCGTCGTTTCACGATGCGACGTCGCGTCGTGGGAATTTACGACGAGCATCGTAATGGAGCAGCCACACACTCGTCGAGTGGTATGGGAAGTAACGAGGAAAGGAGGCAGAGACATAGTGTGGCAACGTTACTCGTCATGCTCCTCGTCCTGCCTTTTGTCGGTTTTTGCGCGCGAGTCGAAGGACCGGCAATACGAGTGCGATTGGCTGGCCACATAATCGCGCGGCCGCAGTCCGCATCGAGCGGTCGCGCAAGACGCACGCGTTTGTAAAATTGGAAATTATGTCGTCGCCAAGCGTGGAATGGCCAAATGAAAAAGCGTTAATGTTTATTGATTTTTACTACATATTTCTTTTTACTACATATTTCTTTTTATTAAATTAATATAATTAGCTATATACTAAAAATGCATAGCGCGCACGCTGCCACCGTTTCAACGTCCATTGTCTCACCAAGGCAAATGACAAGTGAGGAGCGTCGCGATTAATTGCGCGAGTAGAGCAGTGTGTGGGCAGAGAGGGCAACATCGCGGCAAATCACGGCAGCGCGAGGAGCAGAGCGATGAGCAGCGCGAGGAGCATAGTCTGGCCGCAGCATAAGAAAACTACGTCGCGACATCGTAACGTGCCACGATACACGGCACGACGCCGTCGATACAATGCAGGGTGAATTGTTGTTAAGAACTGTTGTTAAGAAGACGGATAAAGAAAAGACAGAAACTCAGAAGATACTGGATCCACCCATTTCTTTTAATCATGAATAACGGGAGCCACTTCATAAAGAAGTACAATGCCTTAAAAATAGATCATAACAACATATCAACTGACACAGGAACGCATCGTGAGTTTCTACGACGCGACGTCGTGCCGTGTATCGTGGCACTTTACGATGTCGCGACGTAGTTTTTTACGATGCGCGTCGTAGATTCCCCCGACGCGACGTCGCATCGTGAAACGACGCCGCATCGTGGTACGACACGACGTCGTATCGTGTTTATGTGTCCCGGCCCTTACTTTAGAGTCTTAAGTAACTTTGTCGCATTTGTTACCGGAGAAAAGCGACACTGTGTTTAGTGTCGCCTTCTTTTACGTATTATATGAATAAATTATAGTGATAAGATTTAGGTGTTATAAAACCTCTGCCTATCCTTTTAATGTTAAATGATAATGATAAATGATATTTATTTTGTAAGTTGGTTATAAAAAACACTTTTACACGTCAAAACCAATATTTTTTTGCCTTATAATGGGCTGTATAATAAGATTGTGTGCATTGTCCTCATATCTTGCACTCCCCTAAATGTTTTGAGCCCTTTTAAGTTTAAAACCGGTTTTCGAATAATACCTCTTTTCATAGACGTCATTTAGTACCCACAAAGCATCTAGATGGCGTTGTCTTCGAGTTAGCTCGCGCTATCGTTAGCTGCACGACGTTTGGTTAGGTGTCTCGGAGCAAAGTGTTCGAGTTAACTTTGCGCAGAGGCAATATCGTAACCAATGAGGTTAATCCGAGGTGCGATTATTGCTAGTTGAAAACTTTACCAATACCCCGCCGTGTGGACGTGAAATACCGTCCGCGATGGCAATTTTTGAATGGCCGTAATTGGCCTAAGTATTCATTCATTTAAGTTTCTTTAAAGATGCTGAGATGGGTCTCAACGAGTACGGATGTTGCGATGCCAATTTTTATCGATTCCTACTCACATCAGTAATCTCAAATTATTTATCGATATTACTCGTAACACTCCTAAAGTATCGATACTTACTTTTTTTTCTTAGGAAATTTTAAAAGAAGATAATATATATCGTGAGAATGGAATTGCATTCAATTACTATTTTTAGTAACTTCTAAACTAAAAACTTTCTCTCAATTTGTCGTACAGAAAAATAATAAAGGAATTAAGTACATACCCATCCAACGTAATAAACCAAACTAGGCAACAAAACTCAATTTAATCGAAAAATATAGTGTTACTTATTGTTTCTGTACTATTATAACACATAACAACGGTGAAAACAGTTCATGAGGATAACAGTCTGTTCCGCACGGGTGCAGTCTCTACTAAATGATGCATGTTAAATACATAAAACCTTAAATCATTCTATCTATTTAAAAAAACCGCATCAAAATCCGTTGCGTAGTTTTAAAGATCTAAGCATACATGGGGACATACAGACATAGGGGAACTTATACAACGTGTAACACCAAATGCGCAAAACCTCTCGTGGGGTAACTCAGCCCATGTTACTGAACAATTTTGTTCAAGACTTGAAAATTCCCAAAAATAATAAAAGATTTTTCATACAGATGGGCCCGATCAACTTCTTATTTTGCATGAAATACCAATTTTTTTTTTGCGAATTTCCAAGTCTTAGAACAAGAACTGTTCAGTAACATGGGCTGAGTTACCCCGCGAGAGGTTTTGCGCATTTGGTGTTACACGTTGTATACCCCGCGCAATGTTGAACCGACCATTTGGGCGTTTAAAACCGGTTTTTTGAACCAATTCCAAATGGTCCACATTACATGATATACAACTAGCGGCCCGATACGTGCTTCGCTACGTATAAAGTGTACTAATTAAAAAAAAATGGAACATAAAATTCATTTATTCAAACAAAACAAAAAATGTGATAAAAGAAGAACCGCTCGACCAATTTTGTACAAACTTCACATAAACCATCTACTAAATAGTCAAAGTCCGAACAAAGCCTAAACATTTGGTTTTGATAGGTGAGCCTGTTCTTGAGTTTACAACGAAAAGTGGCATTGATTTTTATTTATCTAAATTGATGTAGTGATCTTATAAATTTCCATTTCCAGCCCCTCAGCATAGTAGAAAAGGTGATATTCGACTACCGCGTGCACGGCATGACGGTGTTCCTACAGAGAGCGCACAAGAGAGTCAAGAGTCTCGGAGAGAAGGAAACGTGGAAAATAGAGGACTTCACCGACTACGGCGCTATTACTAACCTCGTGAGTATAGTAGGAGTTCGTTGCCACTCACTCGTTGGATGGATGGTTTGGGACAGCTCTTTGAAATATCTTAATATTGTAACCAGTTCTAGCATTACATCATCATCACCATCCATCAACATGGACGGTTTGGGACAGCTCTTTGAAATATCTTAACTGTAACCAGTTCTAGCATTACAAGTAACATAATATAATTATGTAGAATTGAGATAACCATCCAGAAAAAAAAAACAATATTGATTTTTAGGTCTTCTTAGCTCCATAGTGTAGATAATTTTCTATTTGTCATAATCGATAACAGATCCTTGTATTGTATGATATTAATTCAACAAATAATACAATAACATTCCCGCATCTAACTATTACTAAGAAACAACAAAACCTGACATTTCCAGCCGCATCTCCTAGAATCTTACCTCAACGAAGCGTTCTCAGCGATCCACAAGTGTGTGGTGACCAGTGGACGACGAGAGAGCCCCCTGTTGGCCGAAGGCAGTGAACCTGCTGCGACGCTGCAGAAACATACGCAGCAGATATTGCTGGCTTATGTTGCTGTACTGCAGGATTTGGCGCTCAATCATGATGACCAGGTATTTAATTATAAGTTAGGGAGACTAAATGCTGTTGTATTGGTTAAGGATGTGTAATTTAATTATTCATATTGTCTTATACGACTCGTCACTTTTCAAAGAAGCAGTAGTTCAATTATTACACAATTTCATCGTCTAATCATCGTATTAATGACAAGAGTTTGACCACATCATGCTCTGAGCGCCAAGGAC
The DNA here is from genome assembly GCA_954870645.1 of Agrotis clavis. Lineage (NCBI taxonomy): Eukaryota > Metazoa > Arthropoda > Insecta > Lepidoptera > Noctuidae > Agrotis > Agrotis clavis. Next base: position 4,251,176 of record OX940919.1, on the reverse strand, counting down.
TTGTATAGAAGTCAAAGAATTGTTTCATGAAAGAAATAGAGATGTGCGTTATTTCTTATAGCTGTAATTAAGTTATGCATTTGTTTCCTGCATTTGTATTGGTTTTTCACTCTAGGTATATTGTGAAATAAAATAAATATGGAAATATTTCATCAGTTTTTATTTATATTTGTAAAATTGTAATTAAATATTAACGCGTATAGGTAATTCTCATTTATCGATATGACGATACCCGCATCACTATTGTTGACTATACATTTATTGCTTGGCGCTGGGGAGACGTCTTGGTCTTGTATACGCTGGCGGTGAAAAGGTCAAACAATACTAGTGACGTGCTGACGATGATAGCGACATCGCACTGACCGCTAACTTTATGTCCGAAGTTTAAGAGTATTATCATACAGCCAACATATCCGATCTCAATTTTTTGTTTCCAGGAGTTCAACAACAGCAACTTGTCAGTAGCGCTGGAGCAGCGCCTGGAGGAGGGCGGCGGGACTGTGGGCCGCAGCTGGCAGACACGACTGTTGGTCGCTGGGGCCAACGCACACTACACCAGACGCGTCACGTTGCCTAACATAGCCACTGCTGTTGATAAGTATGTAACTTGTATTTTGGGTTTTCTAAATTTTAATATTGTTTAAATCATGAGTTTATCTTAAGGTTTGGTCACTACTGCAAGGATGATAACTTGTCTTGATCCCCAGTGAAAAAATGAACATCATTTTGTAAACAAAAAAAAAAGATACCAATTGTGAACCTCCTTTTTTGGAGTCGGTTAAAAGAACAGCTGATGATTATGAACGCTTTTTATTTTTAATGTATTTGGTACAGCTTAAAATGCCATTAACACTAAATGATGTTGATCCTTTAATTCTGTCTCCTCAGACAACGGCGTACCCATATTTTAATTACAATGTATCTAATAAATATAGGGTGTTAAAAAGTTAACTGCAAGAATCTCGTGTACGTACTCGGTATCAAAAAAGAACGACCATTATTTTCAAAAAATTTGCTTGGTGATATCATCAAATGAGTCCTCCCACCCCGGGCAGGGCAAGAGGGACTGTCAGACTTTTACTGACTAAAATCCACGGTGTCCTCCGTATAGCCCTTTATGTTCCGGAGCCAGGTAACCTGTTTGATAGTTATTTTGCTGACAGCTTTTTGAAGACGCGCGTGGAACACAACGCGCCATCGACCCGAGACCACAATCTACACTAAAACGAAAAACGTTCCGCTTATACCTCCTGCATATACTTTCAGCTTCGGCTTCCCAAAACAGACACAAGCTCTCCAAGCCACAAAGGAAGCCCTAAGTACCCTGGAGACAACCATCGCTGAGACTTACCTGGAGCACAAGGGAGACCCACTAGTGGGCACCATAGAGCCCAGTATGGACATGGGCAGGCATAAGACTGACGTTGACGTGGTTGTGGACGATGCCAGGCCTTACGTCTATGAGATTATCAATAATCTGATTGCTGTACACGCTGAGGTAATTATTTTTATTAATTGTTGTGTTTATTTAAAAAAAAAAACATTGGGCCTCAAAAATATGAAACAGAAAACAAAATGCGTACGGAGAAAAACATAATCAAAACTTTTCGTAATTGTTTAGTCGCCAGCACATCAACCTACTCCAATCTGTCAGATTTTCCCAATCGAGTAAGAATCTTTTGCTATTGTGATGAAGTTGAAAATTTGACAGATTGGGTTAGCTTGATGTTAAGGGGTCTGTACATTTTGATAGAAATATGTTAAGTGTTGAAAAGACTGAACCACATTCGAACAACACTAAATGAATTATTATGATCAGTATTTACTGACTTAGCGATTAGTTTTCTTGGGACCATTTTGAATTTCCCGCCAAAACCGCCGTAAAATTTAGTACTGACGACGCATCAAGATGGCGTTGTCGTCGAGTTAACTCGCGCTATCGTTAGCTGCACGACGTTTGGTTAGGTGTCTCGGAGCAAAGTATTCAAGTTAACTTTGCGCAGAGGCAATATCGTAACCAATGAGGTTAATCCGAGGTGCGATTATTGCTAGTTGAAAACTTTACCAATACCCCGCCGTGTGGACGTGAAATACCGTCCGCGATGGCAATTTTTGAATGGCCGTAAATGGCCTAAGAATTCATTTAAGTTTGTTTAGATATGGGTCTCAACGAGTACGGATGTTGCGATACCAATTTTAATCGATACCTTCTCACATGTGTCCGTTTCGACCGCGCGGCCATGACGTTTGTGTCATGCATTATTTTTGTTATATGATTTTCTTGTTTATTTCATGGAAAGATAATTCCGTTTTCATTAGATCTCCTATCCGTCCCTATCTGTAATTAGTATAATAAACAAGAATTTGAATAATATAATATAATATTTCACGTTATCGTTCGCGACGGCCATTTATGAATGGCGGTAATTGGCCTAAAAACCTTCTTTTATCTTGTCTCTAGGAGTCATTCTCTGCCAGCTGCCTGCTTGCTTGCTTTATGTATTTGTGTGGTATGAGTAAATGTAACCGAACTTGTTATTGTTATGCTCTTTTATTTATTTTTTCTTAACTTAAATGATTGAAAAAAAAAATGGAAAATAATAGGAAGGAAGCGCATAGGTCTTAGCGGTGGGCGGCGCGAATAAGACTTTAATTACTTGGAAGTACGCGAATTCGCCACTGGCGGCGCCTCGTGACGTGTTTCAAACATTTCTATACATTTGATCTTACCACACGGCGCCCCGCGCTAAGTCACCGCTCACAGCCGCAAGGTCAGTATTATTTGACATGCTGTTCTTCAACTATCTCAGTACAAGTTTTTCATCGTGCTCCTTAAGAGGCCTTTTACCCATTTGCGCGTAGAACTAAAATTATGATCGTCTAATTTACCATATTATGGAATACTCCAACATTTTTGAATACCTGCAAAAGAAAGACCAGTCTTTCGTGTTGTAATTATACGTAACATATTTCAAAAAACTCTTTTATTAACTTTGTGGTAATTAATCTCCGACAAGTAGTTTACTGAAAAATCAACGCAGAGTCGATTTGCGACTCCTACATCTACCATTAACATTCGTAATTTTAACCAAAAAAAATACACAAATCATCAGACATACGTTTTTGTCGTAAAACTACGTAGTAGAATTTATATTTTTAATAACACAAATTAGTAAAAAAATAAATTCTGAGGTCAATTTTTACGTTTTATATCGCTGTTTTATCGCCATTTTTGGTTCGAACAAAGCGTAATTACATTTAAAAAAACTATGTAAATATAAACTATGTTTACAGACTAAACTAATTTCTAAATTTCATTAAAATCCCTTCATGTAATTAAACATACTATCGTTTTTAAAATCACTATAAACTAGTATAAATTACGAAACATAAACGGGCTGCAATCAGTAAGGCTCCAGCGCCCGTCGACGTAGGACCTGTATCACTTTTTTCCTCGTCCTGATTATAGAGCGTACAATACGGACGTCGTATCTTGGCGAGTCTGAACATAGGCTGTGCGAACTTTAGCGCATGTACAATCGTGAAGAAAACTGTTATTGTCATTTTATTATACTGGTTTATTGTACTGTGTAGTGCCAACTGACACTTGCAAATAACACACAAAACGATCTTAAACACTAAACAAACACCTTAACATTACTAATAAAACTTAATAACAGTAACAACAATCTTAAACACTATTACAGAAAATTTAAAAATACCAATAAAACTTAATAGTAACAACGAAAACTTTTGTAACCGACTGCGCTCAAGACAGAGATAGCGACAACAACACGACACCGACGCTAACGTGTGACCGAGACAATATCGTGTACCGAGCATTGCCGAATACGCACGAAGCTTTACGAAGTAATCAAAAAGGGATGTCCAATACGCGTGTTCTGAGGGTGTTATTTTATCGATTTTCTTCAAATCGATCGAAATTAAGTTTCAATAATATATTTATTTTCAATTATTTATAGAGGTTTTAAATTTCTCAAACAGTTGTTACTCAAGTAGTCATGAATAGATAACTGTTATATAAGTTAATCATGACTTTCAACTAAGAAAATACTATTTTTTTTAGTTTATTTTTATACTAAAGTCGAAATCTCATTCATTTGTAAATCTTGTTTCGTTTCATATATTACATAAACAAAAATCAATAAATTCTAAATGAAACTTATGGATTACGATATTTAATCGATAAAGGGTCGATTGTATTAACATAAGGTCAATCTCTAGCCTAGACCACCGCTCCCGCACGTCGCCATTTGGTTCCTAAAAAAGGTTATTGCGCAACCTTCTGCGCGAAGTTCGGACTCGCCAAGTTACGTCGGCCGTATTGTACGTATCGTGCACGGAATATTATACTGCGACTGCCACATTTTGATTCTCTCCATATTTTTTTTCATAAGGTAAGATGTTCGTTACTTTATCAAACTAAAGTATTATTAAAATTATAATAGTAGTTTGTAGAATTTGTGCATTAATTAGCCATCCGTTTTCGTTTTATTAGTTTTTGCAATGGGGCGCAAGAGTGGTGAGAAATCCAATATGGCGGCCTCCCCAAGATCGCGGTCGGGCTGTTTGAAATCCACCCCCATGATATGGGTATCAAATGAAAGGGTTTGCTGTCAGGAATATGAAAAAAATTGTCACGTGTCTTAAATCCAACATGGCGGACATCCAAGATGGCGGATTGCCTATTTGAAAAGCATCCCCATGATATGGGTGTCAAATGAAAGGGTTTGCTGTCAGGAATATGATAAAAATAGTCACGTACCTGAAATCCCGCATGGCGGATATCCAAGATGGCGGATTGGCTATTTGAAATGCATCTCCATGATATGGGTATCAAATGAAAGGGTGGGTACATATTTGAATATCGAAGATTAAAATATCTACGCTTAAAATATCGATGTTCAAAATATCGAAAATGAAAATATCGAATGACCATAAAATCGAAAATTAAAATGAAGAAAAGAGGATGGCGGGGTCTTTCAGACCCCGCCATCCTCTTCGAACCTAACCTGTCCGAGTCGGGGTGCCCCAAGTTCCGAGCTCGCTTCGCTCGCTCTTGCATCCGAAGTCCGTCCAGCTACCTTGTTGGGTAGTAATCAGTAATTTGACTAAGGACGCAAGAGCGAGCGAAGCGAGCTCGGGACTTGGGGCACCCCGAATCGGACAGGTTAGGTGGTTAGGAGGGTGGCGGGGTCTGAAAGACCCCGCCATCCTCTTCGTGTTAGGTTACTTTAAACCTTGCAAACAGAAATAGGAGCCCCGCGAAGCGGGGCTCCGTCGACTTACCTTGGTAGGTGATAAGTAGGTCCATAATTTTGTTTTTCGATATTTCAACTAGTAGGTATTTTTAACGTAGATATTATGAAATTAGATATAATGAACTGCGATGTATTAAACGTTGATATTTTGAATTTCGACATAACGTCTTTCGATATTTTGAATCATTCGACATTTAAATCAGTCGACATTTTAATCTTCGACGTTTTAAGCGTAGATATAACATTTTTAGATATTTTGTTACAATCGATATTTTAATTTTCGATATTCTGAACATCGATATTTTAAGCGTAGATATTTTAATCTTCGATATTCAAATATGTACCCGAAAGGGTTGCTGTCAGTAATATGAAAAAAATAGTCACGTGTCTTAAATCCAACATGGCGGACATCCAAGATGGCGGATTGGCTATTTGAAAGGTACCCCCATGATATGGGTATTAAATGAAAGGGTTTGCTGTCAGGAATACGAAAAAAATAGTCACGTGTCTTAAATCCAACATGGCGGACATCCAAGATGGCGGATTAGCTGTTTGAAATGCACCCCCATGATATGGGTATCAAATGAAAGGGTTTGCTGTCAGAAATATGAAAAACCCACGTTTTTAATTTTCTTTAAAAAAAAAGAAAATAACCCTACGGGGCTGAGAGAGGGGCCTGGGATATATTTACATGACGTGTATAGATCGTGGTTGTAACTTGCAAAGATACACTCCCACGCTTTGAGTGGCTCTTGTCTGCCCCGTAGCACAGTAAAAATATGGATGGTCCGGAAATTACGTACTAACGTTCGAAACGGTGCACTCACACAAACACGCGCATCTACGAGGCTTCTAAGCGGACATCGCAGTGCTGTCAGTTCTGAGTGCCGCGTAAAGACGAGTTGCGTTTATTTATGTTACATAAATGGCTGTTTGAACTCGGCTTCATCATAACCGGAGATTTTGTTTTTTAAACTCCCTGCTTATTTTGAAGGTAAGAATGATTTTTATCAATATCGAATTCTATATCCGCGTGACCGTTTAATAAATTCGTAAATAAATAATTTGTAAAAAAAAACAACATGGTTTCTGCTACAATTTCTCATAATAGGCGTCTTTTTATAGTTTTCGTCTTCGAGGGTTTTGAATCCGATAGTGCTGTCAAAATGTAAATCCAAGATGGCGGCTGCAAAAAATATCGAGGTTTTCGTCATGGGTGTCGTTTTCATGGTTTTCGAGGGTGTTGAAACCGATGTTGCAGTCAAAATGCAAATCCAAGATGGCGGCTGCATAAATTATCGAGGTTTTCGTCATGGGTGTCGTTTTCATAGTTTTCGAGGGTGTTGAAACCGATGGTGCAGTCAAAATGTATATCCAAGATGGCGGCTGCATAAATTATTGAAGTTTTCGTCATGGGTGTCGTTTTCATGGTTTTCGAGGGTGTTGAAACCGATGTTGCAATCAAAATGCAAATCCAAGATGGCGGCTGCATAAATTATCGAGATTTTCGTCATGGGTGTCGTTTTTATAGTTTTCGAGTTTGTTGAAACCGATGGTGCAGTCAAAATGTATATCCAAGATGGCGGCTGCATAAATTATCGAAGTTTTCGTCATGGGTGTCGTTTTCATGGTTTTCGAGGGTGTTGAAACCGATGTTGCAGTCAAAATGCAAATCCAAGATGGCGGCTGCATAAATTATCGAGGTTTTCGTCATGGGTGTCGTTTTCATGGTTTTCGAGGGTGTTGAAACCGATGGTGCAGTCAAAATGTAAATCCAAGATGGCGGCTGCCAAAATTATCGAGGTTTTCATCATGGATGTCGTTTTCATGGTTTTTGAGGGTGTTGAAACCGATATTGCTATCAAAATAGAAATCCCAGATGTCAAATAACGAAAATCACATGAAAATAACATGAATAAGATAAATATTAAGTATTGAAATGTAATTTGCGCAAAGTATTTTTCGTTAAACACAATTGTAGTTACAATATGGTGCCAAGGTCATCTTATACTTAGTTGAAACGCATAGTAAGGTGCGCACCTTACTAAGCCACCGGGTTCATCAAGCATCAGAGCCACATAATTATGTTCCATTCTCCGCGCTCGTGACAACCCTAAGGCTGCAGTTGAGAGCGTAGGTATTTATTTCTACAATTAGGCCTTGTTTCCATACTATACATATTTTGACTGCACCATCGGTTTCAACACCCTCGGAAACCATGAAAACGACACCCATGACGAAAACCTCGATATTTTTTGCAGCCGCCATCTTGGATTTACATTTTGACTGCACCATCGGTTTCAACACCCTCGAAAACCATGAAAACGACACCAATGACGGAAACCTCGATATTTTTTGCAGCCGCCATCTTGGATTTACATTTTAACTGCACCATCGGTTTCAACTTCCTCGAAAACCATGAAAACGACACCCATGACGAAAACTTTGATATTTTTTGCAGCCGCCATCTTGGATTTACATTTTGACTGCACCCTCGGTTTCAACACCCTCGAAAACCATGAAAACGACACCCATGACGAAAACCTCGATATTTTTATTTTTTGCAGCCGCCATCTTGGATTTACATTTTGACTGCACCATCGGTTTCAACTTCCTCGAAAACCATGAAAACGACACCCATGACGAAAACCTCGATATTTTTTGCAGCCGCCATCTTGGATTTACATTTAGACTGCACCATCGGTTTCAACAACCTCGAAAACCGTGAAACGACACCCATGACGAAAACCTCGATATTTTTTGCAGCCGCCATCTTGGATTTACATTTTGCCTGCAACATCGGTTTCAACACCCTCGAAAACCATGAAAACGACACCCATGACGAAAACTTCGATAGTTTATGCTGCCGCCATCTTGGATTTACATTTTGACTGCATCATCGGTTTATACACCCAGGAAAACCATGAAAACGACACCAATAACGAAAAACTCGATATTTTTTCATTAAGGATTCATTATTATTATTATTAGTTATTATTTATTATTTACAAAAAACCTGTATACACTCAACAAAAATAATCGTCGCGACACCACACTGTTCAATGCGAAATAGAAATGAAAAAATATCTGGCTTGCTTTCTATAAGAGAGAGAGAGACAGACAGAGAAACATATCTGTCTGTCTCTTACCATAGCAAAAAGTGTCGTGACAACTTTTCGTAAGAATTTTTTTCCGTCTAGCCCCCTTTCACAACGCGCGATAAGGAACTTCGTTCCAAAAACTTTTTCAGAAATGTAACCAAAGTGCATTACGATTATATCGGCTCAAGATTGTTTAGTCCGTCTCAACACTAGCGCTACACTGGTTGCGTTGTGTATGTGTGAATAGCTACGCACACATGAACATTGCTCCCGTCTTTTATTGTGAACTGGCTCTTAAGAATGAGAAACTTGACACGTCCAGCCAGGATTAATAGATTACACTCATCTATATTTTATTGTTTTGTTTCGACGTGTGTATTTCCAGGTGGACAGCGTATGCGGCGCGGCATCGTCCCGCTACGTGCGCGACATCTGCGAGACAGTGTGCGAGGAGCTCGCGCGGCTGCACGCGTGCGCCCCGCCCGCCGCCTCCCCGGCCGCCGTGTTCCAGGCGCGCCTCGAGTACACGCTGCTGCAGGTGGCGTGTGCCGAGCATCTCACGAGGAAGGCCGAGTGAGTAGTGCAGCGATAGTGTGCGAGCAGTCGACAGACTGTACTATGTCGTGTAGGTTTAAAAAGTTTTTATTTCAGTCCTTTTTAATTCAGATAATCAACAAAAATCGGGCCAGGAGTCGTTCAATAATCAGCGTCTGAAAACGCGCCATCCAATAAATAACGGATGTATGCTGAATTGCTGATAACGTCACAGGATATACATTATTGTTGTATACAAATACCTTTGTGTATACAAATTCTTCAGGACGTAATTAACACTTTTCTGAAAACCGCATCAAAATCGGTCCAGCCAAACGCGAGATAATTGCGGACAAACATACGGGACGAACTGAAAACCCCCTTTTTCAAATCGAAACGAATGCGAGTCAACCAGATGGAAAGTACTGACAAAAAAAATGTTGTGACGGGATTTAGAAAGGCATAAAAGTCCAAATATCCGTAAAAGCATAACATTAACAACATAAATGAATTGTTTTCTTTTTTCAGAAACTACTTAATGGAAGCGTTAGCTGGTATCCCACAATTAGAAAGCGAAGAAGAAAAAAAGTAAGTTTTATATTAGGCCACAATCTGTTACCGCTAAGTTCTTTCGAAATAAGATGAACAACCTGTGCAGAATGTATAAGATCAGGATAGCTGCACTAGGCAGCTATAGGTGAGAACTTGCGTGAATTTGCTGCTCGTCTGCTAATAAATTAGAAAGTTTATTAGTAACGATTGTTATTTTGGCGCATTAATTGTGCATGTATTTGCTGTGCACCAATAACTAACCTGCTTTTAAGATATTTTTTAGTCTATTCAGAGGTTGTCTGGAAGATATCGCTATCAGCAATAAGTACGCCGCTTTACCCTTAAGATTAACATAATTGTAAAATCGTGCTTATTAATTTTGGTGAAAAAAAAACAATAAAGTATATTCTATTCTATTCCAACGACATAAATTCATTAAACATTATAACCTAGCCGAATTTATTTTCCTTTTCATTTAAATTCACCCTATTTTACCAATACTGTATTCAGAGGAGTTTCGATACTTATACCTATCTTTGTTTCGCAGACGGATGGACAGTATAGTGGCCGGCTTCAAGAAAAGGATGGAGCTACAGCTAGCTAGCCTAAACTGTAACATGGAGACTGTGTAACGTATACATTATAATAGTATATGTAGAACATATTATATAGTTGTTATATACTCGTAGTATTATAATATATTTTATCTACTCTCATATCGTAAAATTCGAAATACAAAACTCAAAACAAGTTTATAATGACATACTTTATACCATAGAGTATCGTAATGAAATTAAAAAATTTAATTATAACACTGTTTCTCTAACAAAACAATGTTATAATTTAATTTTTTTTCATTATGATACAGATTACTGATCATAGATACATCTATTTCATTTTTTATCTGTGGTTGCGCGCGCTCTAGATGGGAATGTTGGAATTTTGACGTTTGTGTTTCGGTGGATGACATGGTGGATGTTTATTAGTGTTTATTAATTTTTATCTTTTATTTGATATGTTCGTGTTCAATGAGAGTAGATAAAGTAGTGTATGAAACTGTACATAACTAGGTATTATACCACTCGTGTGATACTATTAAAAAACTCGCTTCGCTCGTTTTTTAAACTCACACTCGTGTATAATACCCCTCATTATGTACCAGTTACATAAACTACTATTAGCTGTATTTGGTTTGAAACCAAAAGCTTTAAAAGTATTGTTATAAGATAGAACTATTATATGCCTTGTGGAACTACTAGTATTATTTGGGTCCATATTGGCTCACCTAAAGTTGTTTACCCGAAATTGTTCTTCCTAACGATTTGTAATCCGAATGATCACTCTTCCTAAAATTTTTCATCCTAAAGTTTTTATTCATACTTTTTGTAGTGCTACCGGCGATGTTCATAACACTCATTTTTCCGAAAATTGTTATCAATAATATCGTTATTGTAAATATATTGAAACTCCTACTGTTTTTTATCATAAAGTTTTTATCCTTAAACATGATTGCGATGATATTTTTATTTAGTCATTTTACTGGATTTAGTCAAACTGAATCCAGTAAAAAGTCGAGAAAAGTCGACGGAGCACCGCTTCGCGGCGCTCCTACTTCTGGGTGGTTTAAAAAAAAAATAACCACGAAGGGGATGGCGGGGTCTTTCAGACCCCGCCATCCCCTTCTAACCTAAACTGTCCGAGTCGGGGTGCCCCCAGTCGTTTTTGGTCAGAGTGTCGTGTTGGGGTCACTATGAAAAAAATACTGGCGACAAATTTCGAGGTTGCGCTCGCCGGCCGCTGCCGCGGCCGCTCGCTTCGCTCGCTCGACTCGCGAGTAGCTGGTCACAGTTCTAACCTAACATAAAGTATGGATATCTTTTCAGGTATACACCGCTTTAAATACCTACAATTAAAGAAGACGTTTTAACTAATAAAAACAAAAAACCGGCAAGTGCATGTCGGGCCACGCACAGTGTAGGGTTCCGTAGTTGCCCAACAAAATACTTATGCGAACCGTTTAGCTGGTAGTTTAGCTGGTAGAGGGGGGGGACACTCGAGTCGAGCAAAATTTAGCACTTTAAAGCTTAATATTTCACAAACGAATTTTTTTATCAAAAAATTGTTAATGGAAACTCACATTATTTTTTAAAGACCTATTTATTGATACCCCACACTAAGGGGTACGCGAGAAAGAAAAAAAACATCCCCACTTTACGTGTACAGGAGGTACCCTAAAAAAAAATATTTTTCGAGATTTTATTTTACCACTTTTTCGGCACAACAAATCCGTATATTTACACCAAATTACCGCTCTCTAGTACTGTGCGTCTCTGAGCTAAACTGCGGACAGACGGACGGACGGACGGACGGACGGACGGACATAGCGAAACTATAAGGGTTCCTTGTTGACTACGGAACCCTAAAAACCAATTCATATAATTAGGGAGTGCGAAGCAAGCACTTCCTCAAATAAACGTGCAAATATGCCAAAAAAATAAATCTAAACAAAAAAGATGACTTTGAATAATAGTGTAAAAGAAGGTTATGTTGAGAAAATATAGGAAAACAAATAATAGTATAATAGATGTTTATTGCTACCGATATTATGAAGTCGAATGATTCGGAATTACGAATATTAGTAACAGCGCAATTAGGAGTTGTGATCATTAGGATTAAAAATGTTAGGAATACAATTTTCGGGTTTCCAATGATCGGAGTTTAAATTTTAGGTGAACTTTGGCGCGCCCGTATTATTTATTTATATGTTAACGAAACGTATGTAATCCATCATTGTATACAATTCCTAGATATTTATGTAATTCCTAAAATCGCCCGGAAATATGTGAAACCTAACCGAACGGAAACTCGAGGTGCCCCTGACGTCTACTTTCAAAGACACCAACAACTCTTGGGCACCCCCAAGTTCGGTTTGGTTGTGTTCCTTTAAACTTTGCACGCGCAGAGCCCCACTTAAATTGCTTCAGAAATGTATACATAGACTGGGAATTGAAACAATACCTAGATAAATCATGTACTTCCGGTAACATCATATAATTATGTTACCGGAAGTACATGATTTCGATCGAATTTTTTCAAACATTATATTCTATTCAGGAAAATTAATTTAAGAGTAAATAAACAATCAACTTGTTTTATATGAAACTAGCAAACCCGGCGAACTCCGTTTCGCCACCAGATCGTTCGTTTTTTTTCCTGAATTTTCTTTGCTATAAACCTCACGGAGCCCGAGACCTTTCCAACGAATGCAAAACCGTGGAAATCGGTTCGTGCGTTCTGGAGTTATAGCGTCAGGAAGGAAAACCCGGCAGATTTTATATAGTAGATTAATGCTACAAAGACTCAATATACCGAAAAGACACGCTGAGTTTCAGCCTTTGATTTATTTCTTATTTCAGAAACGAAAATTAAATCCCGTACGTGGACGCATAGCTACTTGTTACAAAAATATTGACATTCAATGTTTCACATTTTAGCACAAGTGAGAAGGTTGCCACTTTCCTTTTTTAATTAATTCTCTTGAAACAATTTGTAACTAAATCAATGTTATTGATATCTAAGGCTATTTATTTTTTTAATTAGGAACGAACATGGCAAGGAAGTTTTACGCTTAGGTTTTTATATGTTTTGTATCTTAAGGAATTTATAAAACACTATTTAAAATCATTTATTTAAAATGCATACTACAAGTAAAATTAAATGATAAAATAAGATACGTATAAAAATATAAAATCTAACGTTTTCAGTCTGTTTCATTTAATTCCCGGACTGCATATTGTTATAACTCTGCAAGAAATATTGATTATTTCAATATTCACAAAAAATAAAACTCCATTAACACGATTGTTATAAGTTACATAATTATTATGGGAAGTAACCAAATCAAACCCGCCCTTTTTGTTTGGTTAATAAGAAAATCCAGTGATGGTAGGAAAGTCTTAAAATACATTTACATACTGAATTATCTAAAACCTAGCTATTGCCAGCGCAAAAAAAAAAAATATTTCACAGGAGTTAATCCAGGTCATAAACTTTTGCGTGCCAAATTTCATCCAAATCTGTTCGGTAGTTTTGCGTGAAATATTAACACACATACAAACAAACACAAACTTTCGCATTTATAATTATTATTCAAGTATATCAGGGAAATACAGGCATCCTGGGCAAAATACCACGATAAAAGCGATGACTGCTTAAATTACAAGTAATAGAGAAGTAAAGAAGTAGAAAACATACAGTACTGACTCCAAATAAATTTAGCACTCATATGGAGAGGAGAGCAGTGATGACCCAGTAGTATCGGCCACGACTTACGAATTGTAGGTCGTGGGTTCGAAGTTTCGAACCCAGCCAGGCGCATTACTTTGTGTAATTTATTTCATCACCACTGCTCTCAAAACGGTGAAGGAAAACATCGTGAGGAAACCAGCATGTCTTCCAAGTACCAACCCATACCGGGCCCGCGTGCTTGATTATGGCCCACTCCTTCTCACAGAGAGGAGCGGCTGTGTCCCAACAGTGGGAACATTTATAGGCTGATGATGATAAAGAGGAGAACGATGATTGAAGCTTTACGATAACAACACATTCATGAATAATGTTCAACCGCGAACCTAAATAAAGATGCGATATAAGTTTTTTTTTGTTGGGTTGACAGGCCTATGTTCAGGCCTATGTTCAGCAGTGGACGTCCTATGGCTGAGATCATGACAGGCCTGTTGGTCTAGTGGTACCCAGTGACCCTGACTGCTATGCTGGAGGTCCTGAGTTCGATTCCCACCCAGGACAAATGTTTGTGTGATGAGCACGATCATTTGTTTTGTTTCTGGGTGTAATTTATGTTTTTCAGTTGTCTAATACCCATACCACAAGCTCTGCTTAGCTTGGGACTAGATGGCGTTGTGTGATATTGTGGAATATTATTTTAAAAAAAAAGTTTACCTGTGCCGCCTGTTTGTGCAAGAACGATGTCATAGTGGGCCCGGTCTCTGATACCATCTTGCGGAAGTATCCTTTCTTGTTTTGCAGCAATATGTGCGGGTGATCAAACTCCATTAAACGGCCCGCGTCTAGTACCAATATCTGAGGAGAAACTCGTAGTTATATTATGTAGTCGTAATATCATCACTAGTCGTTAACTGAAAACCCTGAAAAAAAAAGCTTAAAAGCTCTAGCTTTTGAGGTATTATATCGCAAGCGAAAAGTCTTGCTTAAAACTTTGTAACTGAGTTGAAGAGATGGCATAGCCGTTCCAAATAAAAAATACATCTGGTAAGACTAAGCCGACCTCAATGTGGCTGTGAAAAACTTGGCACAAGATGAGTCTATACCAGAAAGCGTCCCTTACTTATTTTATACTATACTTTTAGTCTTAGTATGCCATCTTAGGCCAGTCCATTGATGGATTTGAAGGCCTATCTAAAGGGTTGTGGGACAGTATAAGCAGGATATCGTGGCTCTGGAACGCGAAAGGCAACGGAAGGAACAGGGTGGACTATTAGTAAGAGTCTGATAGTCCGTTCCTCTCCACCCAAAACGGGAGGACTCATTTGATGATTGTACAACCCAAAAAAAAGGGCAGTTCTTTGATAGGTCCGGTTCATCCCAATATATCCTTCTCGGCTTAATCCACATTGGTTTTTTTTTAAACTTGGGGTAAAGTTTAAAAAAAAGTCCTCTAGGCTCTAGGAATTTCTCCTGTATGACAGTGTTTCGACGCTTTTACCATATACTTACTTTATCAGAATCTATAATAGTATTCAACCGATGCGCAATAGTAAGCACGGTGCAGCTTTTAAAGTGTTGCCTAATGGCCGTTTGTATGAGCTGGTCGGTCTGCGCGTCCACATTGGCCGTGGCCTCGTCCAGCACTAAGATGCGGTCGTTGTGCACGATGGCACGCGCCAGGCATACCAACTGACGCTCTCCCACGCTAAAGTTTGACCCACCTTCTGCGACTACCTCGTAGAGGGGACCTGAAAAATTATCAAAAAGTGGGGTAAATAGATAAATAGGTCGTTTTATGGTTAGAGACCTATAATTGTGTTATTATATTCTTGTTAATGTTATTTTATGCTAATAACAGAAAGGGTGGCGTAGGAGACCTATTGTAAACAGAAACATTACACAGATATCTCTTAATAATTAATGAATTCTTAGGCCTATTACGGCCATTCAAAAATTGCCATCGCGGACGGTATTTCACGTCCACACGGCGGGGTATTGGTAAAGTTTTCAACTAGCAATAATCGCACCTCGGATTAACCTCATTGGTTACGATATTGCCTCTGCGCAAAGTTAACTCGAAAACTTTGCTCCGAGACACCTAACCAAACGTCGTGCAGCTAACGATAGCGCGAGCTAACTCGACGACAACGCCATCTAGTTACGTTGTCCGTACTAACTTGACGGTTCACAAAGAAGGTTGAAGGTGCTAGTACATTTTTACCCTACTGGGTACTACCGTAGTACTATTATAATATATTCTATGGTACTACTAACTTTCATCTCCCTCCTCTTGAAGTTCCACATTGTTCAAAGCTTCGATCAACACTGAATCGGGATACTGGTCGAACGGGTCTAAATTCTTTCTTATATTGCCACTGAATAATACCGGCTCCTAGAATTAGGAAAATTATAATATTGAGCTGAGCTGATCTATTCTAGGGAATAAGGGATCGAATTGCCGTCTGCCATTTTCTCTTCTTTTATATTTTAGAAACTTCCAAAGTAGGAAATAAAAAAACTTGAGAGGTGTCAAGGGACACCCGGATGGAACGAAGTTACTGTATACACTCAACAAAAATAATCGTCGCGACTCCACTCCGCTCCACTCCACTCCGCTCCACTCCGCTCCGCTCCACTCTACTCCGCTCCGCTCCACTCCACTCCGCTCCACTCCACTCCACTCCACTCCACTCCACTCTAGTCCATTCCATTCCTTTCCATGGTAATAAACACATTACCCTCCTTTGCGTCGCGCAGTCGGATAAAAGTGTCGTGCCAACTTTTCGTAAGAATTGTTTCCGTCCAGCCCCCTTTCACAACGCGCGATAAGGAACTTCGTTCCAAAAACATGGAATTTACTTTATACAACTTACTTGCGGAATAATAGACAACTTCTCCCTCAAATCGTGTAATCCAATGCTTGTGATGTCCACTCCGTCAATCGTAATGGTCCCCTCTAGGTATGCCAATCGGAACAAGGCTTGGATAATTGACGACTTGCCTGCACCTGTTCTTCCCACG
This sequence comes from Agrotis clavis, assembly GCA_954870645.1. NCBI lineage: Eukaryota > Metazoa > Arthropoda > Insecta > Lepidoptera > Noctuidae > Agrotis > Agrotis clavis. The sequence goes on along the minus strand of OX940919.1, from coordinate 4,234,441 downwards.
ATACCAATCTAGAATCAAATATAAAAAAACGTAATTTGTTTGTTCAGGTTACATCAAAATGCAGGCTGAAAGCAGAAATAAGAGTAAATTCTTCCCTCGTTTTTCCCACGTTTTTATACACTCACTTTTCTTGTTTGTTTATTTGTTTGTTTGTTTGTCGTTCCGGTTGGACTTTTGCAACTCAATTTTCAGGCACTTCCCGATAAGCTAGCAGGCTGAAAGCACACGCTCTGAGTTCTGATGACAATACATGACTAGCTAAGAAACCCAAATCCAATATGGCGGCCTCCCCAAGATGGCGGACTGGCTGTTTGAAATGCACGCCCATGATATGGGTATCAAATGAAAGGGTTTCCTGTCAGGAATACGAAAAAAATAATCATGTGACTTAAATCCAATATGGCGAACGTCCAAGATGGCGCACAGGCTTTGAGGCACTTCCCGATAAGCTAGCAGGCTGAAATTTTTAGGGTAGCTTCAAACCCGATGAACAAAGATAAAAATAAAATCAATAGATTTTAAAAAATCTAAAAACCCATGTTTTTAAATGTCCTAAAAATAAGAAAATAACCTTACGGGGCTGAGAGAGGGGCCACTCAAAACATGGTGTATCTTTGCAAGTTACACCCGCGATCTGTACACGTCATGTAAATATATCCCATAAATAATCCCTTAAATAATATACGCTCCCACGTTTTGAGTGGCCCCTCTCTCAGCCCCGTAAGGTTATTTTCTTATTTTTAGGACATTTAAAAACGTGGGTTTTTAGATTTTTTTAAATCTATAAATTATTTTGTCCTGCTATGTTCTGACTGTGCCCAGTGTAACAAAGCTTTACTAATGCATATTATTATTATTTAAGTATTGTTAAGCAGTTAAGCAGGCGGGTAACCCATATTTCCAAAATACCATAATTATTATATCCAAGAGGCGGGAAGAGAAAACAGGGATGATCGACGAGACGATGGAAGGACCTAGGGGCCATACTGAACTAGGGTTGCGGCAGATAGAAAACAGTGGAAAGATTGAGGAGGCACAGAGCACACACACGGAATTACGGGACATCATATAAACTATAACCAAGATTTTAACCACAAATATTGTAACCATAATTCAGAATAAAAAGCTTTTCCAGTATTAACCTTCTCCTGTGGTTGTATGGTGAACTGTAACTTCTGTAGTACGTAATTTCCTTCTGGGGCGTATTTCAGGCTCAAGTTTTCAAATTGTATCAAGCCATCTGCAGGCCAGTCGGCTGGAGGCTTCTTTTCTTGGGGCTGCAGAAAAAAAACGCAATAGTTTTTTCAAGTGTGATGAAATAATATTTAGTTAAAAAACAACTCTTTGGCAAAAAAAAGTTTGATGATGCTTTTCAAAACAAAAGATAGAAAACATTTTTCTGGGCTCTGTGACTTTCATAATTTTAACGTGGAGCTTTTCTTCGGCAACCCATCGACTCCGTCGGCAGTAATCATGAACTGATCTCCTCAGGTAAATTACTGCTGTACTCAATGTAACGAATTTAGTCAAAAGCGATTTTTTTCTGCTGTAAGCTTTTAACTAAAGCTATACTACATACACACATCAAAAGTATCTAGGGATCAACATATATTTTTGCAATAACTTTTCTCCTGATTGATATTAATTAAAATGTTCTTTAAGGATTCATCAAATAAAGTGTTATCGTTTGTCACAGTAACGATAAACCAAGTCACCTTTGCATTCATAAAGAAATTTGCCATTTTCCTAATAAAGGGATTTTTGACATTTGAACCACTAACATTAAAGTTCGAAAAAAAGACTGAAATAACAGTTTTCTTTAAAATTTTATTGGGTAACTTAAACAATTAATAATCTGTGTTTCTACCGCGAACACTAACAACACAAGAACATCGGTTTGGCATACTCAAAATGAGTTCATCCAAATCACGCTGTGGAATGGCCGCCCATGTTCGTTGCAACAACAAAAAAAGGTCTTCTTGCGACTGGATACCCTCCATATTCGGCAGAGCTCTTCTCTGTAGCATATCCCATGCATGCTCAATCGGGTTCAAGTCTGGCGACTGAGCAGGCCAGGGCAGGACATTGATGTTAGCTGCGGCGAGAGTCTGTCTTACAACTCTTGCGGTGTGCGGTCGTGCATTATCATGCATTAACTGAAATAAGGGACCGATTTGCACTTGTAGAGGAACGATGACGTCTGATACAATCGTCTCAGCATAAATTTGAGCGTTGAGGTTGCCTCTGATCCAAATCAACTCAGTTCTTCCGCCGATCCAAATACCCGCCCATACCATGATGGTTCCACCACTATAAGGATGGACTTCCTGGCAGGATTTTAATCGCTGTTGGCGTCCAGGGGTTCTCCAGTGTCGTATACGTCTTGTATCCGGTCTCATACCAAAACGAGACTCATCAGAAAAGCACACGAAACGCCATTGTTCTTCTGCCCAATTTCTGTGTTCAAGAGCCCATTGATATCGAATCCTACGATTGTGCATTGCTATAGGTGGTACCCGTAGCGGTCTTCGGGAATGAAGGTTCACTTCATGCAAGCGGTTTCTGACTGTTTGGTCGCTAATTAAGTTCCCTGAAGAGTGATGAAGCCTCACGGCTAACATCATGGCGGTTATTGTTGGAGCTCTTAAGATTTGAATGTATCGGTCTTGTCTCCGTGTGGTGCAGCGATACCGTCCTCCATGGCGCTCAGCCACGGTACCAGTGCTTCGGTAACGTGTCCAAAGTCGACTGATAACACTCTGACTTGTATTCAGAGCTAAAGCCACAGTACGTTGCCGGGAACCAGCTTCTATCATTCCCACGGCTCTGAGCATTTCTTCCCTGCTTAAATGACGTCGCCGCTCCATAATAACGTTGGTTTTAATCAGTAGTAGGGAAACAGTAGCACTAATAATGTCTTCAATGCGTTGTATGTTTTTATAGGGAAAATATTGACAGCTGATTTTCATCTTTTACTCGAATTTGATTTACAGTTCCTGATTCAAATTATGAAATGCACCAAAAAGGATCCATATAAATTTATAAAATCATAAATTTATTACAAAGCCACATCTCAATCTCAAGAAATCCGCATAAAAATGCTTGATCCCTAGACACTTTTGATGTGTGTATTACGAAAAAGTAGGAATCCTTATGTCATCTGAAAATTGCTTTTGAATTCTAAGTAATATACACAAATATTTCATTGTTATAACTGCACAGTCTACAATAATCACTTTGATGCCTTAAATGCAGTACTACATTGATTTTCAAAGAATTTAAAATTGTACTTTAATGTATCCTTACACTTCTCAGTGCGGACTCTTGTGGTAATTTGGTGTACTCCAGCACTCTTTCCACGCTTGTCATTTGATTCTCCATCTCGGCTGACTGCCGCATCCCCCATTGGAAGATACCAGTTAAGGAAATGGACTGAGTTATAGCCAATCCAACGTTACTACCGTCCATGTCTAAAATATGGTCAGATTAACTAGAATAAAATATTAAATTATTTAATAATATATAAAATATATTTTGGTGCCCATGCTCTTCTTTCCGCTATTGTTTGTGCTGACGGAATTTCTCAGTATGAAGATCAATTATCAATAACCTTAGTAGTCCAGTGGTACCACAAAAAGCGCTAAAAGAATTCAATCTCATAAAGACAGAGACAGAATGATCTTCAAACAACTTCAAATTAACATAAGTATACAGCGTACACTCAGCTCTACTAACCTGTCTTCATCAAACAGCTAAAAGTGACGCAAATGATGAATAATAAGCAGACGAGATCCAAAAAATAGCCAAACGCCCTGCTGCAAGTAATGAAGAGGTACCATGCGGCGCTGTGCAAGTCCTGGTGAAGGTCAAACTCTTCGGCCAGGAGGAACTCGGAGCCGAAGGAACGGATTGTGGCCAGACCAAAGATCGTGGCGTTCACGTGACCAAATACTGGACTGCGAGCTGGTGAGAATATTTTGTGATACTAATATTATAATGTTAGATATTAATTGCTGAATAAGGAACAATAATATGGTCCTAAGTGAAGAAGTGAAGTGAAGCGTGATTTTGTGTACGTACTCGTATGTATGGTCCTAAGACCTAAGTGAATGGGTACGTTTAGCCGATACAAAATCTGGACAGAAAATGCTGAACAGTCAGCTATGCTGACTAAATTATCGGCTGAAACCATGCTGAGTTCAGACGAGAACGAAGAATTTTGACAGCTGTCTCAGCCCATGCTACTCAGCATTCGCCATTTTTCTTTTAGTGCTGCTCAGATATTGTATCGGCTAACCGTACCCAATGTGTAGTAGTTTGTAGTCTATATAGATTTCGACTACGACAGCCAATGTCATCGGCGCAGGAGATATTATAGTGCAAAAGTGTAGTCACAGGTGCATTCTCTGCTCCTTTAATGTTATAATCCGACGTGACGGTAATACGACACGACTGGAGAAAGATCAGGCGCAGGACCAACGGTTTAACGTGTTTAACGAGATACCTGCGTACTATCACCACGAACTTCCAAACTCCGTTCTGGCACCGAGAACTTTTTACCCGACTTTGCATTGGAAACTTTGGACAGGGTATTATTCTACTGTACTAGACATTTACTAAAAGCAATGAGATATGGGGCAGGATGATCTTAACCTTTCCAATAAATGAATTGTCCTTTTATAATGTAAAGCCATGCTTTACTCACTGATTCCTTCCAACCGTTTGACAGCACCAGTCGTCCTGATGTAGATTACACGAAAGATATAGAATATTACCATCGCAGCAGCTATCGGGATTAGAAGAGTGATGTCTGTCATCAATATTACGATGACTACTCCTATTAGGTTCAGTATTATCTGAAAGAAATACAATATACAGATTAACCTTGTCATTTACCGAAATCTTAGGAATAAACTTATTTAACGTCCCTTTCTTTACCTGAAAGCAATCAATCATAGCTTGCGGCAGCATTTCATCAACAGCTCCCATGTCCTTGCTAAATCTATTTAGAATCCGTCCCGATGGATTGCTATGGAAGAAACTCATTGGGGACCGCGAAATAGACTCAAACATTTCATCATGTAATCTGGAAGACGAGTAAAATTATTTTATTAACATTCATTTTATTCTAAGGCAATATATAGACAAGCAGCACTTCGTTATCGACAGAGGCAACTGCTACTGTCGAGCAGTACTCGGCTGTTAGCAAACCCAACATCAGCTATCGACAATGGCAACTGCCGCTAAAAAGGCAGCACGTGCACTACGCTCATACTGAACCTGTCGCCATCCGTTGACGTTTGCTGTGCACATATCGACAGTAAATGACTAATGGCAGTGGCAGCTGCTGTTGCCTCTTTCGACAGCAAAGGACTGTTTGTCTGTTTGACGCCAAAGTGTTACACAACTTAGATACTGACTTGATGGAAGATTTCATGCACAAGGAGAAGAAGAAAAAGGCTCTTATCAAAGCGACTATAATCGTCGCTAATGTTATTAAGCCGAAAATGAACACGAATTCCCTTCGGCCTAGACCCTGTTCTGCCCAGATAAGAACGTCCATTGTTGCATCGCCTGACAATTTATCTTCGACGTTACTCCTGAAAAAATAAACAAAGAAAAATAATGAGACAACACCACAGCAAAAGTTGAGTAATTGTACAGAAGTAATCTTGAATCTTTGCAAATCCAAACCGGCCATGGGAAGACGAGACATTTGATTCTTAAATCTACCATTGTCACACAAATGAAGATAAAAAGAATCAACCCACCTATAGAATATTTAACTGTGTAAAATAACAACGATAAGAACCGTACCATCGACTGATCCAGTAGTCACAACCGCTGGCACAGAACTGTGCCAGTAGGAACAACAGACCAACGATGACAACGAAGCAACAAGGAGCACCGGCCATGAAATAATCGCGGTACACAGACCCGTTTACTCGGCCAGTCGTTTGTATCTCTGCTTCGGGTTTTTGATCCTGGAAACATTATCATTAATATCAAAAGTCGTAAATCTTGCAGTTCACATTCATCTAAGTTTATGGAACTGCATTCCCAGTGGAGCTTCTTCTGCATGGTGTCGATCATCTTCATAATCAATTAAGTCAAATTAGCGTCGACAAGAACTTTATCGCATCAGCAGCATTGGCTTTGAACAAATCCTTCAAAGTGCTTGTGGGTACACAAGGACAAGACTGGAGATTGCTCATGAAGATGAAGGCGAAGCTCCGCATTCAGCTAGGCAGGGCTAATGTGGGTTTTTGATACTGCCAGCCAGCCCATTGCCGTCCACTGCTGAACATCAACCCTCCCGGTCCTGGGCAGTCCGCATCCTTCCGCTGCCAGCCACATTCTTCAAATCATCGACCCATTTTGCCGCAGGGCGCCCAACACTACGTTTGCCCATTCGCGGTCTTCACTCTAGCACATGTCTGCTCCAATACTTATCTAACTTACTGCAACGCTCAAGTCGATCATCATAGACCAATGTCGTCTGTGCATGCTAATGGTGCTCGGTTGGAAAAGCATCGATGCACTCTGAACGCTGGGGATGTTATCCTCCTCATGCACTTCGCGCGCCTTCTCGTTCATCATCTGAATTATCTTCAGTTCTTTTTCCTATAAACAATATTTTTGAAAAACAATATTAATCCCATTCTTATACTTTTAATAGATTAGTTGTGGATATTTACGTCCAATTCTTCAAAAGCTCCGGCGCCAATGATCCGCCCTTTGTCCAAGATAACAACTTGATCGACTGACTTGATGAACTGTAGTTGATGGGTCACCAGCACAACTGTCTTGCTGACCAAGTATCTAATCAAAAAATTAATTGTTATTTACGTACCGATAACGAGTTGGCTTTTTGTAAATAAACTTAATATAATAGTGAAAGAATTACCTTTTAATGCATCTTTCGAAGATATGTTTAGCAACTTGAGTGTCTACAGCTGAAAGTGGATCATCTAGCAAGTAGATATCAGCCTAGAATAATGACGTTTTGGTTTAATATCAGTACCAACTTACAATCATTAAAATTTTGATATTTGTTGTTTTATGAGTTACCTCTTTATAAACTGCTCTAGCCAGATTAATCCTAGCGCGTTGTCCTCCACTGAGGGAGACGCCACGCTCTCCGACAACAGTCTTGTCTCCATGAGGAAATAGAGATATATCTCGTTCCAGGGCACAAACCTTACATACCTCCATATAACGTTGCTTTTGGAATGATTGACCGAATAGAATATTTTGTCGGACAGACCCTGTGAAAGTGGATACGGCGACCTTCAACATTCCGAAATATTTCAAGTATATATAGGAGCATTATCTTGATTGGACTTACCCACAAAAAGCCATGGGTCCTGACTTGCGTAACTGACGGTACCGTTAGTTTGCATAGTGCCGCTGGTACAGGGCAACTCGTGCAGAACCATGTGCAGTAGCGTAGACTTGCCTGAGCCTACTGCTCCGATCACAGTTGTTAGAGAGCCGGCGAAAATCTGGAATTCGACATTGAACCAGTAGAAAGCTTTCTCGAGTTTGAAAACTCTTGTTGCAGATAAACTTGTACCATTTTTACTGTAGGTATACTGAATTCCGAATGCTTTATCTCTGGACTAACTAAACTACCCTCGAACGTTCTTCAGTATATTTTGGTGAAATCTTACCGATAACTCCAAATCTATAACGTCGTCTTTATTCGATGATTTGAGCCATCTGCTCGAAGCATTGTCAAACCTGATTGCTATTTCATCCGTACGGATTTCTGTATCACGAAACAAACAAATTGTACCAAAACTGCTATGATTATAAGGCAGCAAAGATTATATTTGTTTTGTAAGTTACCTTTAACTTTTTCCTTGGGATTATCCTTATCCTTTGAGGTACTGGCCCCCGTTGCCACTGGTACTGACTTATACTGTCGAGGTTCTACGTAACAAACAGGTATTTTAATTTTTAATAATAAGACAGGGTGTTTGTGAAATACTTCAAAAATCATTACAACTTGAAACGTGATTTTTACCATTTTGATTATATTTTGAGTTACCAATATTCTGGCACTAGGTATTTTAAGCGCCATGATGATAGATAAACAAAACAAGTTCTAATGATACTGTGATTGTGTCAGTTTTAAACATTACAGAAGGTACACCTAGAATGGTTACTCGTTTCTTCTTAGCCATTGGAGAAGAAGCTTCTTGTGTGGTGGTTGGTACTCTAGAGGGCAGGCTACATTCTTCACTCAGTAAATAGTCCCGGATCCTTTGTACCGCTACGTTCATTTCTGCTATCTGAAATAACAGCAATAATGATCGTGATAGCATACGAAGAGATTCGAGAACCAGAATTCAACCATCAGTTCATAAAAAGTAAGAAGAGGTTAATGAGTGATTCAGTAACAACTCTAGAAGCATTACAAAAGTATTGCTCCGTCACCACGTAACATGATGATGATAAACTACAGACGAGGAATAAGCTAAGATTCTAATTAGAGAGGATGAGCAAAGATGAAGAACCAAGAGACTTACCTGACCAACGGCCTGAGGAAAATACAAGGTCATAGTTTGCTTCGTAATATTATAGTAGCAAGTAAGGAAGAAAACGTTCTCGACGGTGATGCGGCTGACGTAAGTCACGTAGAGTAGCACGGTGATGAAGATACCGAAGCGTGAGGTGAACATGATGAAAGACATGATAACGCCTCGAATGTATGATGTCATCTTTATGAAGAAGATTTCTTGGCTGTCGGTGATAAGGAGAAATGGTTAATGTAGTATTTGTATTGGTAATTATTGATAGTACCTGGTTGACCGAGCCTGAGACTGTTAACTCCACTGTTATCAGAATAATTTCTGCTTTGACAGCCCATTCGCTTTTTTAACATTTTAAACAAAACTAATAGAAAAAAAATAAAGAATTAGATAGATTTTTATAAAAAAAATAACATGAATAATTTACAATGACTTAATTATGTACTTGTTAATATGATATTTGAAAACACTTACTTCTATTCTAAACTAGAATACCTACACTTAGTTTTTTTTTGAAAACTGTAAAAAAAAAAACAAAAAGAAATGGTATAAACCCCGAAAAACCAACTGATAAAAAGAAATGTTTACCTGGGGTTCGCACCCATGATCACCACCATGAAAGTCAAGGGCTCAAGGCTTTTAAAAATCAGGCTACCTAGACGCGACGCGCGACGAAATTATGAACCATATTTTACCTCTAAATCTTTATGCGTGAAAATACGGGGAAAACGAATTTTCCCAGATATGGGACCTATCCAGATTGATTTTTCGCCCCATTAAACCCCTATATTCCACATCGAAATCGTTAGAGATATGTATAACAAATATTGCTCGTTTAATATAATAGTGGAATTTATTTCGTGTTACTGATATTTAGCATCCTAAAACGCCTACAGCAGTCTACTACTGGACATAGGTTTTTCCAATCGCACGGTGTTGAACATGATTCTGAAACTCTCACCCCCTTGCCAGCATTTTGTTAGCTCACCTTTGCAGCCTTTAAATCAAGAACACCTCGGGTTCAACAATGATCATCAGGTAACAGTAGCTTTTAGTAGTTAAATAGGGTAAACAAGGTTTGAATTTAAGGTGTCGCCGAGCCGATTGTTATGGACTAAAGCCAAATGAGCTTTTAGTAACGGGCTCACGGCCCTATCCACTTACCGTCGAACAATATCAATAATCTTCCTGAACGGTTGCTCCCATGTGTACATCTTTATCACTTCAATTCCCATTACGATTTCTTTCATCAGTCTCACTCGTTCGTCTGACTTCTCCGCTGTACCTCGTCTGTAGAAAGCAGTGTTTACTCCCAAGAATACTGGAAGATTTAAAGTTTATGCAACCATTCTAAAGTTAAATTTATTGTGTGTCTGTCTGGATCATTAATTGTCATAAGTTCCTAAATGCTAGTTGGATTAGAGGTTAATTTGCTTACTTTGAAATGGAATAACTGCTATGATAATTAGTGAACCATACACAGCTGGCATTCCCATCTCGCGGTATAGGTAAACTGTCATTATCTGTAAAAATTGTATAAAATGAAAGTAGGAGTAGAAAAAGTTATTTGATGCTTTTTAAGCTTTAGCACTTGTTTTTGCCCCCTTCCCATTTCGTGCCTTTCAAGATTCATGCAAAAAGGAGTCTATAACTGACTCCAGGGTTCCATCTCTGTACTGAAATTCATCAAAATTGTTTCAGCGATTTAGATATGAAATCGTCACAAAAAAACTCACCTTCGAATTTATAAAATTATAGTTTTTTTTTAATAATTGAACTTTACCGCAGTTTCTAACGGTCCTATCCAGAGATAGTGTGCGAAGAGTGGTCCAGTGTCAAAGCGGTTGACGTCATTTGCCATAAGATTTAAGACCAAGCCACCACTACTCTCAGACGTCGCCTGGATATTTACTTTTAGAGCCTGAAATAATGACATCCGTTAAGTGTTTCATTTAAATCACCATAATAAATTTCATTTAGACGTACCTAGGCTAAAATGTAGAAACTGATGGATGGTGCTGTGAAAACTTCGTAGTCAAGTGCCTACTGTCAGATGAGTGTTTGCCAAAGCTCCGCCATATCGGCTGGTCCTTCTGCTTCTGACATCCAACATTCTTCACCCACGACTTACACCCGGCCTTCCTCCGCTATGCCTTTCGGTTTGCGATCATCTCCCATTTTGATAGCAATGTGTCCAAAAACACTTAAGTTTTCACTCACCTTTCTATAAATAAGACTGCAGATGCCAACTCTCATCTTCATGCCCATGTGCATGACCCCCATCATGAAGGGATGCTGCACCATGATGTTGAAGGTGCTGCAGAAGATGATGCCGAACGCGAAGACCACAGCCTCTCCCCAGGACACACTGCCTTCCATTTCGTAGTACGAGAACAAGCGGACCAAGTACGTCGAATTGTTCCTGAAAGACCTACGATGTCTAGGTACGAGTAGGTATGCTTTGATGTGATTGATAAATACCAAGATGCCTTTGGGTTTTATAATTTAAAACTTACAGTCACGATTGAGGTCTCAGCCTAGTCAAATATTTAGGTATATTCTAATATATTATCGATTATAGAATTTAGGTCCAGACATAAGCCTAGAGATTGTGAAATTGTATTTGAGGTCGAGCATCTTGTTTCAAAGTAAATAATCAGTTGCCTAATTCACTCAGTATAGACATTCTGTCGTACACACGTTTTAAATTGTATTTCTCAGTACATACTACCTCATGTTGTCATATTTTGATTACGTGGAAAACTTACACATTATTATCATCTTGAACAGGGCTGTAATAACGCAACAACAATCCAAGAAATAATGGTTGCTGTAACCTAATAACAGAAAACATGAAATACATACAGTGACATAATAATTACTCAGCGTGGAATTAAAATGATCGTATAACATGAATATCAGCACCTACCATCCCTTTTGGAACCACAAAGCTGAAATAAAAAAAAATAAGCATCGCGCATCAACGGTAACTTGAGTACCGAGCTACCATAAATGGGGGGCAATAAAGCATTTAGGTAGGTAGAGGTTGACCTGATTAGAAACTCCATAGCAGCTAGGATGAGGCCATACAGCATGAGTTCGGTCCCGAATACTTTGAAGAGAACCTTCCAGAGACTTGGCTTACATCCATCTCCGCGCCGCCTAGTGTTCAACACTTCGCGGTCCCATGCTTTTTGGACGGCATCACCTAAAGGATCGGAGACATGGGTTATATTTATGTTGACGTGAATACTCTGGGCTATATTTCTCATTTGGCACTCTGCGGTCCCGCGATCCTTGAAGGCCCAGAGTTTCTGTAATCATAACAGAGGCATCTGTGGAGCAATACTTCTAAACATAAAAAAAAACTTTAGACTCGTTTTCTCCTTCATTCCTATGGTTCATTTTACGAGTATTTTATGTGCAGACTTTTATAATAATACCTATGCATTGATGCACATAGTACATTTTAGGTCAATAGTTACGCCTATCGTTGTATGAACGATCAAAAGAAAACATTGCGTTTCCGAGATAAGAGAAATATTTGGACTCGTTACCTAGCACATTAGAGCGGTGTTCTGGCAGGGGTGCATAGAGATCCGCATCTTTAATATCGCGACTGTAGCCCATTTTAAATGTTTCTAACGTCCACCTTAAAAGGATAACACATCTAATTGAAGTCTGGGTACATTTGTTGCATTGGGTACATCGACTAGCACTACAGTAAGGTTCTCTGTTTTTGGGAAATGACTAAATCTGGTTTTTGGATAACTTATTTCCGGGAAAAGGACACATTTTCTGGACGTGGTCCTTATACTCGTATCAACTCAGCCTAACGCAGGCCATTGATGTAACGCAGTTTAGGAGTAGGCTGGAAGTCTTCAGCCTGCAGTGGTCTGCATCAAGCTCAGTTGATTTTGGGGCACCACGCCCAGAATACCTTGTCATCACCCTTTCATCCGCCTTTGACATACAACCTGAGCCAGCTGTTTAAAGTCGTTGGTCCATTAAGCAAACGAGGAGTGAGGACCCATGTGCAATAAAATGTTCTTCGGGCTTTTCTTAACGTGTCGATACTCAAATTTAGCACAGCTCAACCATTGCATGGCTTCATAAAAACCTTAAAAGGTGCAGGTAGTTTGGTGGCCAGTGTACGAGGTGGGGCATGCCCTTCAAAGAGGCCCCACACTGTGCTTTAGGAGTGATCGAGGACACCCCAACTAGGTGCCACAGTCATCTACATACCCGAACGTCAAGATCGAGAATAAATTGGCTCCGTATCGAGGATTCATCTCCCTTCTTTGTTTTGGTCCAGTATCCATTTTAATCAGTAATTGTAAAATTAAAATGTTCTCATACAATTACATAAAGGGAATAACTAACGCAATCTAGAGGGCAGCGGAAAATCTTCAACGCCTTTAAATAGTAGTAGTAGGTAATATTGCCATAATTAAATATAAAATAGCTCATAAAAAAGAAAAATATAAATTATCGGTTGTTTATGTAGAAATGTTTATTACAACCGAGTTATTTGTTAATTGGGTTGTATTTATGTAGGTAGATAGGACCAGGTGTCAATCGTGTTAAGAGCGTATATTCCGAAAGCTGACAACGTCGCAAATGGTTGTCAAATATTAACAAGTTTTAATTAATTTAGCATTGTTACTGTATGAAAATAAGAAATATGGCTCTGTAGTGCACTAAAAAATTGATAAGGGAATGCAATAGTTAATATCGTAACACCGATTATATAGTTTTAGATGTAGAAAAAGCATTTGGAAGCTTTCCAAATGCCTTTTATGCACCTGAAACGGTTACAACATCAAATTCAGTGTTTTAATTGCATTCCTATATCAATTGTTTAGTGCACTACAGAGCGATATTTCTTGTTTTCATACAGAAAATTTGCCAAATTAATTAAAACTTGTAATTATTTGACAGCTTTTTGCGACGTTGCCAACTTTCAGAATATGCAGCCTTAAGAGATTAAAGCTTTCTCATAATACTCTTTTATTTTCTCATAACAATTTCAAATTCTATTGTAATCCTGATTTAGAAGATTTCCAAACTTAACTACAATCTTTATCACACCAATTTGGGGGTTAGTATGAATTTTATTTAATTCAAAAACATAATAAATTAAAGTAGGTACATTCAAAAACATTGTTTCATACGTGACTGTAAGCTTAAAATTTTAATCAAATTAATTAAGTATTGATATACATAATTAGGTACATGAGGTTTTACCCGTGCGTTGTGTGCATATTATGGCGCAACCAAGTCTATAAAAGCCTAGTTCTAATGACACAGAATTAAGTAAAAACAATGTTTTACATTCGAATTACTTGTCTTCTTGTAAGCATTTGCCTGTGTGGGGTAAGTTTTTTTTTTGAGTTATCAAGACTTTTATAATATTTAAAAAATTGCATTCGTTTTCAAAACCGCTTTTCCTTACTTTATAAAATTGGTTTCACAGGCGCAGCAATGGGTATATCCAACAAGAATGGTGTGCCCACCTCCAAGTAGGTATGATTCCTGCAGTTCGGCCTTAGAAGACCTCACCCTGTTACTGCAACTTGCTAAAAGAATCGACGACGACGACAAAGGATGCTCTACTCCCCAATACCAGCCGAATACCGGGGTCAGCGATGAAATTATAATGAAGCTGGTTAACGCACTCATATACACTGCTACGCAGAACTGCGGTCCAAGGCAGAGCAATGATTACCCAGGAAGTTGTGGGGGTTGTGGGGGAGGAGCGGGAGGTGGTGTTGGTGGAGGAATAGGTGGTGGAGCCGGTGGTGGACTAGGTGGTGGAGCCGGTGGAGGACTAGGTGGTGGAGCCGGTGGTGGACTAGGTGGTGGAGCCGGTGGAGGACTAGGTGGTGGGGCTGGTGGTGGACTAGGTGGTGGAGCCGGTGGAGGACTAGGTGGTGGAGCTGGTGGTGGACTAGGTGGTGGAGCCGGTGGAGGACTAGGTGGTGGAGCCGGTGGAGGACTAGGTGGTGGAGCCGGTGGAGGACTAGGTGGTGGAGCCGGTGGAGGACTAGGTGGTGCAGCCGGTGGAGGACTAGGTGGTGGAGCTGGTGGAGGACTAGGTGGTGGAGCCGGTGGAGGACTAGGTGGTGGAGCTGGTGGAGGACTAGGTGGTGGAGCCGGTGGAGGACTAGGTGGTGGAGCCGGTGGAGGACTAGGTGGTGGAGCCGGTGGAGGACTAGGTGGTGGAGCCGGTGGAGGACTAGGTGGTGGAGCCGGTGGAGGACTAGGTGGTGCAGCCGGTGGAGGACTAGGTGGTGGAGCTGGTGGAGGACTAGGTGGTGGAGCCGGTGAAGGACTAGGTGGTGGAGCTGGTGGAGGACTAGGTGGTGGAGCCGGTGGAGGACTAGGTGGTGGAGCCGGTGGAGGACTAGGTGGTGCACTTGCCGGTGGACTATGATGTGGAGGTGGGGGAGTAAGTGGAAGCATATAAATAATTTTCACTAGAATAAGTACAAGCTGTATAAAATTGTTACTTTTGGAAGAACCATTTGGAGTACGTCCACGCCACGACTGAAGTGCGTTTGACGCGGCGCTATAATAATGTCTATGCCGTTATCAAATTGCAGCAAGAAACTAATTTCCTACTTAGTTAAGAGTTTTGACTACGCACGATCACGAGATTATAAGCACAAATTATTTTAGAACGTAAGTTATTCTGAATAAAAATTTAATAATATTTAATGAAATAAAAACGTTCATTCGAATTAAACGGGCAAGGCACGAAGGCACACAAAGTTCTCCCAAAAAATACAACATGTTTGGAGGAACACAATTTTATTACCTACTAGCTTCTGCCCGCGACTTCGTACGCGGATCCTGTTGCTTATGCCAGCAGTCGGGGTCGTCAAAATCGAAGATCTGAAACGTCTGATGTCGAATTCTAAGAGCCTGGGGACGGGAAAACAACAGGATGCGCGAGATGATTCCAGACGTTCCAGATCTTTCATTTTTGTAAGACAACAGAGAGTACTCATCAGGCTGATTAACTCTTGCTAAGACGTCATTCCCTTATATGTTATAGTGTAGCTGGGCTCTTGGAGTTCCACATCAGGTGTTCCAGATCTTCAATTTTTATACATCAACAGAAGGTGCTCATCAGGCTGAACAACTCTTTCTAAGACGTCATTCCTGTATATTATTATAGTGCAGCTGGGCACTTCGAGTTCCGCATCACGTGTTCCAGATCTTCAATTTTTATAAGTTAACAGAGAGTACTCATCAGGCTGAATAACTCTTGCTAAGACGTCATTCCCTTATATGTTATAGTGTAGCTGGGCTCTTGGAGTTCCACATCAGGTGTTCCAGATCTTCAACTTTTATACATCAACAGAAGGTGCTCATCAGGCTGAACAACTCTTGCTAAGATGTCATTCCCTTATATGTTATAGTGTAGCTGGGCTCTTGAAGTTCCACATCAGGTGTTCCAGATCTTCAATTTATATACATCAACAGAAGGTGCTCTTCAGGCTGAACAACTCTTGCTAAGACGTCATTCCTGTATATGTTATAGTGTAGCTGGGCTCTTGAAGTTCCATATCACGTGCCCAGGATCTTCAATTTTATTCTCTCAGAAGAAAATGCTCATCACGTGGAACAATTTTTGCTATGGCATCGTTTTTGTATCTCTTATAGTTTAGCAGGTCTGTTGCAGTTCTGCATCAGGTGTTCAAGTTTCCAAGATAAATTATAGCCTATATGTTAATCGAACTTAATACCTATATAACAAAAAAAAAATCATTCAAATCCGTCCAGTAGTTCCGAAGATTAGCGTGCACAAACACACAGACAAACAGACAAACAGACAAACCGACAAACAGACAAAAAAAAATTAACTACATTTTCGGGTTCGGCATCGATATAATAACAACCCCTGCTACTTTTTTTTTGTATATTTCCATTGTACAGACACCACTTTTCTACAAATTTATTATACAGGATGATTTTTTAGTCACCATCCAAATTTTAATATATTAATCTTTGGCGAAAATCATTGAATACGTGTTTTTTCTTTTTGTATCACTTAATACAAAAATATCGAGATATCACGTCTCAATGTTATCTATAAAAAGTTGATGAATCTGGACACCGCGCTGTGATGTGTCGCTCAGGTGTAGCGGGGCGGGGCGGGGGGTCAGCGGGGTGCACTCTGTCCGTTTCATGCGTCGGCAAGTGTATATTATTAACGTTTAGCTTAGTGACCACACAGAGCGGATGAGAAATGAGGTCCTAAAAATTTAAGACTCCTAGCTATCAACCCCAATACAAACTTTTAGGGGTCGAATTTCGTATCATCCTCTCTTAGTGAGAACCTGTATCCTAAATAGAACCCCCCTGCAATGTTGATTCCTCTAATTACAAACACCAAAGACAACCCTTATGGGGACGAATTTTGTAAAATTCCGCCTTACTGAGAACCTAGGTCCTAAAACAACCCCCATGCTGAAACTTCTAGCATTTGTAGTAACAACGTTTCATACAAACTGTCAACCCCATAAACAGCCCCTTAGGGGTAGAATTTCAGAAAATAGTGCCTTGGTGTGCATTTACGTCATAAAAGAACAACCTTGCAAAATTTAATACTCCTAGCATTTGTAGAAACGAAGTTTCATACAAAATGTCAACCCCTAATTCAACCCCTTGGGGACTATTTTCACAAAACACCCGCAACTACGTTCAAAAAAGAATCTCTATGCAAAATTTGAGTCTCCAAACTATCAACCCCGAAAAAGACGGTTTTGCGAAATTCGACCCCCAAGGGGTCGAATTTCGCAAAACCGTCTTAGTGAACATTTAGGTCATAAAAAGAACCCCTTGCAAAATTCGAGACGCCTAGCACTTGTAGTAACAAAGTTTCATACAAACTATCAAACACAAAAACAAACCCCTTTGGGGTCGAATTTCGCAAAATCCCGTAATAGTGAGCATCTACGTTCTAAAACGACACCCCATGCAAAATTTGGAATTCCTAGCACCTGTAGTAGCGAAGTTTCATACAAACTATCAACCCCAAAAACAACCCCTTAGGGGCCGAATTTCGCAAAATCCGTTCTTAGTGCTCACCTACGTGGTATAAGGAGGGCTTGAGCCAAATTTCTAGGCCCAGCGGCTGTGCGTGTGTGTGTCAGATCAGTCAGTCAGTTTTGAATTTTATATTATATAGATTGTGTCATCAAAAATCATTTTAAGTGCTGGTAGCGAGAGCACAGTGGCGACTTCCGGTTTTCTACTCTAATTTGCCAAGTTGTAACTTCATCGCAAGTCGTACCATGACGTCATTAATCATTGCATGACGTCCAATACGCTCATCTCAGCGTCATTTTGATCGTTAATGCCCGGGCTACACGAGGCTAGTTTTTGAAGTGAAAACTTCTTTAGCGGCGTTGTACACTTTTTCTGTAATGGGTAAAAAATTTAAAACTCGCGTCAGGGTCACGTGACCCTGATCGAAAATGAGTAAGACGTCATTCAAATTAGTTAATTTCATATCTGTACTACTCCAGTTTTAAAATAAAACATAGTAACAAAAAAGTTTTCACTTCTACCGGCACTCCTGGAGTGCAACCTTTTTTTTTTCAAGCTAGGATAGCAAGCAAGTTTCAGTAAGCTAGCAAGCTAGTACAGCTTGGCCAGAACGGATTGAAACGGAACTAAAATTTTTATTTCTGACAGCGTTTTAAAATCTTTGATATTTGATGTAAACAAAGACCGCAGGTTTGTTAGATTTATTATTGTGCCATAAAACTAACGTAATAAGTGAAAAAAAATGAAATAAAATCATTCAAAGTGCTGGTAGCGCGAAGACAGTGGCGACTTCCGGTTTTCTACATTTTTATGTCGAGCTGTACTTCTGGCTTCGTGTAAACAAAACTAGCTTCATTTCTCTAGTTAACTTCATTTCTAAGATTAGAAATGAAGCTAGTTTTGTCTACACGAAGCCAGAAGTACTAGCCTGCTAGCTTACTGTCACTAACTTGCTATCCAAGCTTAAAAAAACTAGCCTCGTGCGTGTAGCCCGGGCAGTGAATGAAAGATCGCAATGAGGGATTTTATTTTTACTTTTTTTAAACTCTTCCCTAGTCGATGGATAAATGGCGCTGAACTTGGTATGTTACTGCAATGAACGGAACGTCACGTAATTTTTTGTTTTTTTTTCACTTTGATGTAATTTTGAGATCGTAAAACGAAACGTACATGTCATATCATTGTCAGTCACTTCACATCAGACATAAAATCATATCGATGCTTCCGACAACAAAGGTCGTAAACACCAAAATAGCACTTTTGGTAATCAACGATAAACAAAAAATTAATTTCATTTTTGGCTTATATCTTTTTAACTTTAAAAGTTGTAAAATTGTGTTCTATACAAGAAATACGTAAAATAAGATGGTGTTTCATAATATATTATTGCTATTTATGTCAAAGCCTTATTTTAAAAGTTAGCTTGGACATACACCCCAGAAAATTCAAGAAGTTGGTATTTACGACCACTAACAAATCAATGGAGAACGATTTGTCTAACGGAAGTTAGAAGTATGCACCAGTTTTTAAATACAATAGTTCTGGATTTGGTTTTAAAAACCATATACTGAAATAAAAATGAGTGTAAACGCCACGGTCTGATGCGATGGTATGTAACAAACATGGAAATAACTGAAGCAAATCAATGAATTTAAGACTGTAAGTTGAGTTTTCATTACTTGTAATAAAAACAATAAAATAAAACACAAATTGACATAATTAAAAATTATACCTTTAGGACCTGGCAGGTCCTAAAGGTATAAAAATACACTTAAGTAAGTATATTATAGGCATCGTCCCGTATAATTTAATCAAGCGTTTGTTACAAGATGCCTATAGTGTTCTACCTCCAACGGCGTACCTAACCAGCCAGACATAATTCAAAATGTAAAGTAATCATTTTGTTTCATTGATTTCAAGAAGATTTTATAATCACGACATAATACAACATCACTATAAGACAATCACAACGTATTGATAATGAATTACAAAAAAATATTTATTTCTGTCATTGGATAGAAGATTATTAACCAGAAATTTGAAGACCTGATTTTCTGATAGAAGATAATTAATCAGAAATTTCATCTTCCTCGTCAGTTTCAGGAAGAGTATCAATGACATTATGAGACTGACAAGGAAGCTGTTTGTATTCGGCATGAAACCGTTTGTGTATTGTCCCCTGATCACACAATCGTTGCAGATCTTTGTATTTAGCTGCGGTAATTTGTAGTTTATCCGTATATAGCTGTTTTGGAGTCAACTGCTTTACTCGATTATATTGTAATTCTAACATTTCTTCTGTATTTTCTTCCCTTTTCCCTTTCTTTTACACTTGACATCTTCGAACAACTTGATTCGATGTGTAATTGCATCTTCTTTCATTGAATACTTGAGTTCTATTTGGTTTAAATTGGTCTTTCTGAAAGTTGCTACTCTAATGTTTCTCCAATTAATATTTTTTAAGGTTTCTTAAAGTATAGTATTTCTTTCTTTTTTCTTATAGTACGACCTACATAATTCAATTTTCAAACCAATTCTCCAAGACCAAGTGACATTACGACAATTATTTCTCAGCAGAGCTTACGTTTTAAAAATGATTGTGGGGTGTAATTACAATTAATTATGTATTCATGTTTTTACGACCGACAGCTGTTTGTACGTTGTATTATACGACCTGCACGGTTATTCGGTTCTAAGCAATATGAGTTATACATACCCTCTTTTCTAAAAAATCTTGATTATACTAGTAAAAATTTTGGGTGTAAAAGTATTTTTTTTAGGCGAATATTTTTTTCACATTTTTAGATCGACGCAGCGCCAAAAATTAAGTAGGGCTGCATTCTTAACTCATTTTCGCCAAAATGGCGTTTACGACATTTGTTGCCGGAAGCATCGATATGGACTTGAAATACCTACACAAAAAACGTGTATACCTACAAGTTGGCCTGTAACAATAAATGGCGGCCAATGATAGGGTTGTACCAATCAAGAAACATTGTGTTACTGTAACGAGTATCGATACTTGAATCCCTAGTACTTTTAGGATTACATCATAATAGTAGTATTACGACTACAATGATTCACATGATTGAATTATAATCCATGTAGTTACGTGAAAATAATGTAATTTTTTATAATTATTATGATGAACTAAGTAACATTAAAAGAAAGTTGTCTTTTAAATTTTGTTTATTGGTTAAAATAATATGATTTAAAAATCAAGCTTATTTGTATTTTGTATAGGTAATACATAGCTGTATTAATTGTAACAGTTATGTATTACCTATACAAAATTCAAATCATTTACTTCAAGCAGGCCAGTTAAATACATTTTCAATTGTCATTAGCATAGGTCGGAATTAGGTAGAGTTATTCATGTACTTATACAGCGAAAGAATAAAGTGGATATGTACGAAATTCCGGAATTACTTTTAAAGAGCAGAAAAAAACGTGATTTATTAAATAAAAAAGTGTTCCTGACGTCACATCGGGCCCCCACACAGCGCGGCGGCGACATGACTTTGCTTGCCCCTCCAGCCGCGATCACAGCGGTGGGACAGCGCCGCGCCACTCACTCGCGGACCCCTCTAACGCGCGCGCGCATACAAACGGTTTCTTCTTGTAACCAGTACCTATGTTTAAATCCAATACAGTCTTCTAAATTGTCAAGCAGCAGTTTCATTTATATAATCATTCAAGAACACCAGCATCTCACCTGGAGCTTGATACTCAGCCAGTGGTCCTTCGATCCTTCAAATCAAGAAGATCGCCGTTATTTTTGCTATGCACGCGCCTCAAGTGGACTTTGGACTGGCCGTGTGTACCGCGCTTGCTACGCCGTAGGCCGTAGAGGACACATCAAAGACAGTCTACCCAGACTAGAGGGACATTGATCTGAGTGAGTCCGTTCCATTATCCTTAATTTCCTGTCTTTTTCCAGGAATTTAGGATTGTGCTATAGGGATCCGGCATGTTGGATCTCTTCATAATAGCATATACTTACCCATTTATATTATAAAATTACTCAGTCAATTCATCGTCATCATTTCGCATAGTAACATCTGTTTCTTATTAAAACACATTCCTTTGTTCGCTTGTCGCCCGGCATCCAGGTGCGATTGCGTAAACAAACTCATTAGTGTTTCTTAGAATTTTTACTTATTGAACTGGTTTGCATACCGAGCTTATCTACAATATCAGCTGATTTACCGTTAGCTTGGCCAGTTATTGCCTTATTGCCCCTCCAGCCGCGATCCCAGCGGTGGGACAGCGCCGCGCCACTCACTCGCGGACCCCTCTAACGCGCGCGCGCATACAAACGGTTTCTTCTTGTAACCAGTACCTATGTTTAAATCCAATACAGTCTTCTAAATTGTCAAGCAGCAGTTTCATTTATATAATCATTCAAGAACACCAGCATCTCACCTTGATACTCAGCCAAAAAGTTTTAACTTTCACTCAATTATTCATCTATTCTATCTCTGATATTTTTATTATGGTATTATTTACTTAAAACAACACTACTACTTACTTATAACACTGTTTTACACACGAAATTATCTATTAAAAATCCCATCTCAAGATGAATGATGTAACAAAGGTCCTGTATAAATGACGATTTAAAATTATTGTCCTGTCCATGGAGTTTCTTCTCCATAGAGACGCACTACGCAGTGGACAACCTCTACCACCACCACCGCTCTACCTACTATATTTTTTTTTGTCTAATGACTATAGGTCGAAATGGCTCTGGAAGTTGTATTTTGCTGGATGTCTGAAAAAAAATATCTAAAAAACAGGCTGTTGTTAAACAATAATTTTGATACGCTTACCGAAAATATTGTAGGAACAGAGTTCTCATGTAACCTAATACCATCAAATGTTCTGTTAAAACATTTTTTCTTCAAAGTGAAGTGAGCATTACCAGTCTTTACTTCGAGGACTAATATTTTCCACAACGATAGAGTTCAACCAATTTTTCTTCAGTCGTTCATTTTCAGGAAACCTATAAAAGATTAGTATTTATGTATCAATATAATATCATTAAAATTTGGTAACAGTTTCAGTGTAACGAAGGGACTAGTATCGGGAACTATTACAGAACGGCACAACACTATTATTATTGTAAACAAACGAACGAAAATATAAAATGAAAAATATTGTCTGTAGGACGGAAATAAACCCGAATAGTAATTCTCTAACCATGAAAATATGATCACTTAGCGATTTCTTTACCGAAATTGTTCTATTTCATGTAGTTTAGCATGAAAAACTGTTACTAACCTGTACTACAAAGTCTATTTAGGCTGATTTTTCTTTTTTCTGGCACGACAAGACACAATGGAACATTCAGGCATGTTGAATTACAGTTTTTTTAATTATTGTAACACGCACTTTTATAAGAAAACACTCCGTAATTTACTCAAAAATCTAAATTCAACAAAAAGTAAACAACTGTTTGACAGCAGAACTACCACAAAGCTCGTAACAATAAATGGCGAAACCGGCACGTTTCTGTTTCGCAGGCAAATATGCCAACAAAATATTCCCATTTTGAGCAATAACTGAAATATTGTTGTTTCTTTTCTCAAATAATGATTACAGTATTAGAAAGAAAGAGACAAACGAATATTTCACTCTCTGTTTCGTGTTTGACTCATATTTGTAGCAAAATGTATGTATAGAACATTGGGGCGAGCGACTCCATATAACTTTATCACTGTGACTATATCTCAATGTGACTTGTGCACAATCACACCCTATACACAAATGTACTCTATGATCACACCAGTGTTGCCAGGTTTGAAATCGAGCGGATGGTAGAATTCTTCTAAAAATACGGTGGATTTTCCGAAATTACGTGGTAAGAGATATGTGAAATACGGTAGAATTACCTTGTTTATTTAGTAGCATGTTACGGTGATTGCGTAGTAGTAGCCCGCGAAATACGAATTTTCTTTTGTTTTTTTTGCAATTTTCATATCAGTGACAAGTTTTACATTTATCAAAATATGATTCGCGACATTAGCAAGTATAATTTTAAATATAAGAATGATCAAAACGTTTGCTCCATTCGCTCCGACACGAAAATTTGAATTTCGCGGGCTACTATTACGCAATCACCAGGGTCTGAGTTAAAAAAAACGTATTTTTAATCAGAATCAGACAGCAGTATAATTGTTTCAATGTTTTATACTTATCGATACAATGTTTTTGGATCATAAATATATCGTGAGTGGGATTATAATCAATACAGGTTTTTCCTTGACGTTGTACTCGTATGGCCTGCTGCGTTATGAGATTTCCCTTGATCAATTTCGTAAGAAGTTTATTCCGTTTTTTCGTCCGTAATGTCGTTAACTCTGCTGAAGACTCTTTCGCACTCGCGTTCAAGTGTGGTAGAGCCAAAATGGCCAACATAAATTTTGGCAAGTGTTTGAAATAGTTATTTAAAAATAAATACGCTCCTCATTGGGTATTACGGTGTATTTTGCTACCGTAATTATAATCCTACGGTAGGTGGTAGATCTTTCCTGGTTACGGTGTTTTTACCGTAATTACGGTGTAGTTGGCAACACTGGATCACACCGCTACTACTTGCTGTCATCAAATAAATACGTTGGATGACGTTTGTTTGATTTTTGAATGAAATAGTCTTATTACTTTATTATTTCGTTATTTTAGTTATAGTTAAGATAGACAAACTATTTTATTAAGTAATTCTGCTAGACATGTAAATAAAAACTTATTTTCATCGAGCCAAATGTCAAGATGACTTCTGAGACCGAAGCTATAAAAACAAATGAATTTCTACGACGACGAAAGCTGAGACTTCAACAGGTTTGAATTATGCTAAGATTGTTATTTTGAATTATATCTATCAATAAAATTTGTCAAGTAACGATAAAGTATACAATGCGAGAGAATTTTTAGGTCAGAGAGCAGTCTAACGACATCGCAAAGAAAATAAGGCAGCGCGCGAAGGTTGAAAAGTTACGACAAGTTGTCGGTCTAGACGCAAAGAAACAAAAGGAATATTTTGAATGTCAAGGGAAACTGGTCAAGCGGCTGGAGGTACTCTATGCGAAAGGGTTGGAAAACGTTGGCGCGAGTCATCATAGTGCTTCGGAATTGACTCAACAAGGTGAGTTGGGGTTAGGAATGGTGTCGTGACTTGTGATCATTACCTAGGTGCTTAATTACGTAAATATTATATCCATCATCTCACTTTTAAATTGGAATCAGTACAACATTTCTTCAATCCAAATTGACTCTTGCTGGTTAACCTGTCCATAAATTTAATAAATGAAACAAATTGATGAGATGTAAGTATTGTCATTAGATGAAGTAGAGAAGACAGACTTGTCTAAGTTGCGGGGCAAGGAAGCTACGGCTGAATTGAGGAGGAAAAAGCAAGAGAAATTAGATCAACAGAAAAAAATACTGGACAGAAAAGTGCAAGCTAGGTGAGAAATTCATATTTTTTGAGCTATTGAATATTTTCACAAATGAATAATTTGGGTATTTGTGTAATATAAATTGCCTTTCAACATAATCTTAACACTTTCACTGTCCATGCATTACATGTAATGCACTGATGAGTTAGCTCCGTACATCCATGCATGACATACAATACACTATTAACCACCAAGAATATTGTTGTTCACGAGAAACTTGAAAAATCAATCATTAAAAAGATAATTCTTTCAACCTGCCAAGTACGTAATCTGGCTCCCTAGGTTGCCATATCTAATATGTTAAAAAAAAAGTGAAACTTGACTATTGGTCGGCGGTTGAAGTTCATACGTCCATGCATTGTATATAACGCACTATTGGACATGCAATAATTGTATTGATAATTGTCTTAGGACAGTGAAAGTGTTAAATTTGGTAGGACTTATTTAATACAAATTATGTACCAAGAACTTCAAAGAAAACTTAATGATAAATCAATTAACTATTAATTTGTTCCACAGAGAGGTTGCCAATGAAATCAGCCGGGAAAAGTCATCAGTGGTAGCTAATAAGCTTTTGTCCAAATCCTCAAGCACAAAAAATTCTGATGATCCTTCCCAAAAGGCTGGAGGTTTCTCGGAGCTTGCAAAGCCAAAGGAAAGAGATAATGATGCTGGAACAAGTAACAACGAAGGAGATGCTGTGAAGACAAGTGACATGGCCACTCAGTGGGACATGGAGACCATAGCTGAGTGGGAGCCCTCTGTGCCAGCACTCTCACTTCCTACAGACAAAGAAACTCCTAAAGATTCTGATGATTTAGGAAGTAGAGCTGAAAAGAGCAATAAAATAGACTTGTTTGCTCTCAGCAAGGACATGCCAGCTAGTTTACGAGGCAAGCATACACATGATATGAAAGAAAGAGAACCAGGAAGACCTTCCTTGACAATTGTGTCTGAATACCTTCAGAACAGAAAACTGCGCCTTCGGGAAACTGAACTACCATTCACTAACAAGAAGATACCGGATGATATGCAAAGCTTAAAACAGACAATAGAGCACACAAGATCTGCTAAACCTGCAGGTATACCTTTTAATGTATCGGTATGTCAAGTGCACGACCAACAAATTATTCCTGTGCCAGCCTGGCGAGCTGAAAGGAATTGTCAATTTTGTTCTAAGAAAGATAACTATGACAGTCCTGTACCTAGCAGACAGTTTAAATCTGTAAATAATACTCAAATTAACCAGATCTTTAGTTCCATAAGACCTGTGCAGCAAGCTAATATACTACCAAACCCAGTCGTAAGAGGAATAAGCCCATTTAGAAGGAGTAGAGTTGGTCCTGGAATTAGTAAGCAAAGTTGTAACACAAATATGTACATAATAAGCAATTGTTGCTTAATCCATTGGAGTTGGGTCCATTACATCTAATGTTAGCTGTCATTGCCTTAATATTTACTTAATCATGTCTTACATTGTCATTGTTTTCATTGTCCATTGTAAATGTTTCATTATGTATAAATCAAGTATTATTATTATTATAAGACATGCATCAAGCTTACTTAAAAAATTAGACTCATTATCAACAACTTCTAAGTTTTAATACCACTTACAGCTCCAAGTAAGGCACCTGCTTCTATCAATAAACCTAAGAACAAAAAATCTCCAGATCGTGAACATCCAGTTCAACGGAAGAGCTCTGTTTTGATGTACAACCACTCTACTAGAGATACTAGGGACTTGCCTTATGAAGAGAGGCTAGTAGAAAGAGACCTGCAGTTTGAAGAGGATGCATACTCCCAGGCCATGAGGGAGGTGTCAGCCTTCACTGTTAACAACAAGGAACAAAGAAAACTCCAGGATATGAGGAACAAGGTTGCAGTGACCAAACAAAATGTTGAGAAAGAGTATAAGGACACTATGAATTTCTTGAACTCCTTGCCAAAGGACAATGGTAGCAAAGTGATTGTGAGTATCACAACATTTTTAGGATTTTGTTTTTTTCTATGTTTAATTTTCATGTCGGTAGGTACTCATTTATTGCTTTATTATTTTAGAAAACTGCATATATGGATGAGCATCGGCAGCAAACGCAGCACGAGAGTCGACAGCAGAAGATGCAACAAGAGTACAAGAAAATAGAAAAGGAATGTAAAAAACATAACTGTTTGGTAAATATTCCTTGACTTCAAAATTTAAAACTAGACACTTTACAAATTCTCACAATGCTTAAAAAGTTTTGACTTTTAATTTCAGAAAACTCGCCACCATTCTAAATCACCAGTAAGACAAGATATGGATGACAATTTTGACAGCAGAGACTTTCAATACTCTTGGATGCCTGTGCCCGAGACGGACGGCAACCTCGCCATCCATGCAATACCCAACGCCGTGAAACATGGGAAGTCTGGCAACAGTGTCAAGTTTAGCAAAGTTGATAGTTACCACGAATACAGGTCACGGCATAAGCACACGCCTCCAACTAAAGACACACAGGACAGACCAATA
Source organism: Agrotis clavis (assembly GCA_954870645.1). Taxonomy (NCBI): domain Eukaryota; kingdom Metazoa; phylum Arthropoda; class Insecta; order Lepidoptera; family Noctuidae; genus Agrotis; species Agrotis clavis. Next base: position 4,206,878 of record OX940919.1, on the reverse strand, counting down.
CCCAAAAGAGTAGTTGAAACTGTAGTAATAGATAAGAATACCACTGAATCTTCTGATAGCTCCTCCATTACTTCAGACACAAGTTCAGTAGTAAATATGAGAGTTGAAAAGAAAAGGAAACATAGAAATGCTAAAGAGATAAATCAAAATCTATCTGATGCTGAGAGAATAATCATATACAAAGTGCTGGATTCTAAAGCTAACAAAAAATCAAAAAGCCAAACAAGGCTCTTGAGTGAAATTGCAAAATCTTTGACATGTATTGGGAAAGTTCAGAAACAAGAAACTGATAACACAACTAGCAAAAGTGCTGAAAATGCAGTGTCATTTGAACAACTCAATGAAGGTATTTTTAAACCATATTAATTTATTACTGTTTCATGAAATATTTATAAAAATTTACTTGTCTTAAAACAAAATAAAGAACCGTTTTTTGCCAGCTGTAATCTATGTAAGTACATAGCAATAAGAATGTGAGTTTGTAACTAAATCACGTCAAAACGGCTGAATGGATCTTGATGAAAAACTAGAGATAGGTTATAGTCGGGAATAACACACAATACCGATATACCAGTATCCCGTTGCCTTATTTTTTTAGCGTGGTAAAATCATCAAATGAGTCCTCCCGCCCAGCGCAGGGCGGGAGTGACTGTCACACTTGACAGTCCAGACTGTACCGACTAAAATCCACGATGTCCTTTACACTTACGCGACCCCGACAGGCCTAGACCCTCTAAAGGGAGGGCCCCGTCATTATGCTGACACTCTTTGAGGCGCACGTGGAACTCACGCGCCGTTGACCCGGGCATGGTCCATGGTCCGACAGCGAGTCGCCCATTACTCGCCGGCTGCATGCCCGCGCCTACGGTGGCCGGAGATCATTTGCTGACGTCTGTCGTCGTGGGCATCTACCACTGCGGTTGGGGTGAAGGGAGGTCGCTGTCCTCTCCCTCACGCGGCCTGCCTCCTCCTTCGCGAGCATGACTCTCCGCCTATCGCCGCGTGAGGACACGGCGGTGCTCTGCCCAAGCGGGGCAATCTTGCACCGCCACGTCCGGTCCACCATGTCCTTCGGGCGATCCTCGCAGTGGTGACACCCAGGCGTTTCTACCTTCCTTATACAGGTACCTCCCGAAACTTCCGTGTCCGGTGAGGACCTGCGTCATGCGGTAGGTCAGGACGCCGGATCTTACCGCCGCGATTGCGGCTTGCTCGAGAATCCCGTTGCCTTGGAATAAATTTCAACTAATATTGTTGTAATGTGTTATTTTTATTTGATTTGATTTAATAAAAAAAAAATAATTTGGTTCAAAATTAAACCAAATTAAACCAAATTTTATTTTTTTATATTTTTATAACTGTAATTTTTTTATTTTTCAGGTATCTATAAAATGGTGGAGGAACAGGGGTAAGTTTTAAACGGATATTTTAAATCCATACCATCCCTCTTCCTTCCTTTCTGTTATCGTTTCCTATCCTTCTGCAGGGCAGGTTACAAGATGAGTCGATGCACTACTAATGTTGAGATGTGGCAGTCCATCACGCCCCGCAAACCTTGGTGGTAAATTGTTAACAATATGCATTCATTTATAAATAATTTTATTATAGTGCAATTATATAGCCACATTAGTGTAGCTGTTATCGTACTTAGTGCAGTTAAACAGAATAAATGCAAAACAAATGAAAAAAACACTTCAAGTCCTTTCTGTTGCAATACACATTGCAGTGTCTGAAATAGCAATAAGTAATAAAACCATTGCTTTATAATTGACTTTTTCCAGGGACAACTTAACGTCGATGTACTATAACAACCCTGAGAAGGTGACAGCTGCCCGCTCTGAAGACATACATCTTCGACAATGTCAGTGTAAGAGCCCGTGTAGAAGTCAACAATGTGCCCGAGGTAAGTAGCAAATTAAAAAGCATAATTATTCTTTCTAATTAATTGAGAGACGTTTTATTGATATCATTTCTATTTTACAGCTACCCTCCTACAGTGGGAAAGCGGCGATTGTCTTGCACCTAAGACGTAAGTGTCTAACACAAATTTATTTATTTAAATAAGTCTTACAACTTTACTTGATTTATTAATTTCTACAACAGGATACATAACACATACAGTAACGAGCAATAAAATGTATACACTTAACAAAATTCAAAGGCGATTTTCTCATAAAATACTAGTTTCTACTGTAATATAAGACCTATTTCGTAATACATGGCTTCCAAAATAGAAGGTTCATGAAAACTCAAAAGGTAAATCATTTGGAATGCGGTGTTAGGCAGGGGGGAATTAGCTCCCCCCACCTCTTTAATTTGTACATGAACCGGCTCATCGGTGAGCTCAGTGACACTGGTATTGGTTGTTCCATAGACGGAGTCAGTATAAACAACATAAGCTATGCCGATGATATGGTGTTACTGAGCCCATCGATTGCAGCGTTACGGAAACTGGTGTGCATCTGCCAATCGTACGCGGAAGACCATGGGCTCAGATACAACGCGAATAAGAGTGAGTTCATGGTGTTCAAGTCAGGTAGCAAATGCTACTCCCATGTTCCTCATGTAACTCTGTGCGGCATGCGTCTCAAAAAGGTCAGTGCCTTTAAGTATCTGGGCCACTGGGTGACCGAAGACCTGTGTGACAATGAAGACATCGAGAGGGAGCGCAGAGCACTGTCCATCCGGTGTAATATGTTGGCTCGTAGGTTCGCACGTTGTACCACTCAAGTAAAGGTCACATTATTCAAGGCGTACTGTCAGACCTTCTACACGTGCAGCCTATGGACTAATTTTTCGCTGCGGGGGTACAGTGCACTGCGAGTTCAGTATAACAATGCGTTTAGGATTTTATTGGGGCTGCCACGCTTTTGTAGTGCTTCCGCTATGTTTGCTGAGGCGCAAACTGATGATTTTTTCGCAATAATCAGAAAAAGGTGCGCCTCGCTGTTAATGCGTGTGCGTGGCAGCCCGAATGGTATTCTGAGCGCATTGTCCCAGCGGTGGGACTCACCAATGTTCATGAGGTGGATGCAACTGCACGCCAGCGGCCCCTCATTTATGTAATTTTACTTTTAATTTTGTTTTATTATTTAATTTAATTTTGTTTTTATATTTTGATTTAATTTTGTTTTTATATATTGATTTAATTTTTTGTTTTTATATTTTGATTTAATTTTATGTTATAATTTAATTTTGATTTTATATTTTAATTTAATTTTGATTTTGAATTTTAATTTAATTTTGATTTTATATTTTAATTTAATTTTGAATTTGAATTTGATTTTATTGACTACTTATATGTTTACGTAATTATTATGGATTTTTATCTGAAATAAATAAATTGAATTGAATTGAATTGAATTGAATTAATGGTAGGAGAAAATTGCTTTTGAATTCTGCTAAGTGTATACATGTTATTGCTCGTGACTGTACATAAAATAAAACAATCACTTTTAGGACAACAAATAACGAGAGCCAGTCCAGCACATTCAAAAAGGCCAACCCTCCTCCAACTGTGCAATCTTCTGTGCCAACAACATCCTCATATGTAACGGTCGCCAACGATAAAGGCACTACTTCTGCAGGTGGGTATATAAAATTAGTTGACGAAACTGGTCACGAGACAGGGAAATTCTTCGTAGATTCGTCTGAGCTACTTAATAATAATAGTTACGAAGTAGTCATACAACTTCGAAAGAAAGATAAAGCGCCACAAGAAAAAATACCTAATGAAAACACCGTGCTCAAACAGAACCTCGAGGAACAATCTGTAAAGGAAATTAATAAAGATAACAATGAAAGGAAACAACCTGTTAGCCGTGAGTCCGACGTTCACAATGTGACGCCGGTGTCTGACGAAGGCAACCGGAAAGTTTTGGACTGCAGGAATGATATTGATAAACAGTCATCTAAGACACCACCTCAACCCGATCCCGCAAGCGCAAATGCATTCTCTAACGAAACAAACATGCAGTCTGACAATAACGAAAATTATCACATTGAAACCAATATTCATGGAAGTGATGCTGTATGTCTTTCACAACCTTCTTTAGAAAATAGAAAAGATGTCCGTGAAAAAGGTGTCGACCATACGAGATTAACAGAAGGACCAAAAGTAGATCAATTCCCTAGGCCTTCGACAACCACATACACTCAAACTACCTTAAGCTCTCCTATCCACAGACCTGTTTTCTTTCACATGAGTTCCTCAACGTCTACTGCTTATATGAGTCCACCAGAAATGATTTTACCTAAATTCTTAAGATGTGATAATGCCACGACTGAAGAAGAAACATATGATCCAGTACGTGCTATTGAACTAATTGAAAAAGAATACCGCGAAGAATTTGCTGACTGCGCGTGCCAAAAATGTATGATCGCTAAAAAGGCGAAAAACCAAGCAAACGTACCTGTGAAATGTACTAATAAAAAATATGAAAATAAAAGATTTAAAACATCGCCACACACAACAAATGATTCTCCTGAAAGACAGCAGGCTCATGATGTTCGAAATGAAAGAAATGTGCACTGCAGAAAGACGACTGTTGACAAACCAACGTGCGCACATCATCATCGTGGCAAAGTTGATCATGTTAAAGGACATTGTCATAAAAACAAAAGACCTTCATCGTCTCGAAACGCTAATACCCTCGCTGGTGTAGATATGCCTTCAGGAAATGGATATAAGAGTTCTGGGCGGGTTAAAAAACCCAACCAATCTAGGTTAAATCCAATTATTAGAGATTACGTGAATAAATTATTAGCTCTCAATAGAGAAGGGCTTAAAGCAGTCGAAGTAGCAGATCAAGAATGTAGCTCGGTAGGTACTCCAGGCAGCTCAATAATTAATGTCCCATTTAATGTCGATGAAAGGAAATCTTCAGTGATGAATACAATATCTTTAGAACAAATAAAAAACTTGATAAAACGACAAATTATAGAAGAGCAACAAACACACAATTCATTTGTCTATTCAGTCGCTACTAACAAGAAAAATCAGAGAAGTTCATCATCTCGAACATTTCGCAAAAAGCCTGTACATAAAGTAAAATCTTTAAATATTTCCAAACATTTTCTAAAACAAGTAAAAACAGGTCAAGAAAAGTATAAAAATCCTGCGTCAAATTCATCGACTGAATGTAAAAACAAACCGGCTGGAAATCGACCAGTCGAAAAACGACGCAGTAAAAGCCCACCAACACCGAGACAGGTTTATATGGAACCATTCTCCAGATTCAAAGATTCAGAGTCTACGCCGAAAAATTATGCGGCTGGGCCAGAAAAACTCAAAGCTCGCACCAGCAACGAGTCCGCTCAAAAGCCGAGAGAAAAACCACGGTTGAAACGCCATCAAGTCACTGCTACAGAGACTACGGTCGATTCTGAATCTACTGGACAATTTAACTCGACAGATGTACACGTAAGTATGTCTACTCAGACCACCCAAAACATTGATGTTAACACTGATACAAATTTTATGAAATTAGCTGAAGATAAATTGCAGAACATGGAAAAAATTGCTGACTTGACTGAAAAGTGTACTAAAAGATTATCAAACCTTGCCAAAGTTTTAGAAGAGGTACGGAAAAACAAATCACTGGCTTATAGTCAAATTTCATCCGCTGAATCGACTGACTCTCAATCTGATAAGCCAGTAGCAAGTCCAGTTGCTTTCGACTCTAATGATATTCCACAGAGACTAGAAACTAAATCTCCTGAATCTATTCCGGATAAGAAAAATACTGACGAAAATGAAGTACCACCAGAACATATCAATATTTTGGCAGATATTCCCAAACCAACTTTTAAAGCGCCGGAGCCGGATTTACCACATAGCCCGAAATCTTTTGAAAAATTGGATTCGCCGCTGCATGTATCTAAAAATACGGCGGAACTTATGGTTAAAATTCGACCTAAACCACCACCGGCATCATCTCGAATTAGTTTAAAACATGGACAAGAATTTATAATACCGCATGAACTTTCAACTGTTATAGAAGTAGACTCTCCTATGAGTACTAAACACAAAAATCAGTCTGCCCGCAACGATGCTAAAGAAGCTTCCAACAATTCTAACAGATCATCCCCTGTTCCTGGGGACAAAACTGTTGACGAGAATAGGCAATGTGAAGTTGGAAAAGAATCCACTGTTAACCCCGATCTGCTTCAGACGAAGTCACATTTATCAAAAATGTGTAAATTCTCGTCAACTGAGTCGTCAGACGATTCCAAATTCCAAATGATAGATCTAAAACAGTTTAATGAAATTATGTTAGAGCCTTTTATTAGTATACAAGAATATGCAAAACAGTACAACATGGAGCCACCAGATGAGGGTTCCAATCTGGACGATATACAGAGAGAGGATGCTATCCATGATGACATTAGTTCTTTACATTCAGATGGTAGTTTACCAGATGTTATAGCAGAATTATTGAAAAGAAATATTATTACTGAACCATTCAAATTTGACACCGCATCTAATATTAATTCTACTACTATTTCTTCAGAATCTACGTTATCCATGTTAGCTCTGACAAAAGCACGCAGAGGTAAGAAGAGATCGAATGTTGTTACGCAAAATAAGGAAAATGTCGGCGAAACGTCTGATACTTTGAGCTTTTCTTCAAACCCTGACTTAGAAAATGCTTTTAGAAAACTTGGTATGGGCTGGGCATCCTCAACTTTGAAAAAGACAAAGGAGCGATTAGCTTTATCGTCATCCTCAAACACCTCTAGCTCTAGTTTAAATCAATTTAAACCGAAAATTTCCCATCAGGAAATACCAGCCCTAGTTACTGATTCTGTTTCATCTGGAGGAAACAAACGTAAGGGCATGCAGAATAAGAATACGATAGACAATTTGAAAAATGCAGAACAACAAACTACATTCGCGAACTCCATGACGGTTAAAGAGTTTTTGAGAAATGAATTAGCTAAGAAAATTACTTTTACAAATAAATCAAATACTAGCGATACTCAAGAGGAATTTGTTTCTTTGTTTGAGACGAAAGTACCTGAGGAAATGAAAGAATCACTACAGGTGATACGTGATGAGCGCTCCACTGAGAGTGCGCGTAGCGGCACCAATAGAGCACGTACTTCCACCCCTGTTCAGCTATTCAAGTCCTTGACGTACCGCTCTAGCTCCAGTTCGAACATATCTAACGGCTTATTCAGTAACGCCGATGACCTATCGTCAGTTAAAATGACGTCTAATTCCATGAAAAATCATTCCACATCCGATAAGGATGACCTGACCATTCCTACCTTCAGTCTGAGGATGAAAAAGAATTCTGACTGTAGTAAAAGTGATTGAATGTTAATTTGTTGCTTGTTAATATATTTTATTTATGTGAAAAATAGAATGAAGCTAATATTTTTGTATTATTGTAATGATTTTGTTTGGACTTTATGTATATTTTGAATAAATCAATAAGAGTCAAATTTAAACATTTTTAATTTGCATTTTTTCAAGTAATAAAAAAAAGCAAGGTAATATACCAAAACAAATATTTTTTATTGCTTTCACAATTACATGTCAACTACTTATACACAACATATCGTAAGATCTTAAGTACAGATTCAAATTATTACACAAGGCTAATGCTACAATACCTTTGGTATGTAGATTTATATTATCAGAGCAATGATTATTGTAAATCTAAAATTAAATATAATTAGTATGACAATTATTACCTTGTGACTTATCATTCTAAAACATGAGTTAGATGCTCTTACTCCAGCAAAGAAAGTTGCTTATTGCCAAAATCAACTAAATACAAATTTAGTCCAAAGTATACTATATTTACTATGTAATAACTTAACCAATAAATAACATTATTAATTACATAAATAATACCTGCTAAATGATCACAGAACATAATTAGTTCCTAAATTATACTAGCTAGGGAAACTAAAAAATTTCACATTTAATTTTTTTATAGGTAACTAAGATTTGGGTTTTGAGATTATTTTGAGATTTCTGATCATGTAAGTGCAGTAGGTATCTAAGTAACAAAGTTTCCATTTGCAATTTTGCTAAGTTTTTTAAAATAAAATTATTCTTCTTTTTTCTTATCATCCTTTAGTATGTGATCCCTTACTAGTGTATATGCTAGTCCTATTGTTAGCGCTGACACTACAGTGCCTTGGGCTGCCACTCTTAGCTGCATTAGGAACACGCTAGTGCTCATTTTACCCCTCGTCTTGTATTTGTATGCTCCAAAACCACACACACCCAATAATCCCACAATACCTGAAATAGTTGAAAAGGGCATTAATTTTTAATCTTTGGAAAATATATTGTGGGCTTCTTAAAAAATCTAATTGTCATTCATTTTTAGTTATTTTATGTATATTATTATGGACTCTTCAATTTATCAAAAAAAGTAGTGAATTTTCTTTGTAATTTATATTCACACTTTTGTATATTTTCACTTGAGGATATAAAAAAACATAATTAAATAAAATATTTTTTTAATTTATTGAATTTATTATTGTCAGGTGGTTATTTTGAACTGCCTTACCTATGATCATAAATGGGGAGTCCTTAGACTTCCTTGCCAGCCTATCTGCTTGAGATTCATCTCTATAGTCAAATATTTGCCTTGGGTTCGACATTGTGCACCTGAAAAATAAATAAAAAATCATAACCTTCAACCAAAATATAGGGAGGGGATACAAAAAAAAATACATTGTCATATACAGCAAACTTTTTTATTTTTCCCTGTAAATATATTACTAAAATTAAATTTTGGATTACCCAAATCTGTACCTTTGTGAAAGAATCAATACTTTATTATTATTTTGCCTCTTAGTTTGTTATTATTAACATAACAGTAATATCATCAAAGGTCATAGCTAAGATCTTGATATGTTATTACCTATATATCTTCCAAGACTTATATGTTATTAATTCTACACACAAAATTATATAACTTAGAACATTTTATACACAATTGCATCACAATTACACATGGACACTTACACACAGAGTGACGGCTACTGCTAACACTGTTGGAAAGAAAAATCCTGACTCAGTTCGCCCCTGCTTTTCAAGTGCAATCTATTTCTGTCTCTTCTGATTTTCTTTAGTGGAAAAGGATGAAACATTAGTGACGTAGTCAAATGTGAACCAACTTCTCCGTGGTGGTACCAACAGTAACCGTCAGCAGAACTGCTGAAGGTCATGGTTGTCAAATGTCAAAAAGCATACGTCATTTGACATTGACATATTTGTTTAGACAGTTTTGTTCAGAAATGGTTTGTTTTACTACAATTTTATTGTTAGAAAAATCTATGATAATACGTCTAGGTACGTAAAAGTTAAACAACAAATAAGCACTCTGTGAGCCAGTTTCCTACTTTCAGTTTCCCATTCACTTATCTTTTCATTAAATTACGTCGGAGTAAGAATTTGGCATGTGATCGATCCTAAAATATCACAGTTATGAGGTAATTTTAAGGGCACGTGTAAGGCCATGGCATGGCTAATTGAATGAAATAAGTTGGCCCATTATACCGCTACGCATACGCTTTTGCTACGAAGTGATCTGGTGATCATGGTGCATAATGCGCATGATTCTATGACATCAATGTAGTGAGCATGAATGTGCAGCCAGCAAAACGATTAAGTATGCAGCTGCCTGCATAAAATGCCTGTTTGAAAATTGCTGCCAATTTTCAAACCTTTTTCCCGGATAGTATAAGCTGCATGTGTGCACTTTTTGTCTGTATGCTACATGCAGTCAAGCAGTCAGTTTGCAGACACATTGAAACTTAAAGCACAATATTGAAAAACCTTTTGAAAAATTTTACTATGGAAAAGGTGCAAGTACTAGGTGGCACTGGGAGTAGTACCATTCGATTGCAGCGCTCATGGTGGCGAATAGTAGAACTAATGTGGGATTATCTCAGAGGACATTCAGTTTTGCCAACTGCTAAAAACGCGCTAATCTCAGGAAATTCTGATTCGAATTGAATAATTCTTTTTGTGTTAGATAGTTCATATTTTATCGAGGAAGGCTATAGCCTATTTAGCATCACGATATGACCAATAGGAGCAGAGCAGCAATGAAAAATGTTGTCAAATCGGGAAATTCTTCTTGAGAGCTTCCCTTGCGTACGCTGCGTAAACGGTTTATATTACGCAAAAATGATTTATGACGGAATTGTTCCTCATGAAACGTTCTAAAATAAAGTCCGCGACAGCATATATGTCTATCTTTTAAGATTAACTCACCATAACCTTTCTTTTGGAAATCAAATTGGTTTTAAAATAATACATTTCTTGCGACAATGTTTTAATGAATATAGTATTGATCCATTTCCAAAAAAATGTGTTAATCATTACAAGCATTTAATTTTAAACAAAATGCCCTTGACATCATTTGATTTCAATGAATATCTGACGTGATATCGTAGTTTCTTCAACGGCAGGTGTTGAGGCGCAGACGGAATACGACGGCTCTGACATTCAGCTCTGTCGTCTGTACGTAATTTTTTATAATCGCATTATTCCGCTGGAAAAAATAGTTGTTGTGTTGTAAACTGCAAGAATATTAGCAGAAATAGTAAATTTAAGTTTTATTGATTCCCAAGCGGTTCTTGGAAAGATGAACAATGCAGGAGATGGTTAGCTGCCGTGAAGAGAAAAAGTGAATATCATAACCCTAATTTTAACCCTTTAATTGATATTTTTCTTATAGAATACAGTTTGCCTATGCTTATTTAATTTTGTTCAGTGCCAATGAATCGCCATGGAATCCAAAACCAAGTGATTTATTAAAGAATCTGATTTCAATTAAAACGGTCAGAGCCCCTAAAGTTGCGAACGCTAGGTGGCGCTGATGTCGTGCACGTTCTCAATAGCTTCCGCCAGATTAGTGTGGTATAAAATACGTTGACCCCCGTGTACCAATATATTGCAATATTTCAAAACCATTCGAACAAAAAATGTAAAGAAAATGTCGTAGAACGACCAAAAGCAACGTATGTTATGTTGTATGTTGTACGTACCTACGTACGTAAGAGGCGCATCTTGACCTTATATTTTATTTTGAAATTCGAACGATGGTGTTATGAAATTCGAACGATGCATTATTAGGATCAATGACCTTTATTCCAGACTTATTTGGCGGTGACTATAAATTAATTTAGATTTTTTATTTTATTGTTTCCATTTACTGGAATCCACTGATTTTCAAGGAAGGGTAAATTATGAGACTTATGTATGAGTTTTAATAAATAATTAAGTTGGTGGGAAATAGATAACAAAAACTATATTTTTGGTCCCAAAATCAAAGGCAAGACATTACAACATGATTCCTTAAGAGAAAAGCCTTACTTACTTAATTTTAAGTATACAAAATCTTAAAACTAAAGTAAAAAGAAGACATAAAAGCAATCCTAAAAAAATATAAGCCTTAGCTAGAAATACAGTCACCAACAAAAGTCAATTCCCACGAAATATTTTATCTCGGTAATTTATATTCAACTCTGCCTATCACAGTCCACTGCTGGACATAAGCCTCGCCCAGATTGCACCACATCATCCTGTCTTCTGCCTTTCGCGTGCATCCCAGCTCTTTCTCACGGCTGTCGGTCCATCTAGCTGGGGCCGTGTCCCACACTACGCTACAATAACATTAATTTAAATGTATTGTTGGTGACTTTCGTTGCAGACTGTATCTACTTATAAAATATTAACAAATTCTCGTAAACTTGATTTTAACTTAAGTAATTATAAACATTGTGACATTTGATTCTGATCTAAGCTATTATGCTATGGAAAATGATATAAATTTCCAATCGTTATTATATAAATAAATTAGACCCGTATTCGGCAACACGGAACGGTGTGAACCAATATTTTGAAGAACCTATTAGACTAAAGGCCCATATCTATAATGGATGGGTCATATGAACCACCAGGTGACGTATATAGGATGATATAAGAGCATAAAATAATAAGATTCACCACTAATGCCGTCACTTGTAAGCTGTCCAACTGAGTGCTGGTGAGAATTCAAAAGTGCAGATAGAGTGAGTACATGACCAAATCATTATATTTTTGTACGGCATTTTTACCATCGATAGATCCATGAAAAATAATAAGAAAGCGCGCAGTGCCGTAAAAAAAACGTGCGCCACAAAGCCGGTATTTTTTTTTGATTACCTGTCAATTTCCAGAGTTTTGGTCATTTCATTCTGTACGGCATAAGTTTCATACTGTTTCAATACAGCTTCTAATCCATTATTCCGCAACGCCGTACAAAAATCATGCGACAAGGGGAAAAAATCGAGGGTTGCAACCCCTGGATCACGGAAAAAGAGGGAATTGGACAGCTTACAAGTGACGGCATAGTGCTGAATCTTATTATTTTATGCTCCTAAATCGTCCTATATACCTACGTCACCTGGTGGTTCATATGACCCATCCATTTTGGACATGGGCCTGTAGTCAATATCTAATTTTAGTAATAGGAACATTGAAGGACTCCTAGGCGCACATCGTCCAATTGTTCGGTTCCCCCTTTAAACCACTATCAAAATAATTTTCAGGAGCTTCTTAACTGCTTTCAAATCTAATAAACGCATTATTAAAACCATCGGTCCATCATCATTACATTTTTTAGTGGTAATGCTGACGCCAACTATGTAACCGAGAAAAATGCAGAAAAAATACGTTCGAGACCGAAAGTGCTGAGCTATTGGCTGAGCTTGAGTATTGTAAAAGTACGTATATTACTAGGAGTAAAATCTCCTGACTTCAGCCAATATGGATTCGTAAGACGACTCGTCGATGATGATAAACCGCTTGGCTCGCCTGCTAAAGTAGTAAATATCTCCTGTGTAGATATCGAACCACAGCGCATGGATGTGGAGGTTGTGCTGCTCTAGACGCTTCTTCAGCATTCCATAGGATGCGACGTTTTGTAACTGTTGTAGGGTGTTTACCTGAAAATATTGATTCGTTTTATAGCTCTTGTACTTAAATAAAAGAAATGGGAATGGAGCCCAAAAATTGTAATTAGGTAGGTAGTGTATGTCACTATCTACTTATCTAACATGGGTTACGTTGATAAGTACCTATTGATTGAGTTTTAACAATTCTGTACAAACTGGTTAATTTTGTTTCTTATATGGAACTTATTTCGGGGGCTTCAATCAGGGAGAAGTAACATAATTGCTCTTACCTGTGATAGTTTGTCTTCTATTGAAAATCTATTTTCTGGGTCTATATAAGCTACGAATTTCCGTTGCGGTGTTTCAGCCGTGAATAGTATAGGCTTTGTGAAATCACCTTCCATTGCCAAAAACTTGTCCAAACTCGTATAAGCATGCGTACACATCCACGATTTAAGAGGAGACAGTCTTCTTTGTTCCTGAAATTAATGAAATAAAAGTAAAAATTAAACACATTTTGGTTTGTTGTGGTTGAGGCGCGATTGAATCAATGTTTGAAAAACTGTTCAATTTTCGGTTGTTCCAATTCACAGTTAGTCCGACTCCAAGGCCCAGAATTATGTTGTACTTCCTAGCACGACCGTGAACATATTCATTATAACTTTTGATGGTAATAAATTCCTTTTAATGTTTACTATTTTATACCACTAATTTGAAATTTTGTACCTCTCAATTACTGTAGATATGCAGGTCGTGCTAGGAAGGCTGCTTCCCAACACGACCACACTAAAATTCCAGCTGGCATTGTTGTCGAAGACACGGGAGCATGCCTAATATTTTTTGCTCATTATGTACTCTATAATAACCGATAAAATGTCGTAAATTGTAAGAAAAAAATATTAAAAATTCTGCGACTAATAACGCCATAACGCCATCTAGTGTTAAGTATAAAAATCAAATACAGGCTTGAGCAGACTTTTCTTATTATTTTTTTCTTACAACTTACGACATTTTACCTGTAGTTAAATAGGAATACTTATTGAGTAAAAAATATTAGGAATGCTCCCGTGTCTTCAACTTCAATGCCAGCTGGAGTTTTAGCGTGGTCGTGCTGGGAAGCAGCCTTCCTAGCACGACCTGACTATCATCGGTAATTGAGAGGTAAAAAATTCCTAATAAGTGGTATAAAATAGTAAAAATTAAATGGAATTTATATTACCATCAAAAGTTATACCTAATGAATGTGTTCACGGTCGTGCTAGGAAGTACAACACCCAGAATTCACCTACGCGAAGTCTGGATTGCACAGATCTCAAGTATATATGCGGTGGCCGCCGCAGACAATTGCCCATCTCCTATCCTGCATCGCATACCTGAACCCTTGATGATCTTATATTTATTTATTTACACTTTCATGTACAATGGGGATGGCAACTCAAAGCTAATCGTAGATGGCGCTGCGATAGTTGGTCCCTACGTCAGATTACTGTCTACCTTGTACAAAAAACAAACAAGATTTATTGTTATAAAAATTGAGTATAAATACAAAATAAATATGGAAAATTATTCGTTAATGCAAGTGCATATACTAAAAGAAGAATTAAGACGCCGCGGTGCATCTACAAGAGGAAAAAAAGTGATTTAATTGAGTGGTAATACATTTGATTTTACCCTAATAAATCCACAATTACTTGTAAGTAGTTGAGGTTTCAATTTTTGAGTTTAGGTATGTTTTACCTGTCCTCTCCTATAACAAGAATATAATGCTGATTCTGACTTTCTATTTTGATAAAATATCATAATGTTTTAAGTCAGTAATTTTACCCCTTTTTTCTATTTAGATTTGAGAAATATCACAATATATTTAATTTCTTAACACCACAACTATCACAAAACTCGTTCCAGGTGATAATTCTTCCGCCAGACGAACCATTTCATGATTTATAGAGCGATGCAATACTGGTACTTAACCTCCAATAGAAAAGTATATAAATTATTTTGAAAAGTGTATTCGATTGTTTAGTTATGGTATAATCATAGAATTTCATTAATAAACTCAACTAACGGCCTGTCCCAGCTTCGCAAGCCTGGATTTTAGTTTATTATGTAGCTTTTCCTTAGTTATAATTCAATTTTTGTTCTCAAGGCAGTCACAGCAGCTACCCATTATTTCTTGATAGTGTGAATTGACGGAAATTTGTATGTTCCATCATTTTTAAAAGCTTATTACACAACATCTAGTCATTTTACATCAATAAATCGTTTTTTTTGCAGAAAATTCTTTTGATTTGACAGTTCTTTTGGGACCAAACTGTTACTTGTCACTTTGACACTTGCCTTCCCCATTGTGGTACATAAGGCTTATATCTGCATCAGAGAGCAGATGATTAAATCCGACACATAGGTACCCAAGATATAATATAAAAAGTCAACGGAAATACTAACTATACTAGATTCTTCTTTACTTTTTAGCTTATACAATAGGTTCATTGCTTTACAGTCACTGTGGCCACACACGATAATGTGTCTTATATCATTAATTATACAACCGAGCTCCAGGGCGGCTGGCTCGCAGCTGGTCATCTCATCAACAAAGTACTGCGAGTGAGGTATCACATTCCCAGCGTTTCGCACTGAAATAAATCAAGAATCATGTATTTTTTTGATTTAATATAAACAGTTGCACACAACAAATAAAGAAACAAATGTTATTTACGAACCAACAAACATATCGCCGACACTAGTCTCTGTAAACCTT
Source organism: Agrotis clavis (assembly GCA_954870645.1). Taxonomy (NCBI): domain Eukaryota; kingdom Metazoa; phylum Arthropoda; class Insecta; order Lepidoptera; family Noctuidae; genus Agrotis; species Agrotis clavis. The sequence continues at coordinate 4,191,208 of OX940919.1, read as the reverse complement.
GTCGGAATCATTCTGCTGTCCATGCATGTGTAAAATACTGCTTTGGGCTGAGGTAGAAAACAGAAAACTACATAAATACAAGAGGGCATGCAAATAAAAATATTATTGGAATGCGCGCAGAAACAAATGATTATAACATTTGCTGGGTCTATTTACCTTTGACAAACTACCCTCGAGAAATTATTTTCTTTCAATTTGAACGCGGTTTATTTTTGTACTTTGGTAAATTGAACGAACTATAGTCAGAGTCATAGACTTAAAGTATGCACTGCGCAACAGCTGCTAAGAGTTGACCCCACTATATTAGAAAGAGAGGAATCGAAAAGCTGGAGCTGGACATGAGCTGGACCTATGTTCTGTCACAGAAAAGAGATGGGAGTGGATCTCCTAGAATGTCCTAGATGATCAATTTTATCTGTCAGTTGGCTAGGGAAGGCGCAGTCCATCTTTGAATGTCTATGGTCAGAGTCATCTGTCGCTGTCAGTGTCAGTGAGAGTGAAATGAAATGTCAAAATAAATGTAATTTTTGTCATTATTTTTGTTGAAGCTATCGTAATTTAAAATATTGAATGCAAAAATACAGTTATTATTTGACAAACATTTATGCAAAGTAATAGTATCAACATTTATATTTGTTAATTTAACCCCTATATTATCATTTCAAAATAAAAAGGTCAGTAGAAATTAAACTTACCGTAGGATTGTCTTTTACTTCTTGAAATTGTTTTACCATGCTTGCGCGATCTAAAACACGATATCTCATAATACCTCTTAGTATTTTTTCCATGATTTTAGTATTCACACGCTCACATCAGCTTTTCACTGTTCATAAAATGATAGAAATTAAAGAAGTGAGGTTGCATGTGTAAACTAAGATTGACATCTGTGACCTTCATTAGCGAAGCTTATCGTGTCCGCAGCGGACTTGTTTCACAGAGGTAATACTAAATTATTGTGGGTCAACGTACACACTACACTAGGTACGATACTCTAGCATATTAAATTTGGCGCGTGCAATATTATCAAATTGATTTGGATTATGTATCAGTACACAAAACAGATAAGTCTATTTCATGTAGATGATTCCACAAAAGGAAGATGTAGAGCAAAAGAAATACTTGGTCACTGGGTCATCTTAGGGGCGGATCTTAGCTTTTAGGAAATAGAATTAGTGTTTAAATTGTTTGTATTTCACTCTATTTTAGATGAATGCTGAATCTGTTATTGGTGATGTAGGGATCAATGAGAATCTTCCACCAGAATTACCTCAGAACCATCGGTTTCTGGAACCTGAGAAAGCTGTTAAAACACTCACAGATATGGCTATATGGGAGAAATCAGAAGCTTATATGGAATATACTGGCTTCATAGCTACACTCAATGAATCTATAAAGGCTAAACCACTAACAGTAGATTGCAAGATCTCAGAGAATGTGAAGAAACTCCTAGATATGCTTGACTTAATTGATAATCTCGTAGACGAATTTCCACTTATTGAACAGCCACAAAGGTTTGGTAATATTGCTTTCAGGTCATGGCTCTCCAAGCTTAAACTGAACAGTACTTTGTATCTGCAGGATGCTCTGCATCCCAGAATACACTTAGCTATACCTGAAGTGAAGGTTTACTTGGAAGAGAGTTTTGGTAACTCTACAAGGATTGACTATGGAACAGGCCATGAAATGGCCTTTGTCATGTTTCTCTGTTGTCTGTATAAAATAGGCGATTTGGTAGCAGAAGATAATGTGGCAGTAGTATTCTTGGTCTTCAATAAATATTTGAGCATAGCCAGAAGATTGCAGAAGACATACAGGATGGAACCAGCTGGCAGTCATGGTGTGTGGAGCTTGGATGATTACCAATTCATACCTTTCATTTGGGGAAGCTCACAGCTTATAGATCAGCCAAGAATATATCCACCAGCCAAGTTCTTGGAAGATGATATTATTGAAAAATATCACAATCAGTACATGTTCATATCATGTATTAAGCACATTAAGGAGGTGAAAAAGGGTCCATTTGCAGAGCATTCTAATCAGTTATGGAGCATTAGTGCTGTTGGCTCATGGACCAAAATCAATCAAGGTCTCATAAAAATGTACAAAAAAGAAGTTTTGGCAAAGTTTCCAGTTGTCCAACATGTTCTCTTTGGCTCCCTGCTTCCTATTAGGAGGTTCCCTATCAGCCAGTAGAGTAATGAGGCAGAGAAATGAGTCATTGAGAATAGGGATTGCCAATATTTAAACACTATGTGAAAATATTGTGATAATACAGACTGGCAACATGTGGAGGAAGAGTCATAAAAGAAATCATAAGAAGAAAGAATATGTTTCAGTAATTAAATGTGTTGTTTTATTTATGTATCCAACCAAGTTATTGCACTGTTACTGCCTTATGAATTTTGTCTTATTGTATGTGTATATTGATATATAATGTCAGTATTATGAGTTGTGTAATTTATTATGAGTCTCTGTAACTACCTATATTTTTATTATATGTATTAACAAAGACAATAGTGATTTGTGCCCAAATGGGTGGGTAAGCATGCTGGAATGCTAGATATCTTATCAGATAAATAAATTGGTAGTACTACACTTTCCTGATTTTAAACATTTATCTGTGTAATAAGGTGTAATACTCGTTTAATATCAAACTAGTATTTGTTTAGAACTAATACCTTGACCTGGCTGTGCTCCCACTTCTTAATTCAATTGAAACACACTACTGTCCTTTGATATCAGTGTATAAATACTTGTCTAATACATAAAAATTGTTAAATATGTACATTAAGTTTGTACTTTGCCCAGTCTCATTATTATACTTGTCATGTCAGTGCACATTCATTTGCTATTTTTTTCGCTTTGCGTGCTTAAGTTGTACTGTATTATGTGATACAATAATTATTATTGATTAGGATTACCTATGTCGTTAACATTAGCATTTAATCACAATTTCTTGTCATTTGTTTCAAATAAAATACATAACAAATATCTTGAATTTTTATTTTTTGAGACTCATTTAATTTTAACTTTGCTTGCTGCATGAAGTAAAAAAAATCAATTAGGGTTTCGATATTAATGTATTGAATTCTTAAGTCATTGATTGATTGCCGAACTCAGAAAACGCCGTAAGTTATTTTGCAATTGTGATAACAGAGCTAATAGCAGTATGAATTATTCAGCTCGGACACAAATCTACAAAACTTTTTGTTCTGGACCCAAAACACAAAACGGATAAAAGAACACACAAATATTTTCATACCATGATATTCGTTTATTACAACAAAACACATAAATTAACACAGCCATTCAAATTCAAACAACACTTATAATTAAATAATACATAAATAAAAGCATTGATACATAGGTACAGAGCAGCAGAGTTTGTTCATGACCTTTATTTTTTTTTTTTTTTCATCGGAATATTGATCTCGAGCTTATTGTAGCCCATCAATAATATCTCCTTTATTAAACTTGCCGCCATTATAAGATATCACCGACCTTCGACGTCGTTAATCTATCGGATGCCCACGATAGTAACGAAATTGATAAATACTCGATACCTCGAAATATAAGATAACAATGTGTTAAATGTGCTCCGCTGACAAGAGGCACCACTGTTTTTTTTTTTTTTTGCGTGGTAATATCATTATAATAAGATATAAGTCCTCCCACCCCGGGCAGAGCAGGAGAGACAGTCAGACTTGTACTGACTAAAATCCACGGTGTCCTTCAATAGACCTTTAAGTTCTGGGGTCACGGTAGCTGTTTAGTCCCGCGACCAGGGACCACTGTTTAATAAATGCTCGATTCAACGCAGTTTCAACCATTTATACCTATCTATCTTTGAAGAATCACTTGGATAGCGTTAGGTATATACTTTCAATACAAAACAGGAGTGCTGAATTAAATCCGCTACGGTGACTAACACTGGACCATTTATGTTCGAATACGTTTTTTTAGGAACAATCAACAGCCATCGACGTCATTCGGCCAGAATAATATCGCAATTAAAGAATGCACTTCAGCGACAGAGAGTATGGCAATGCTGACGTGAGTTAGGTACAAGATAGACATCTAAATACAATACCTAATTATTCTACAACTTATGGCTCATTTTTAATGCCCGTTAGATTTCGGTAATATGGCGATGTTCTCCTTCGGTTTGTTGAAGTGATTGTTGTATAGCGTGTAGACCATGCCGGCGCAGAGGGCGCCGACGGCCGTCCCTTGTGCGATCACTCGGAACTGCATGAGGAACACACTGGTGCTCATCGCGCCGCGGTTCTTGTAGGCCCAACCGCCGTAGCCGACGGCTCCCGCGCAACCGGCGATTGCTGTGGAAGAAACACATTAGAAATAAGTATCGTGGGTAACACTAGCAGTCAGAACAAGGGATCAAGTTAATTGGATTAGTATGTATCCGAGTTTAAATGTAGTTTACAGGTCGTCTACCTGACATGAATAAATCCAGTCCTAAGTAGGGCTTAACTTTAATTTCTAATATAGGTAACTATTAAAAATGGAAGAGGAAAATTACAACGTGTCGCACAGGCATGAGTCGAATGAAAGCATCGCCCTACAAAGTCAATTTCTCATGACAATTTTCAGTAAAGCTAAGCGATACCTAAATATTAGAGTTGAAAATCACTTCAAGAAGTGCACTTTCACCTGGGCCTTCATTTAAGTGGCGCTTAGAGTTTGGGAAAATGGGTGAGTGAGTGGCACAGTTTACTGCACCTTTTTTTTTTGTACTTTAGTAGACTTAATGTTTGCAGAACTAGCAGACATAAGCAATGTCGTCATTCATCAAACATAAGTTAATACCCCATCAGATAAATTGACCTATCTATTAATGTAACATAATGTCACAATGTTGTTGTGATGGCTCCCAGTATTGTTCTATTTCGCTATCTTGATTAGTTTCAGTTACGTCACTGGCTGAAATAGAACTATCAAGCTCAATATACATATAGATGCTATGTTTTGTGTAGTACCTACACTCATCATCTGTCTAACCTTTTCACAATTATGTTGGGGTTGGCATTCAATCTAACCGGCAGCTGATTTAATTATCAGTATTTTGCATGGAGCGAATGCCTATCGACCTCCACAACCCAGCAACTGGGTAATAAGATGCCCCTTTTGTAAGACTGGTTATCAGTTGCGTTGCTAAATAATAGTAACGAGTGTCTCAGATCTACAAATAACAACCGGAACCAAAGGCTTTACGTGTCTTTCGAGCCATTAGAACACTCGCTACGATAGATGATCTTAAGGCGGCGCTAGTCGCGAGCTCGAACTCACTGGCAGGCATGGTCAAAAACCATGATATTTCACCGGAAATCGAGCCATATTGTACATGTGTGCGCGAGCGTCATCCCCCCGTGGAGAAAACAGGGGAAAACATTATTCAGTGAGATGCACAATCATTCAGAGTAAAAGGCGCGCGTAAAAAAATACGAAAAAGCCTTTGGAAGAAGGGGTTTTATGAAAAATCCACTGCACCAATTAATTTCAAATAAAATTTATTAAATTCTTCTATAAATTTGCTGTGTCGGTACGGACTTCGTTTTGGAAATTTGATGCTTCTTTAGCTTCTAATTTACACCTAAAGTTGTGTTAAAATTAGCAAAAAAAACGAATCTTTAGAAGCTCGTAACTTTTTAATAGCTTCATATTTTAAAATTCTGCTTCCGTACAGATAAAATTAATAATGAGACAAAACGATACCATGTTTAATTTTGGATGTACCTTGTCAAATAGTGTAGTAAAACCCCAACGAAGTTTCTATGGAAAAAATGTTGACTTGTTTGACCTTAATACAGACCCGTTCTGACTAATGAAAAGTTTGAAATTGGAGTGTAAAAGAGACAAGGATATTTTGTGGTTTGCTATTTTTTGCTACCGCCATTTTTACGAAAACACAAGCTATTTTATTTCAAACCAAAATCGTAAACGCCGATGGTATTAAATGTTCTTTTACTACTAAACAAACGGTCATTTATTTCTAGATTTTATTCATGGCGACGGGGAATTCCACAAGGTTTACGGCCGCGTTTTTATCTCTATTTAAGGGCTATTGTGGCCTCGACTGTACCCAATGAGCTCATTCAGTCACTATCAATCTTCATCGTAAAACAAACATGATTTGTGTCTAAACTAATGGAAAGTTGGCATGTTTTTTAAGAGATTTCCCTTTTAGTTGATATGTATTGGTAGCGAAGGAAGTAAGAGACTGGAAGGACTAGTACAAGCGTGGTGTAAATGTTACGGTACGGCGCCGCACCGCCGCCGCCGCACGGCACACGGCGCCGCCGCACCGTAGACATGGGTCCACGACCTTAGGGTCCATAATTCCACATGCATCAAGTGAATAATTAATGTTGTGGATATGGAATATTTTTGTAATCTTTAACTTTGAACATTGCGAAAGATACGTTACATTTGTATTGTTTTATCTATGTGTTATATGCGCATTAATATTAATATAGATACCTACCTAATTTAAAGAAAAAAGGCTTCCTTTAGCATTTTGATTCAAAGGCGAAAATCACAATAGTAAAATGATCCCACAAAATGTGGGTAAATAATTCTTAAAATTAAGTTAACATTAGATATGTTATCAGAAGCGAATACTTTCAAAAATCGTGTTTAAGTTTACACAGCGTACCTACCTACTCGTGATTACGCCTCGAGTTTTTACCTACCTACTTGTGTATTATTATAAATTATGTTAAAATATGGCAATAGGCAAGAGGTGAAATTTGGTCAATGAACAAGATGATTACCATCAATTTTATACCCACTACGCCGAAACTTTATCCATTCGCCAGTACCTACTTCGAACTAATGTTCATCATTAACATCTTGCTACTGCTAGGACATAGTTTCCCTCTAAGAAGCTGGCCGTAATCAACCAAGCAAGCCCAGTGCTGACAGATTATCATAAGTCATAACAAGATCATACCTAAGATCATAAAGGGAGATTCCTTGGTCTTGCGCATCAGCTTCTCGCCCTGGCTCTCATCGTGGTAGTCGAACACGGGTTTTTCCTCCGACATGTCTGCGGCTGGAATGAGGAAAACAGACTTTTGAAAAAGCTGTGTAGGTATTAGCTAGTATTATATACAAGTTTCATCCTCGTCATCGGGTTATGACGTCAAACCTACATCGTTATGTTTCGTTAACACGAATTTGTGGAAAGATAAACTGCAATATGCAGTAGATATTGGTAGGTTGGTTAATCCCTACTCAGAGATAATACTTGGCAACGGCGTTATAAGTGTGCAATTGGTGAGATTATATTTTCGGGTAGGTAGCACAGGGTGATAACTTGTTCAACCTTTTGTCCCTTTCCAAACTGGGATTGAATAAATCTTTTCATACTTTAGCAGATACGGCAACAAGCTAATAGGGTTTGTGTGGGCACATCTTTGAGTCTTCCCAACAGTCGAAAAAATGTTTCTTAATCTTCGAAGATAAAATACCTACTTAATTGTGGTGATTCTGGCTTCGTCTATCTATTTTAAAGTCTTAGACAAGAAGCATCTGGACTAGATCGACATATCATAAAGTTGCATTTGGGAAGCCCAACGTTGTGCAAATTAATGGCTTCCTATAAAACTCACGACAGGCAGGTGCAAAACTGAGTGTCTAAGCCTTATCGGACACGGGCAAGGTGGAGTAAATCACTATGCGATAAGTACTCGACACGGAAAAGATTCTATATCTAATCAATGTTCTGTAACAGTAGATATTGTTACAAGAAGTCTCAAGAATTTTAAGGTGGGTGTCTGCAACTCTTCACCCTCGTAGATCTTGATCTTGATCTACGGGCGGGCGGGTCATAGAATTCTGCTTTTTTTTGCGGTCCTATGCTAGTTCGAGACTAGAATCACCATAGACTCAGAAGCAACTGCGCAAGTAAATCATACTTACCTATAGGTACACTAGTTTTAATGAAAACACATGACTGTATCACGTCAGGTTATTTATTATTTTTTTGATAGACGAGACACGTCTATTTTAAGGCGGTACTTAATAACGTTTATATTATTAAAAGCAACATACGCTAGATTCATGGTCGTATAAGAGAGTCGCGTCGGCACTAACTAAATATCGCTATCATAAGCATTTTCCTGTTTAAGACTTGGGTACTTACAGGGGAAAATTCTTTAATTCTACAACACAAGAATTATTTCTATAGCAAACTCGTAATAGCTAAGGAATTGCCTGCCACAGTAGCTAAATTAAAGGTATTAGCTACTAAGGGTAGGTGTCTAGGGATGGGTAGGGTTATCACTTCCCATCAGAATGTTTCAATTATAATAAAAACGATTACAAAAATTATGATAACGTCACAGCCTAATAGTAAAACACATGTTATAGTGGTGCCGATTCACACACTTTAGATAATTGTGTAAATATTCTATACAAACAATTAACACTTGTTTGAACACTAATATCACCTAATAGGTAGGTATCTTCCTAACACTAGCTTCCACCAAATATAACTTCAAACACCAAACTATTTAATATTAAAATTAAATAAAAATGATTGCATCACCAATTCACAGAATAACACAAACTAACCTTGTTACGAATCAAGGACACCGAAATTAAAACACGAGATATCACCACAACACCTACACATGCAACGGTTGCCGACCGAATGAGCTCAACGAGTTACAGCAGCTAGACTGCGATGATATCACTGTCTATTGCCGCTGGGAAATCACACAGCGCAGGATATTGCAACAAACAATGGGCATTAATTATCCTAGTGTACCGTTACTGAGAAATATACTTTCTATCACGTACCTTGAACGTAACTGCGATAAAGCTGGAGTCTCACTGGAGTCTGCCGTCGAATGGTTGTATTCTGTATTGTACAATTTCACGTGTGCAGATAACGTGCGCAAGACGGCAAGCCGTGTGCTCTGTGCACTCGGTTCTACAGTGGTACATATAACTTCTTGTATATTTTACGTCATTTCTTATTTACGACGAACTTGTTAATTTACTTGTGATGCGGCTAAAAGCGACTTGACAGGATGACAGGAGTCTGATTTCCTTTCATCTTTTTTGCATGTCTTAAAAATTATTGAATATCAATCCCTCTGTCACATGATGAATACTGATGATGAAACTTATAAGTACTTCTCGAGCAGAATTTGCTAAAATTATGGTTCTTTTTTACAAAAAAAAAAACAGTATTTTTCTTATTGCGAAGTTGAAGAGGAAGCGTTTCGTGGTACAAATATTGGCCTTTAACAAATTCCGCTTCTTATGGAATAATTTATGAGGAGGCGAAGGTCAGGTAGCGATAATAATAACTCGGTTGTATATCGTATTTTTTTCCGCACTTGACCGAGGCCTTGAGGTTGAGAGGAATCCAGTTTGCAGCTGTTACGACTCACGCTTTTTTAGGGTTCCGTAGTCAACAAGGAACCCTTATAGTTTCGCCATGTCCGTCCGTCCGTCCGTCCGTCTGTCCGCAGTTTAGCTCAGAGACGCCCAGTACTAGAAAGCTGTAATTTGGTGTAAATATACGGATTTGTTGTGCCGAAAAAGTGGTAAAATAAAATCTCGTAAAATATTTTTTTTTAGGGTACCTCCTGTACACGTAAAGTGGGGATGTTTTTTTTATTTCTCGCGTACCCCTTAGTGTGGGGTATCATTAAATAGGTCTTTAAAAAATATTGATAGTTTCCATTAACAATTTTTTGATAAAAAGATTCGTTTGTGAAATATTAAGCTTTAAAGTGCTAATTTTTGCTCGACTCGAGTGTCCCCCCCCTCTACCAGCTAAACTGTTATGTTTGGGGGTGTGAAAAAATTCACAATAGTAGTATATATAACGAAGTTTGAAGGAAAATTATCATGACTAAGTAGGCTTTACAAGTTTACGAGTAATAGTCGACCAACTTATAAAACGTACTTGGATAGCATATTTTCCTAAACAAAATGTATCGCAGAACATGTTCTTCAACTGCAAATGTAAGTTTGTAAACTTTATTTCTACAGCTATAATAGGTAGGTATGTTTTGGGGATAGGTAGGTTTTTATTGTCAATTCTCAATTCGTCGTAATCTTTTTTTTATGTATTTTCCCCGATTTCTCAAAGACGCCTGGACCGATTTTGAAAATTCTTCTTTTTAAAATTAAATACAGCGAATCAGTTTAATTAGTTCGCATAAGTATTTTGATGGGCAACTACGGAACCCTACACTGTGCGTGGCCCGACACGCACTTGGCCGGTTTTATTCCTTATGGTTATCATCGACGCTGATTAATCCGAGAATAGATCAGTGACTTCTTTGAATTTATTCTGGAACTGTAGAATGTCTAGTGTCAAACAAGTTTGCCTAGACTGAATAGTTAACCCAACAATACGAAGACATCTAGAAACTAACATTCCGCGTGATGAATAAACAGTCAACGGGCTCTCGTATTCGATCCCTGTGTCACAGTAAATAATGAAGGCCGATTTTGTGAATATTTTACGTTCGTTCCAAACAGCCAAGTTACTTATATTTTTTAATTACCGCATCTAATATTTAATTGAATTGTCTATATACATAGTGTAGGCCGAGCTTAAGTTTTATCGACCACAATCAGCCCTAGACACTTAGACAGTCCTAGTTATTTCAAGTGTTTAAAGAATAATGAACGAATTGAATACACCGTTACTGTATTGTATCAAAGTCCCGAGAGCCATTAGCTACTTCTGAAATGTGACATCATGGAACATAATTGATATATTTTCAAGCAATACAACATTGTAAGATAAGTAAGTAGCTACTACTGGTTGTTTTCTGATAATAATAACTGATAAGATGAGTCAAATGTGCCAAATTATACGTTAAAAGCAGTAAAAAAAAACAATAATATTTTCATCGATTTTGGACACGTAGTAAGTTTATACGATTAATACGAAAAGAACAATCGCATAACATAACGCCTATTTTCCCATCGGGCGTTCCGTGATCCATGATGTGTGATGGTTACACATAAAAACTGAACGTTCGGCATTCATAAAAAACGGGTAAAAAAACCCGGGTGTGTTGTTTAGGATGTTCGGGAACCAAAAACCGCTAGGCTGTCGCACATAATAACCGTTCGGCTTGGCAATGACTTATGCGGGTCGGCTTTTTCTTTCCACAAATACTGCCAAAGCGAATGATCAACCTGAAGAAACAGCCCAATCGGCCCGTCAATTGAAGCCGAACAAAAATGCAGTAGGTACTTAATTGCTTCAGGGGGGGTAATACAACGTCTTAAAACCAGGCTTGTTCCAGTGAGTGAACGAGATGGCGCTAGACGACTTGTATAGCTCTGTCACTTTCACTCGCCGGAATAAGCCTGGTTTTAAGACGTTGTAATACCCCCCCAGGTCAGCTTTGCTGTTAGACAAATACTGACTTGCCGAAAATGCCGGCCCGTTTATGTAGCAAACCTTACAATGCAAAAGACATCACAATAGGGTAGTTTCCAGGGTCAAAATAATTACTTATTATAAAAAAATATTATAGATTATTTTAGATTATAAAAAAATATTGGACACGTATTTTTCTTTTTTCGATTAAACAAAAAAGAACAAAGATAATAGCCTATTTAAGTTACCTGTGACGTCATTCTGCGCGAAAAATGCCACGCATCGTGACGTCACCCGTAACTTTAATAGGCTATAATTATCTTTGTCATTTTTGGTCTAATTTACAAATAAAAAAATAAGTGTCCCTTATTTTTGAATAATCTAAAAGACGGACTAATTACATTTTTTTAGGCAACTAGCCTATTGCAATTCCAATTTATATAAATAAAATTGGAGTGTCTGTTTGTAATTTTGAAATAACTGTTTTTTACTACATGCATAATGCATACATGGTGTATGTATGCAATACGCATGTAAAATAACAGTTTTAACCATTTTTGTCTGTCTGTCTGTTTGTAATTGGTAATCTCTGAAATGGCGGGGCCGATTTTGAGACTTCTATTGGCAAGTAGATGATGTAATAAGGAGTAACTTAGGCTACTTTTATTTTTGAAAAAATCATTTGTTTTAAAAAAATAAGTAAGTACCTACATTGTTGAGTTCCGACATCCACGCGCACGAAGTCGCGCGCACAGCTAGTTATTCGATACTAGCGGTGCCCGCGACTTCGTTCGCGTGGTTGTCGGAACTCAGCAATGATTATTTTAATTAAAATAAAGGATTTTCTCAAAAATAAAAGTAGCCGAAGTTACTCCTTATTACATTAGCTGCCTGCCAAAAGAAGTCCCGTCAAATTCGGCGTAGCCATTTCAGAGATTAGCCATTACAAACAGACAGACAAAAATTGTATATGCAAAAAAAAATTGTGTAATAGTTTATGCAATTGACCTTAAGAACGCTGTCGTTCAATCGTCCACCCACAATCATTGCACTAATGATGACACAAAAAGGTTAAATCAATTTTTCTTTTGTCCACTTGCACACAGGAAAGACGCAGCAGTTGTAGCCAAAGCCATTTGACAGATTTTAGTCTAAAGATTTAAGTTTTCGTATGTTTGTGTGTAGTAATCTCAAAAACGGCTGAACCGACTTTTTTTTTAATATAAAAAGCTACATTATCAGTGTGTTGCATTGGATGTATTGTTTTTTCGACTGGGGCAGTCGGGTACAGACGCCAGCACAACAATCTACACTACTTGTAAAATTTTAATAGATTTTCAACTGTATCACGAAAGAATAAGGCTCATTTTCGATTGGGAAAAATTTACAGATAGGAGGTTGTTATGCTGGGGTCTGCAATAATAAAATTTATATACATAATCAAAAAGATTTGAAAACTACAAAACATTAGAGGTATCGAAAAGAAATTTTGAAACCCAGCAAATTATTATAAAAATCTTTTAATAATAGACTTGTGTACTAAAATCAGCAACTGCTGTTGCCGACCATACAAATTGTGCAACATAAATATATCGGATACATAGAACTTAGTCGTATGTATGCTGACTGTAGGTACTCAATAAATACTAACAAAGAATATTAGAATAAAAATAGAACGTTCGCGGAACATTCCTAATTATTCTATAACAGTTAAAAAATATTATTTAGAATACAATTTCAGTATACATATAATAGTATGTATTTTTTATTACTTAACAAATACTTACCTATTTGAGTGAACATGAAAGCCGGTAATTTAAAATGTCTGCGAAATGAGTTTTTGAAGTAGGTATATGAGAAGGCAATATACATAATTATAATAATATACTGAAACTGTATTTCTAATGCAATCACAGTTATATTACCTACACTTCATGGGGGCCACACTAACGGGAAATACCGTCAGTTTGCGCGATGATGAACGTTTATAAGAAAATGTAGTCTATATTATTTATAAACGCCATTTTCCCGTAAGTGTGGGCCCCTGATTATAAAGAAACGATAAAGCAGCGATTTGACTTCTAACATAATATATAGGTTATTATAATTATAGACCTTAGATTGTGTAATTATTGGTTTCACTGTTACACTGAAGAAATAACCATAATATGGCTCCTAGCATTAACCGAAAAGCAGTGCAAAGCGAATGATTTGGCATTCAATAATAGACCTTATTTTAAGACGATGAAGTTCAAAATTCAAAAAATCAATATGATCACTGCCATTTCAAATCTTCTCTTCGTTAATGTTCATGCAACTTTGGACCTTACACAACTGATTTAAAAGTTTACTTTGCAGTGTCATCATAAAAATGTCCAAAACATGCTTCTTTTCGGTGGACTGGGAGCCCAATTAAAGTTGTATACGTAAGTTTGAGAGCATTTTTGTAATGAATGAATAGTAATTCAAAGTTAGTGGTACTCGTATCACAGCTCTTCTTGGAAGAGTTCGTTTGGGGAAGTATCGACAGTTCTACGACTACCGTCAAGCTGCGTCACCGTTAATAAGTTTTACTTAACCTCTCGGACCCCAATGCGCCCCAATGGCACAATTTTGTGCCACCAAACCCCGACCGATTTTAAACTGTATTTTTGGAAAAATAAGTCTTAAAATCGGTCAGGGATTTTTGGCAAAAATTTTTTCGCGGGGCTCGAGAGGTTAAATTATTAAGAACTACTCACTATATCAAGTCAGAAAAATTAATTGTTAAATATGCATACATCTATGGTTGTTGACGTTTTCCTACTTCCCAAAAGTAATGCTTAATTATTTATTTTGTTTTTTTTTTTTATTTTAGTGATCACTGAATATTTTTCGTATTTTTGGCTCTCTTACGCACCAGCACGTGTATGCAGTTTGATGTTCGGATAACGAATGAGCGACTGAGTACTTTATACTCTACCTCCACCGCTCGCATCGTGAGACGTATGCACCCGAGGCAAATCATACAGCTCAACATACACTACCTAATTATATTATTCCTACAATTCAAAAAAACGTTCTTTTACAATGTATCACTATTAGCCGAGCCAGTCTGACGGCATTTTCCGTTTATTTTCGGGGTAAGTCTTATAATGTTAGTATAACGTCTATTAACGCGATAATTTACGGCATTTTCCGTTAGTTTGGACCTAGTATATGAAACGACAGCTCGGAAAGTGGAAAAAGTGAATATTTATGTTTTTTCTCCAACCCTGGTTACACGACAGGTGCACACATAATATGCCTTATAAAGGACACATACTTTTATCTAATACTAGCTGACTCCGCAAACGTTGTTTTGCCAATTAACAATTAATTTTTCCGACTAATGTTACGATCACAAACGAAAAATTCCCTCTATCTAAACTTGTATACTAAACGAATTTGGACCACTCGCTACTGTAGTCCAAAACATCATGTTTTATACGGCCATTTGCCACAAGTATAAAAAGAGCCGACACAAAATGGCGGCTAGAAAGTTAATTCTAATTAGAATTTGAATATTATAGCAATTTTGAAATAAAAATAAATTTAAAATTTTGACAAAATGGCAAAGTATGTTAAACTAGCTGTTGCCAGCGGCTACACCCGCTACAACTCGAAAATTATCCCACGGGAACATCAAATCGGGATAAAAACTATCCTATGTGTTAATCCAGGTTATAAACTATATGTGTACCAAATTTTATCCAAATCCGTTCAGAGGTTTTTGCGTGAAAGAGTAACAAACATCCATACATCCATACTTACAAACTTTCGCCTTTATAATAGTAGTAGGATATTTTGCCTTAGAAGAGAACCACAGTTTGTTACCATAAATACTCGTACATTGGCTTAATATTTTCCCCGCAATTTTTTGCCATCTATTTGTTTACGGGGCGGCGATGACATGTCAATCATGGCGCATTTAAAGCCGTAACAGACGATCGAACCGCACCACGAACTTGGTGCGCTCCGAACCAAATTCGATCGTGTGGCGCACGGTCCGAACCAAAGTTCGATCGTCTGTTACGGCTTTTACACTGGTTGATTTTCCTAGTGTCACCAGTCCCATCGCTTGCAAAAACTTTTAGTAGGTAAAAAACTAGTAAATCGTTATTTAGACGGCCCATTTTCGTCGCAAGGCAGGCTGCAGGGCTCGAACTAAAAATCGACTCGTGTAAATGGCCCCATTAAAGAGACTTATTGGGACATCTCACTTGAGTTAAAGTCACACTAGGTGCGTTATACAATACATAGACATACATACATAAGCTAGCTCACACCATTTAACTATGAGTATATAGCAGAAATGATATAACACTGCCTTTTACAAATCTTATATACATACTTTTATCTTTTAGAGCAATCACGGAAGATTTTAGTGTCCACTAGCAATAAAACTTGTAGAAGTTGACTTGCGCTAGGCGACTCCCAACGTGTAAACGCTCGCGAATGAGGACTTTTGCAAGTTTTTATGACTTTCCGTTACTTTTTGCAAGTCCCTTTTTGCAAAGCCTCATTTAGTCGACAATGAATTTGTTGAGCAAAGAAATTCCGGAATTTAGTCAAACTTGCATGGTAGTTCTTGCTTGTCTAAATAGGGCTTTACGTTCAAATATATGAATTGTAGAATTCTACAAAAAAATATAAGAAGTCACTTGCCTGTGCACATTTCGCTTTACTCCAGCATGTCATCATCATCATCTGCCTAGCCTTTTCCCAACTATATTGGGGTCGGCTTCCAGTCAAACCAGATTCAGCTGGATATCAGTATTTTACATGGAGCGACTGCCTGTCGGACCTCCACAACCCAGTAACTGGGTAATACGATACCCCATGGTAAGACTTACTTACTCCAGTATGTATTACCTCAGCAAAGTAAAGTTACGTTGGGATATAATATATTGTGCTAAGAATGTAGATCTGCGCAGACGCAAATTCGCGTCGCAGATCGATTAAATTTAACTCACCAAAAGATTGTCGAAATCTATTGGTTAGTTTTATAAAAGTATACTTGTTGAAAAAACGATTGTGATACGGGTCTGTTTCACAATCAATAAGTAAATTTAAGAATAGAAAGAAACTATTAAATCTGTTGGCAAACCAATATTTTTGAGTTAAAGCAAATAAATTTATAGAGATTTTTGAGTTAAAAAAATAAATTACAGAGTTATTTTTTAGTGAATAAAAATATACATTATTTTAAACAATACCGTATAATATTTAATAGAACTTAAAATTATGTTTTAAATTAAATCTCTTAACTAATAACATGTATTTTTGGGAATAATGAGTTCAGTGTTTCATAGGTTTTGAACTTTGGTAATTAAATTGAAATAAAATACCTATTTATTCAGAAAATTGATGATATTAATTTTAAAATTTAATTTAGCTGCAATAGCATTTAGTTTGATATAGGTATATTTTGATCCTTTTAATTATTTTGAGTATGCTGTTTGGTTTTTTAATGTGTCGAGTTGCAGTAATTAAAAATGAATTTGATTTTAAAATAAAAGTTACTTCTGTGTAATTCTACGTCAAATAAGATTTAAAAAATAATATAATTTGTCTAAACCAACAATCTATAAAGGTACTTACAAAATTACTCGATTTTTTCGATTAACAGTTTGAAAGACTCCGCTCCACGACTGAAGTCTTTTTGAAGCGGTGCTAGTATCTATGTCATTACATCAAATTGCATTTAAAAAAGAAAGTACCCCAATACGCAAGACTTTAGTCGTATCGCGGACTCTAGATAGCAATTGCTCAGCTCATATAGATTAAAGATTGTGCACAGATATATAGTTACGATGGACATACTCACATTATGTGTAAGCTGAGTAAATAATCAATACTGAAATCGTCAAAATCGAGCAATTTGACACATTATACTTACCTTTGCTTCCAAAACTGGCGGCAATCATAACAAATTCTCATAACTCACATCCACACAACATAACAAATGGACTTGCTGTGGCAAGACATTAGCGCTTCGCACTTCCAAAAAAAAAAGAAATTAACTACACAGTTTAGTGCAACTGTGCACATTTTGCACAGTTGCACATAATTTTTTGCACAGATTCATTGGTACTGGCTGGGGGCGCTCGAGGACACTTTCTCAAGTTTCTCGAAGTGTTTGCGCGCATTCCTGATGTTGATGAGTGTCGCTTCTGATGGTATCTTGGGGTCTGACATCTCCACCATGACGTACGTGTTGCTCGTGAAGCCATCTATGAACGCTGCGAAGACACTGTTGCGGACCTACAATGAAGAATGGAAATATTGGAATAGAAACAGAGCATAGGTAGCTTGAGCAGTGGTGGCCCAGTGGTATCGGCCTCGACTTATGTGTTGTAGGTCGTAGGTTCGAACCCAGCCTGGCGCATTACTTTGAAACATCGTGAGGAAACCGGCATGTCTTAGAACCATCAAATTCGAAGACATGTGTCATCCACCAATCCGCACTGGGCCCGCGTGGTGCACTGTGGCCCACTCCCTCTGAGAGAGAGGCGTGTCCCAACAGTGTGAAAATTATAGGCTGATGTGATAGGTAGCTTTAATTACATTTTTTTAAGCATTGCCCCATACTATGTATTTCTCCCTGTATCATGGTGTGGGTGCGTTTACAAACATAGAACTACTATACCAATTTTTGTACCATTATGAGAGAAATTATTCAATATGGTCGACACTGTAGGCGTTGTGGCTGAGCGATCGTCTGCTGTGCAGCGTGTCCGGGATTCAATCCTCGCACTGATCTAATATTTGTATGACCCACAAGTAGTTGGTCTGGGTGTTTGTGTACACAATGTTTGTAAACTACACACTATACGGGAGAAATGCCAAGCGTGGGGGAAAGGTTTAAAAAAAAATCGGATATCTGTAAAGTCTGACTAAGTACTGACGATAGTTGAACGTGACAACGTCATAAGAAAATACTGCACTTAGTTGCTATAAACAATTGAAAATTGGAACGCCTCAGAGCGAGGTAACGCCGCATGACGTCATGTTTTTTCGTGCGTGCAGCCGGCTCCATCGAATTATAAGACGATGTCACGTCAAAAAGATGTGACTCAAAACTATACGGACCTCCATGCTCTGGAACTGCGCGGCGAGCTTGGAGCAAGAGAGCTTGAACTGCTTGACGATGTTGGAGACCTTCTCGAAGCGGTGCGCGTCGCGGTGCGGGCGCTGCTGGCAGTGAGACACCACCAGGAACGTGGCACGCTCGAACAGCAGCACCTGGAGGTGACGACGAACTTATTCAAATCTCTTGCAAGTGTTAAAACTATAACCCGGTTCGTTGAAGAAAGGAATCTTAAATGGCGGCGCTTATCATGTTCTCTTGCTCGCACACTAGTGCCGTCTATACTCACTCCCGCGGGTAGCGTAAACAGAAAAAAAAATAGTCTTGATGTCTTGACGCGCTCAGTGATCTTTTTTAAGAATATTTACTATAGTTTTCTGTTATTTTTCCGTTGTTACCTGTTGATTATTGTTGTTTTAATTTTGTTTTATTGTTACGTTAAGTTTGAGAAGTTATTGTGATCCAGTCTTGTTTTTAATTTGAAAAAAACTTTAATTTGATATCTTATATGCTGACTGTACTATCTGTCAACGCAAGTACAAGCCGCCATTTTAGAATCCTTTCTTCTATGCACCGGCTTATAAGTTATACGTATTTTCCTCCCTCCTCCACTAGGGTAAAACTAGGTGCCCGGGTTGACGGTGCGTTGTTTCACGAGCGCCTAAATGAGTATCAGTACAATGACGGGGACGAGGGCCAAAGTCTGCCGTTGTCGCGGGACTAACGAGCTACCGTGACCCCGGAACGTAAAGGGCTATTGAAGGACACCGTGGATTTTAGTCAGTACAAGTCAAAAGTCCCTCCTGTCCTGCCCTAGGTGGAGGACGCTTTTGCTTTTGACGATTTTACCACGCTAAAAAAAAAGAGTAAGCAGGTAGTTTGAGTGCTAGAATGATGGGGGGTTTTGTCAACCAGGGTTTATTACCTAAGTTTTCCCCTATTCTTTTATATTTCACTGCCGGATCCAATACAGTTAAATTCATTCTCCGGGACACGTCGAGCTTCATTCACAGGCCTGTGGGTCTAGTGGTTAGTGACCTTGACTGCTATGCAGGAGGTCGTGGGTTCGATTCCCACCCAGGACAAATGTTTGTGTGATGAGCACGATCATTTGTTCTGTGTCTGGGTGTAATTTATCTATAATATTTATGTATTTAGAAATATATAAGCACGTTTATCAGTTGTCTAGTACCCATAACACAAGCTTTGCTTAGCTTGGGACTAGATGGCGTTGTGTGATAGTTGTGGAATATTATTATTATTTACTTGGTGTTTTTCTGGCTTTCAGGAGTTGCAGTGGTTCGAGAATAGTGTGGTGAGATGGATTTCCCATTCCCATTTAAAGAAAAGAAAAACGTGTTCGAGATTTTTGGCAATAACATAATTATGTCGGAAGGGCATTGTTAGTAAACATTTCTAGAATTGTCGAATGACTTATAACTTTACTCGTGGAAACTTATATTACCTGTGCAGTACTTAATAAGTGGTGCATGGTCGTGCAAGGCAATGGTGCAGGGTTATAGGCGATTTATGGGGCACACCATACGACTTCGGGGGCCGGTGATGTGCCCTACTAAGAATCGCAATGACATCAGTTCACAGCTATAACTATTTGGGAGCTACAAAACCACAGAGAGTGGGATAGATAGTGTTTCTTCTAGAGTATTATTAACTAAATTCCCATTTGTTTTACAAAAACACACTGGCTGGTATAGCCTTATTAAAAGCGTGTATGTTAGGAATACTATACCTCGTCAGCGTCTACGATTTCAGCGAACTGTTTCAGGGACGACTCTAGCGCCTTCACGTTAGGTATTAACTTGTACACGATGCTAGACCACGCTCTGGAAACAATACAATCGTACGTTAGTAACATGGGATGATAAATTATGATAGTAGATAAGGGGTCCCACGGCGACGGACGTCGCAAGACGATCTCCGGCCACCGTAGGCGTGGGCATGCGGGCAGCGAGTAAAGGGCAACTCGCTGCCCGACCAAGGACCATGCCCGGGTCGACGGCGCGTTGTGTTCCACGCGCGCCTCAAAGAGCTTCAGCACGATGACGGGGCCCCCCTCTAGAGGGCCAAAGCCTGCCGGGGTCGCGGTACTTATCTCACTACCGTGGCCCTGGAACATAAAGGGCTATTGAAGGATACCGTGGATTTTAGTTAGTACGAGTCTGACAGTCCCTCTCGCCCTGCCCGGGGTGGGAGGACTCGTTTGATGACTTTACCACGTAAAAAAAAAGTAGGTAAGGGGTCAAGAAGTTGACGGGGCCTCCCTTGCCTGCCGGGGTCGCGGGTCTGTCTCATCGTGACCCTGGATCGTAAAGGGCTATTAAAGGAACACCGTGTCCTTTAGTCAGTACGAGTCTGTCAGACTCGCTTTCGTCCCGCTCTGGGCTGGAGGAGTCATTTGTTGATTTTACCAAGATTAAAAAAATGGGGTCGATTATTTGTTTGATAATTTCATATGATAATGATGTGAGCAGTGGTGGCCCATTGGTATAATTCATGCAGACCACTTATGTTAATTTGACTACCCCCCGGGTTATTAAATAGTGGGATTACAGTCGCTTGGTAAAAGTTATTTGAAAACAGGAAGGGAAGGTCGTTGGTTTGTATTCGAAATTGGATTAACCCTTTAGTTCGCAAGGAAACAAAATCTGTATTTTTGTGTTTTTTTTTTAGTTTATATGTATACATATAAATAGTGTATATATGTACAGAAAAATGTGTTAAAAAATCTAGCTTGTGTAGTCTTTGGAAAAACCTACGTTAAAAATACTCAACGTTGCGATGTATTGAAGAAATAAGGTGGTAAAATGAACGTTGAGTATTTTCGACATCGCGATGTATGTAGGTTTTTATGAATTTAATAAAATAAACCCTTATTCACAATTATCACGTATTTTATATAAAAAATACAATTGAAAAAGACATAAAAAGAACAATCAGTCATGACAATTATAAAAATGAACGATAAATCACCTTAGGTATCTACTGTAACACATGATAGTTATAAGAACTGTTCCTTTTTGATACAAAAAAAAATCGTAAAATAAGATTTTTTCTGATTTTTTCGTACATTTTGACCGGCATGATATCTGCAATCGGAAGATATTTTAATTCACGACTCCAATAATCCTATATGATAATATTTCTACTACGCCCATCATAAGAGTTATGGCTAAAAAGCCCCGATAGAGATATTTGGAGAGATATTTGTCCCCATTAGAGATATTTGGCAGCATCATTTTGTACAGAATTTAAGTATGTATGTTGTATGATCTTTAATCAATTATTGCCAACATCTTCTGAAAAAAAAACCTGTAAAAAGTAGTCTAAAGGGGACATCGCTCTTGAATCCAGCGGAACTTCAAGTACACTGTTAGTTCTAAATGTGCTGCATGTCTTAATTTTTCAGCAGTTTTCCATTTACCCGTTTTCCACGACAGTTTTCTCGCTTACTTGTTGTTTTATAAGCTTCAATTTTAGGTATTGTATTCGTTCGCCTTTTGGGGCGACATATTTGTAGAAACTTGTGGCGATAAGAGAGATGAAACTTAGGTGACAAAATAGATGAAACTTGAGGTGATCAAATAGGCGAAACTGACTGGAGAACTGGAAAGTGATGTGAAGTTTTATATGGAGGGAACATGTTATTCATGACGAGTCTTATCCGATGCAAAAACTGTTCCATCGACCAGTTTTTTCATCGGATAAGACAGGCGGGAGAGACTCATTTGTAGAACTATCAAGGTCCAAGTTATTTAGTAACTAAGGCTATCACCAGGGTTTGGAGCTAGAATAAGAGGTTTCACGTTCTTTCGTCCTGTCTTCAAATAACTTCATCGTCAGTACTAGTAGGTACTGCTACTTTCTGATGGGGCATTCTTTGGCGAAAATAGTGACATAACTTTCAGCGTTCCTTGCCATATTGGCTTAAGTCTGAAGCTAGCAGAACAAAAAAATATAAAAACACATCCATTGCATGTCAGTAAATAAAATATATTGGACAAAACACCAATATATATATTTTTTTTAATATATATTCATGCTAAGTAAATCATTAGCAAAGCCGCAATGTTGAACATGCTCAACATGCATATTACGAAGTACTTTTCCGGTTAAGGCGCAACGTTGAGAATATTCAACATATCACTTTATGAACTCTGTGCTCGCAAGTTAGTCAATACAATGTAGTAATTTGTAATTATAATAATACAATAGCCTTCTAGAAATAAAATACCGGTGTCCACTATCAGAAAAAACTCTCAAAAATATTTTTTATGCAATTAAATTATTTGTAATCCGCGGTGTCACTGCGACCATGATGCCATTTTGCAAAAACTTGACGTAAAATGTCTACAGAAATGTCAAACTATTTTCTTTTTACAATTGCTTTTAGTTATTAGTTGTGGGCATCAAATAAAAACTTATAAAAAGTGTCTAATTTTTTATCACCATTTTTTTAAAGTGAGCGTTGAGCCGGCTTGTCGTTGCGAGCTAAAGGGTTAAAGAATTATACTTAGTTATTTTTCGTTCGTCATCTTTTTTTTGGTCACCAACACAACCTTCCCGTACAGTTATAATCTAGACCCCATTAATTCAAGCCAGCTGTTTTTCTCCCGACCTACGCCATTTCTTACGATCTTAACTCAACCACATTATAAATGCTACTTGAACAATCGTAAACATGCAGCCATCACTGAGTATGCAAGTCCGACACGCTGATTGACGATAAGGAATCGTAAGTATTTATACCGCGTTGTTATATTATTATAGCAGGCATTTCCTAAGATTTTTGTCACTAAGGGAAAATTTAGTGCAGTTTTATAGAGGAAATTTATTTTGCGTAATTCGTTTTCCTTATTTCATAGATTTATTTATTATAAACGGGTAAATGTGATTTATTTAATTCTAGATGTAGCTGCATGAAGCATTCAAAAGCCGACTTGTTAATCGCATTACATTTTTAGTTATTACATTTAAAAAGAAACCATCTACTGATTTCAAATTCAGATATAAGAACCAGGACGAGGCGAAGGGGTAGTAAAGTGGCATTAGCATTATTAGATTTCTTCCTACCCCAATAGGGAAAACTGTTTTGTATGTATGAATGATTTCAAATTAAGAACTTCAAGCATTTGGAAATGGAAACACTGCGGCTATGTTTAAAATGAGTAAATAAAGACATACAATATGAATATGTATTATACACTCAAATATGTGTTCAATTTAAATGAATAATCTGCAATTACCGGCCGTTTAAAAGGTATAATTTTGTACTAGAAGTATTTACTCCACTCACTTGTATAAAGTCTCATCCCATATGCTGGTCCTGAAGCAGGTGCACTCCAGTGGTTTGGACAGCCGCTTCAGATCCTCTTCCCTTTCTTTGAAGATCTCCTCCCGCTGCTCCTCTGGCACCAGGTCCATCTTGTGCACTAGGCAGAATATCCTTGCTTCTGGAGAGTTCTGTAAAGAAGAAATTAAAAAAACAAAGTAAGCAAAAGTTTTATAGTGTTCAGAGACAGGCGATTTCTTAATGTTAATAGAATACATAGTAAAATATTTGCAGTACAATATTATAAGTTCTATATGTGTTTATAATTATATTTTTATTCTCTGCCACTGTTCTCAAATCTTGTATAGACTTCAACTAGGCTATAAACTTAGAGAACTGCTACTAAGGGGCACCTTCAAATAGTCATGCTGCGCTTTGTGGCTAATTTAAAGGTGCTTATAAGTGTCTTAATTTTAGTAGGTATTACATTTTGGTCATTTATTGATCATTTAGTTGAAATAAATCCAACAGTTATTAATTTTGTTACTTGATATTGGATCAGCTCTACCTCTACCAGCTTGAATACCCGTATTTACAAATTGGGCTAGGCATGAAATTCAAAATTAAATATAGGCCTAATATTATACTTTTTTTACTATACAAATCCCATTTAGTGACGATTTTTTGCCGATAGCTATTCCCTATTAAACATTACGAATGATGTTATCCTGATGAAATGATCATACTTGGTCATAGGACAGTGTATCCATTTTATTATTTTGATGACAAAGATCTCTTATCTTGTCAACTCTGACAAAAAAGTCTAGAAATATTTTTATAGGTGCATGTTCACAAAGTCATACTTCAAATCAATTAGTACTCAATTCAATCTATGCATAAATAGTTAATTGTTAATTATTTCTACTGATAAAAGTGATAAACCAGTTACAACTGCCTGTTATACAGGGTGATTTTTTAGTCACCATCCAAATTTTAATATATTAATCTTTGGCGAAAATCATTGAATACGTGTTTTTTCTTTTTGTATCAATCAATACAAAAATATCGAGATATCACGTCTCAATGTTATCTATAAAAAGTTGATGAATCTGGACACCGCGCTGTAATGTGTCGCTCAGGTGTAGCGGGGCGGGGCGGGGGGTCAGCGGGGTGCCCTCTGCCCGTTTCATGCGTCGGCAAGTGTATATTATTAACGTTTAGCTTAGTGACCACACAGAGCGGATGAGAAAATGATTTAATAATGACAATTTGACGTATCGATTTTTTATCAAAAATGGGTTTAGTGATTGATACCTAATGCATAGAAAAATTTTGGATGGTGGTAAAAAAGTCACCCTGTATTATCAAGTATTTGCTTAGTGATTGTATTCAATGTAAATATGTTAATTGTATGTAATGTAATATTGAATTACTGAGCATGCAAAACAACTCAATCAGAAAAACTTTTGAGCGTGATAAATTGAAATTTGTCTTATTTCCTTATCACAGAGAGGTTTGAGTTCCATCAGTGGGAATTTTAGGCTGATTATCTCAACCAAGCCGGACGGTTTTACTCAGAACCTGGGTACTGAAGATCATGTAGTCACTCCAAGTAAAATGTTGATTTTTACCTGCCATGAGTAATGGATGCCAATTGGGAAGAAACTAGGAAGATGATAACGGTTGCTATATTATTTTGACATCCAATCTGAACAAGCGGCTTAATTGAGATTTATTCCGAAAATTCATTACAAGAAATCGAAAACTGTTTTAAAAATATAAAATCATGCCCATCATCTCTGAAGAAATAGACAGTGGTGTACCTAATAGTACACTCATTTTTCTAGTTACGTTTCAAGTCCCATGAAATATAGGGAGCGAGAATAAAATATAATTAAAAATAAATACTTATTTAATATAAATAAATAAATACCTGTAAAATGGCTTCCAAACAAGACTGATAGTAGTGCATATCCTTTTCCATCTCTCTGCTTTCCACGTCAAACACATAGATGAGCACTTCCACGTTCCTGAAGATGTTGTCTCTCTGGGATGCGAAGTAGTTTTCCATGAAGGCCTCCTGTCCTCCACAGTCCCACAGATTGAGGACCAGGTTGCCGAGGAAACGGACATGAGAGTGTTCTACGTCAACTGGAATAGATAGTGCAATTCTAACTGTTACTGTTCTTTTGGTTTCATAGTCGTAGGTGACTGTTGGGATTTTGAGTTGGGGTTCTAGGTCGCCCAGATGTCATTAGATTTTTTTTATTAGGAATATTACAGGAGCAGTCTGGATTTGACTGTAGTAAAGAGTTAAAACAGTCTGTCCCAATTCTAAGTTTACCAGTTTCTTTTTTAAATTAAATCAACGTCGCATGCGTTAATGCGTTTAAAATAATTAATAGGGTATAATTTTTTCAGATTTTAGCCGGTTCGATTCCTGGGTGTGGGAGAAGAGAATTTTCGAAAATCTTTGAATGCAGTTTGCTTTCTATTCAAAACTAAAGGAATGTTTCCTTTGAATAAAATTTTCTATCTGCACTATTATGAGTACTTTCCCACCAGGTGGCATTACAAAATTCCACCCTGTATATAAAACAATTACTCATTTAAAGATGTATAAAATCAGATATTTGTTGTTACTATGCAGCTAGAGTATACATGCATGGGCAGTAGAGGAAGACTACATAATTATGTACCTACAGTCCATGTATGATTGTATGAGTCAACTGACATGGCAATGTATCAAATAGATAAACATTAATATTTTCACTCAAAATTGTGTATAAACAAATATGACTCCCAGCTCTAGATCTCTTCTTTTGTTCTCTATAAGTACTCAAAACATTTTAGCTCTTAATAATTTAACAAAAGGTACGAAATTGCAAGCCACAACTTACTTGTTGCACCTAGCCGTCTTGTGTCTCTGGCTATGTAGTTGGCAAATATTATTGATCTCATGCTCGTTTTTCCTGAGCCACTTTTCCCCATTAATAGTACCTGAAATGGAATGTTATATTAGTTTTCTACTACCTATACTATTTCAAAGAATCCACCATGATGTTTCAGCTGTGACGGAGATTATTCTTTTGGATAAGAAATGGGATTCAAATAAAGTTTATCTATATAATACGCACCTTCTTCTTCATGTTGACTTTGTTTTAGACTAGGTCAGGGTCTAAAACCTATAGGTTCCTGAGAGTTCGAATCACAAAACAATTCTGAATAAAAATGATTATATCAGAAAGCCAATAATCATAATTATGTTGATAGATAACTGAACAAACTTGCAAAATAAAAATTAAAAGTAGGCGTGAATCCGTATTCATGTATGACAATACCAGACAATAAAATTGAAACGCAATGAAATTGATTTACAGCAGATGATACAGTTTCGTTTTCGACTCCCCGACTGACATTTGACAAGAATGACAAGATGATTGTAGACTTGATGGCTGTTGGTTCGGAAATTGAAAAAATTCAATGATAGAAAATAATTATTACAAAGATGCAATAAGCATTCAATCAAAGCATTGATTACAAACTTTTAATCGTTTTTACTGACTAAAATTGATAATTATTGTAAAAGAATACAAAGAGATAGTTTTCATTGATATAGTTGCGTTCATACGTGGTTCATATGAATGACTTAATTTTTCAGTTTAAAATACTATTTCTCATTTAACTTATTTATGAAATATAATAATTTGGTTGAATCACGGTGGAACTATATAAATTAACACGATTTAATAATTGTGATTAGTTAAAATCATGAAACTTTTTACTGGTTTGAAGTGGTAAATAAGTTTCGTAAAATGAACGTATTGTTTTCATCTATGTGTCCCATGTCATTGATGTCATATAAAGATTCTCTTGTCAAGTTGTCACTGTGAAACACTGAATAGAAAGAAAAGTTAATTAAAAGAATTTGTAGAAACGTGTGATTACGAACCTAAACTCTTGCAATACACTGCAATATGTTTTCTATTAAGTAAAACCCAAATAATTGATACGAGTCTTCACAATGGCTCGTCACCGCGACATTAGAAACAGGAGTTATTCCGAAGACTACGACGACGATGATGTTTACGGGTATTCTGTTGAAGAAGATAGCTGTTTGTCGCCAAGCGACACATCGCAGTGGATATATGACCGAAATCGTAGCCAGCAGGTAGATCTCTTGCAGAGCCACAATGACATACAAGAAGAGCCTGAAGAAGATAGTGGAGCAGACACAAGTCAACCTGGACTTGAGCGACGCGAGTCTCTGGACTTCCGTAGTCTGAACCTTGACGAAGAGGATGAAGCAAAGCTCATGTCCTGCCTAGACGAGCTCAGGAATGTTATAGGTGACACAGTTTCAGATAACATTCTCATACAAACTGTTATAAAGCACAAGTTTGACTTCAGTAAGTCCCTTGATGATATACTCAATAGAAACAGTAGGGAAACCGAGGTTCCTAAAACAGAACCCGTGAAGCCTGCGATAATAGTAGATCCTTTAAAAGCTCCAGTTATATCCACTGCAGACAAGGTTCCCAAAATTATAGCCACCAACATAGAACCAAAGAATGTCGGGATAGTGAAAGGGTTTAAAGTTGGGCAGGATGGCAGTTCTGGTAGTCGTCCACAGACTCCAAGAGACCAATCGCCTTGCCCTGAAAGGATATTGAAGACTGAACAAACTGATGAAATAAGAGTAACACCTAAAGTAAAAGAAAACAGACTGGATGCCAACACACAGTATGCAAATGAGAGAGGATCAGACAAGGACCACTTGTACATAGTTGTTATTGGCCATGTTGATGCTGGAAAGTCTACCCTGATGGGCCGCCTGCTCTGTGAGCTTGGAGAAGTTAGTCAGAGAACTCTGCACAAATATGAGCAAGAGAGCAAGAAAATTGGCAAACAGAGCTTCATGTATGCATGGGTGTTGGATGAAACTGGTGAAGAGAGGGTCAGAGGCATCACTATGGATGTAGGAAGAGCACAGTTTGAAACAAAAACAAAAAGAGTAACTATATTAGATGCACCTGGTCATGCAGACTTTATTCCTAATATGATAACTGGTGCGGGTCAAGCAGATGTTGCTCTACTTGTAGTTGATGCTACCAGAGGGGAATTTGAGTCAGGCTTTGACTTTGGAGGACAGACTAGAGAGCATGCACTGTTAGTTCGTTCACTTGGGGTCAGTCAACTTGCTGTCGCTGTTAACAAATTAGACACATCCAATTGGTCTCAAGAGAGGTTTAATGAGATCACTAAAAAATTAAAAGCTTTTCTGAAACAAGCTGGATTTAAGGATTCAGATGTTACTTACGTACCTTGCTCTGGGTTGACTGGAGAGAACCTTGTGAAACCTCCAGCTGAAGCAGAATTAATTAAATGGTACAGTGGTCCATGCCTACTAGATGTTGTTGATAAATTCAATGTGCCTGAGAGGCCTGTAGCAAAACCTTTGCGTATGTCTGTAAATGATGTGTATAAAGGTACTGGCTCTGGATTCTGTGTCGCCGGTCGAATTGAGAATGGCCTGATCAATAAAGGCGATAAGGTGTTAGTATGCCCCACTAAAGAAATGGCTGAAGTCAGAAATATAAGCATTAATGAAATGACAACTAATGTTGCATTTGCGGGGGATCAAGTCAGTGTGACATTAACAGGCGTAGACATGCAGAATGTGTCAGTTGGGTATGTACTGAGTGACCCTATCCAACAAGTACCTGTCACTACAAGATTTGAAGCCAGGATAGTGGTTTTTAATATCAAGGTTCCTATCACTAGAGGCTTTCCTGTGCTTATTCATCACCAATCTTTAGTTGAGTCTGCTAACATTGTGAAGTTGAAGTCATTATTGAACAAAAGTACTGGTGAGCTGGTGAAGAAGAAGCCTCGTTGTTTGGGCAACAACTGTGTAGCTGTGGTAGAGATAGAGGTGTGTCGTCCCATCTGTGTGGAGCGTTACAAGGACGTGAAGGAGCTGGGCCGCGTGATGCTGCGAGTAGCAGGCACTACGATAGCTGCCGGGCTTGTCACCAACATTGTCAACACCTAATCAATCTGATGAGCGTTATCATTGTTTAAACATTATGGCATCTTACATAAATAAAGCCTGGTAGGCGATTAAGGCACTTAATGGACTTGATTGTTTTTAGTATAATTTTTTGAGTAGTGGGTACATTTTTCAGTCTTCCATACCTCATTGATTTAATAACACACGTTGATGACGCGATTGGATTTCTATTTTTACACCATATTGTGTAACATGCATGTAACAAAGACCCATGACGTAAGAGCTTCAAATTAATTTATGATACATTTTGTGG
This sequence comes from Agrotis clavis, assembly GCA_954870645.1. Lineage (NCBI taxonomy): Eukaryota > Metazoa > Arthropoda > Insecta > Lepidoptera > Noctuidae > Agrotis > Agrotis clavis. The sequence goes on along the minus strand of OX940919.1, from coordinate 4,161,101 downwards.
CCTATGTTTTAGCAGATCTAAGTGATAAATGAATTAGAAGAATTTATTCTTAAAATGTCAAGTTGTTAAGTTTATTAAACAGTTGTCTCAACAAGCGTCATAATGTACAATCGAAAAAGTTGAATTATGACCCACCATAAGCTTATTTTCCTACAGACATTCAAATACAATAAGGTCCACATTCGCGTAAACACACCCATGGCAACGACTTTGATCTTTGTCAATTTGACGGATTCTTGGATTCAAACGATTTTTTGTCAAAATGGGTCATGATTCAACTTGTCGATAGTACATGCCGAATGTACAATAATGTATCGTGCTATAACAAAATAATTATATTTTTAATTATTACTCAATAAATATTATTTATAATGCCAATAAATTTGTTGTCATACTTGGTAAATTTTAATTATTTTCCTTGTAAGTCACGAAGGAGACCTAGTTTAAGTGGGCTATAAAACTGAATGAACACAATTTCGAAAAAAAATGCGCCCCGATTCACACCCAGGCATGTCCTATTACGATACGTTAATTCATTTACTGTCTTCGTTCTAGCACTGATATTCGAATGAAGATTATATTATTATAATACTAGCTGTTGCCAGCGGCTTCACCCGCTACAACTCGAAAATTATCCCATGGGAACATAAAATCGGGATAAAAACTATCCTATGTATCCAGGTTATAAACTATCTGTGTACCAAATTTTAGCCAAATCCGTGCAGTGGTTTTTGCGTGAAAGAGTAACAAACATACCTACATACACATACATACCTACATCCTCACAAACTTTCGCATTTATAATATAAGTACATAATAAGAAAAAAAAAGTAAAAAAATCGACTGTTAGGCGGTACGAAGTTCGCCGGGTCAGCTAGTTTTTAATATTAGTAGGATATCAAACTCATAGCTGGAGAGCTACTGAACCCTGCGACTAACGGTCTTCCTGTAAGGTTAGTTTGTACACGTAATATTTATAGCATGCTAAGAGCAATAGCGACGACCTGGCAGGCGTCAGCCGTGCACATCATTAGACAATTTAATTTTCAGTGTAAAAAAAATTGAAAAAAAAAAACTTGTTCCTGTAGGTAAGCTTAAAAATTTAACAGGATGTAGGTAGTTTATTTATTGTAAAACTTGGAAAAAAAATGACAGGCGCTTACAAGGTGCACAAGTATGTGACGGGCGAATTGAAAAGTGCAAAGTTGATGAGGAAAAATAAACTTTCTCCTGTAAGATCAATATTATCTCGCGTTTGGCTGAACTAATTTTGATGCCGTTTTCAGAAAAGTGTGCATCACATTCCGAGAAAGGTTTTAATATACAGGGTGAATTTTTCAACTGGGCGTGGATGGCTATCTCCGAAACAATGAGGAATATCGAAAAACGTTGAAAGTGTGACTGTTCATAAAATACCCTAGGCTGATAAAATTTTCGTTTTTCCTAAATTGCATTAATATAGTGGAAAATATGAAGTATGGGCCCCCCCCCCTGGGGGGGCCGAGGTAGGGCCCCGCCTCCGCCCAACCTCCGTGGCGCACGTACCATTGACAACTGCGACCTCCGCCAGGACAGAGAGGACTGAACTCTCAGCAAGGGGAGGGGTCCAAAGTAAGTTAGTGCTGAGAGTTCACAGTAAATACATGAATAATAATTATCAAATCATATTAACAAACCAAATAATAATTATGAAGCTAGTAAGACAAGAGGACAGCAAAGATATAATATAAAAGGAAACGTCACGCTTGCGCTTAAGAGAATAGATGATTACGGTTACGTTAACTTATTTGATTCCAATGTACTGGATGCCACTTTGCAAACGCAAACAATTCCATGTTATACAACATGGTATTGTTTTACAACGTTTACCCGGCGTGCGTTTACTGTTAGTCCTACCAGCATTACCCTGCGAAGGACTCTGCTACGAACACTAACAGCGAACGTTTCCTAAGCACATTATACATGTCCTTTCCAATCCTGAGGCAGTGAGTCGTGAATTCACTGCCATTGAAAAAGACAAGTTTTGTTTCTCCATAGAAGTACACACGCGTTCAAATAGTTCACCCTTACGGCTGCCTATCCCCTTTCTCTAATAATAATCAAGTTGCTCAAGCGTACCGTGGACTCGGCCTGTAACAGAGCATATTGCGTTTGTATTGCTGAATGCTGAAGTGGATGTCATCGGCACTCCATTCATTTCACATTTAAATCTGCCCTTATCGACAGGTGTGTCTCGTTAAATAATGACGATTCAGATATAGGCCTACCAGCGGCCGGTTTAATAACGAGACACAGCCGCTAAATCTAGCGTTCCTTTGGAACGGAGTTATCCAAATGGTAACCCAGTACTTGGTGAAGCCTACCCCCACAGCTAGAAATGTACATCCATCAACCACCCGCAATGTCTCTGGGCTAGGCTGCAAGGAGACAGTAATCATCAACAGCATTTGGTTATTTTGGTAAACAAATAGCAATATTTGTTATAGTTGCAAATACCTGCCATCGGCACATAATAGCTTGGCTGGAAGAATATAATTTGAGTAGTTGAATTAAGAACATGGTTCTGCCTTTGATACGTGGTACATTCGTCAAGTAAAGTCATTATAAGTCAGGCGTCATTGGCGTGTGAGTCCTTGTACTCAGTGTAGCGAAGGCTTCCCCGTGCCCTTTAACCAAACGCCAATGACAAATTACTGTGAGGTTACGGAATCAGGACAAATAATATATGAGATAATAATATAAAATATAATAATGTGAAATCTCCGCTCCGCCCGCCATACTGAAATAAATGATTATCAGCAGCCACTCTGCGTCTCCTCCAAACTGCTACTATAAAGTTAATTATAATTAACACTTACCAAGTGCTTAAAGAAGAGGATTTGTCTGTATTTCACTTACGGACCGCTGCTCAGCTACCCCCCGTATGATCACCAACATCAGGCCGCCTTCTGGATTCATCTTCTCGCGTTCCACCGACCACTAACACTTACTTCAGCTATTGATACTCGACGTATCAAATATTACTTAATCGAACACCTCGATAATATCGCGTCCCGCATGTCGGGCGTCTCAAACCGAATCTCCTTAACTTTTCTCCCGGGTCCACCCGTGTGTCCCTCAAGACGTTCTCAGCCCAACTGCCCCGAGGAATCATCAGCGTCCTCTCACTCCAACTACCTGCTAAGGGACTCGCCAAGCCCTTAAGAATTCCCACGACACCGTGGCATGTTTATGAGGGCTGTTAGCCCGAATATCTCTTTTGTTTTTGTGCTGTGCCCGTCTCAATTGCTCTAAAAGGATCGTTTTGGCCATTTCGTGAAACTCAAATTACAAACACGTGTGCAGATAAGCTAAGATGTAAGATTGTTTCTTTAGAATTCTTCTAAAATATCAGTTAACGTCTGTCAATAGTTTTTAAGAATAAAGGATTTATGCTTTGCAAAGCAATTGAATAGTTTTTTTGTTCTACTTCTCCAAAATAAGTATGAGCGTTCTGTTATTTATTAGCTGTCGGGTAATAAAGTAAAGATTTAATGTGTTTCCAAGCGGCCCAGATGCACTTGGTGATTTAAAATAAATATCCTATTCTGAATTAAAAACAAGGGTTCATGACAGACAGTCACATTCCCCCCTCTGAAAATCAGACGCGTGACGCAGTTCAGCGGATGAGCTTTCACATTAGGGTAAACCTGTGCATTTCCATGACGTTATGATACTATATGCGCACACCCACTACTAATATTGATATAAACCTGTTACTATAAGTTTTCCAGCTGGAACACGAATCTAATAAGATGCATAGTTTGCCATAAATTTGAGTTATTTTGCATAAGCATCTTCAATCATAAATGTAATTAATTAATTTCGAAATGGTCCTCCAGTAAAATACTCTGTTGTATTTAAATTGTAGGTATATTAAACCGCGATCCAATTTATTTCAAAAGACCTGTGCATGCTTATAATGTTGATTTACATACCAGAGTCTCTTTCAAGAGTATTTGTGATTGACGCTACCTCTACGGTGTTCCCTCGTCCTTAATTCAGCCTATCGCAGCTGCTGCTGGACAGAGGCCTTTCCTTTACGCTGGGCGAGCTCAACCCGCTGCTCGCTGTTGTATCCGGTGGCTGAAATAGTCCGCACATAGACATATTAGATTCAATCCCAATTAGTCGCCCCCCTCCGATTCTAAGAGGAGTGAGCATTTCCAGGATTCCAACTAGAATTGAGAAGTCATATTAAAAAACTAATGTTATGTAATCTTATTTATCGCCTATATGTTATTATAAGTATTTTTAATCCCGATCAGCCTCCCCCCTCCGTTAGTGAGAGGAAGGATCAGTCCTGTGATTTTACTAGTGCGGAAGATTTTATCAGAAAATGAGCATCATCTGTAACGTGTACTATATAATATGTGCACGCTTTTCTCGCAACAATGCGTCGCTCCACATCAAGGATTACTCCTCCTTCGTGGATGCATTCACGTACTGTGGATGTACATCCAAATCCGTAGGTATACCCAAACAGCCATAAATATGTAGAACAACTGCCTGCAGTTAATTACAAATCTTCGTTCCATGCGGGAATCGAACCCGTTACACTCAGCAAAGCAAGCGGTCAGTAAGACAATGTGTCAACCGTGCCACTAACATAAATAAATAGTACTTTCCGCTATTTAACTTGAAGATCACTTCTACAATTAAAAAAAATAGGTTTTCCTTTAGTTTAAAAAAAAATGTGCATCCCAGATTGGTCAAACAATTACTGGTTCTATGATGTAACAAAATAAATCTGATTATTGAAAATCAGTCGTTTCTTTTAATTGAACATTGCCTTTGCCCCACACTACGAATTTCTCCTGTATCGTGGGTGCGTTCCCAAACACAGAAACCCACATATACAAACACCCAGACCCGTAGATCACAAAAACATTCGTTCCGTGTGGGGATCGAACCCGCGACACGCCGCGCAACAGTTGACTACTCAGCCACTCCGCCAATCGTTTCAACATAATGTTTACATCTACTTTCCCTTGTAGGTTCCTTTGTCTACCGGCACTGAATAGGTGCATTGTCTAAAAATTCAAAACAATACTACGAGTACCTTTACTGCAATGAAGAGGTCGAACCACATGACATCGTGTAACTGTGAAGTATAATAAAAGTGAAACTTAGCTTCGTAAAAGAAGTCACGCTGTCGTCGACACAGCTGCCCTGGAAGTCCGCAGATGTCGGCTTTGACTCGTGCTTACGCGTAACCCAAACACTAAGACAAAGGGAAGTGAAGCCCAGCGAAGTCTCAATCAACCTGGAATTTGAAATTAGGCCACACAAGTATCTATTCATCTATATGGTTTATTCCGAAGAGTCTGAAAGGTAATCTCTTACGGTAACACCTAATGACAAGTATATCAATTGTTATACTAAAGCTACATGCTTCTTATTGTATAAACTGTAACAATATGAAATATATCCCGAGATTAGGGCGCATCACATTTATATCGTGACACATACGTACAAACGCACGTGAAGTTGCAAGCACATTTCATAATCAATTAGTGTAATGTCCGACATCAAACTTACGTCAACAGGGAGTTGATCCCTTGTAACAAGTAGCACAGTAACTCTGACAAATACTCATTTCATGTAGTTCAAAATTGCCTCCTGGCATATGGTTATGATAATCACCATTCAGGAGCTTTATTACTCAACCCTTTTCTAACCAACAATTTCTGTGAGAACCTAGAACAAAAGCCGTGACACAGGAACTTTATCACTCATCAGCTATTGTGTCTAACCAGATCATTGACATAGTTGTTATGGTGTGCCCAGATTTATAAATTATCTGTGGACAGCTGTAGTCTGTGAATGTTGATTGTCTATATGTTGTCTATGTTCTCTTCCGCCACCGCTGTGCTACGACGACATGAAAAATGTAACCCTCTGAGTTATTACTTATTAAACAAAGTGTACCTAAATCGAATCCATGTTTTCCTTGGCTACCACGCTACAAACCATACATACCCCAACAGTTTGGCGACGAGGACAAGTTTTGACGGAGCCACGTAAGAGATTCAGATTTTACTTTGTACTTCTTGTTGAAAAAAATGGCGACGGAAATGCAAGTTCCGCCAAATTTCATTGAGTTCTATGAAACAAGAAGCAAGTTCGAACGCTGGGTACAGCGATTACAAGGAGCTTTCCAAATATATGGAATTAAGGATCAGAAAAGTAAGAATTCGTATTTTCTGCATTACATAGGAGCTCAAACCTACGATACAATTTGCGATCTAGTTTCGCCTGCAAAACCTGAAGACAGGTCTTACGAAGACAACGTTAAATCGTTGACATTGCATTTAGATCCACAGCCGTTGGAAATTGCTGAGTACCACAAGTTTCACAATCGTCAACAGAAAGAGGGTGAGAGCGTCAAAGAATATATCGCGGAGCTTCGCAAGATGGCGGCAACATGCAATTTCGGAAGTTTTCTACATACTGCACTACGCAATCAGTTTGTATGCGGGATACGAAATCCCAGTATTAAGAACCGGCTACTGGAGCAGCGCGATCTTTCATTAGAAAAAGCGTACGACATAGCAGTTGGCATGGAATGTGTTAGATCGCGTGAAGAGAAAATTGCGCCAATAAATTCGTTGACACAAAATACTAAGAAGAAACCGGTGGTAAATAAAAGTGAAGTGGACAGTGCTAAAAATAAAAAGGTGGTATGTTATAGGTGTGGTGGTAACCACTATGCCGACAAATGCAAGCTGTCTAAAGTGACATGCAATTTTTGTAAAACCAAAGGTCATTTAAAGAAAATGTGTTTAAAACTTAAAAAGTCTAAGGATTCTGTAAATGCTGTAGATCATGATAGTTCTAGTGAAATAGAATACATAAATAATACTCATTGCAGTAAAGGCAGTAGGTTTTGGGTGTATCCTATTGTAAACAATAAAAAAATTAAGATGGAGTTTGACAGTGGTTCGGCTGTATCTATCATTAGTGCAAAATTATATAATGAATATTTTCAGGATCTACCATTACTCAAAACTAAAATAAGATTGTGTACTTATTCTAATAATTTTTTAAATGTTTTAGGTTACATAACATGTTCTGCAGCAATTGGTACGGAAACCCAACAGAACCTCAAGCTGTATGTTGTCAGTGGAAAGAAGGTCCCACTCCTAGGCAGGGAATGGATTAAACTGTTTACTTGGGAGCGTTTTCGTGAGTACCTTGACGTGAAGGCTGTGCGCCTTGCAGGAAATGTTTCCACTCCACTCCACACTACTAACTCTTCAGAATCTAGTTTGAAAAGTTTATTTAAAAAGTATTCTACACTTTTTGATGGTAAAAATGTTGGTGAAATCAAGGGTGATCCGGTGGCATTACACCTCAGGCAGGATGCTAAACCAATTTTTTGTCGAGCTAGGTCGGTTCCATTTGCACTAAAGGAAAAGGTTGATCAGGAAATTGACAACCTGGTTAAGGCTGGAGTTTTTGTTAAGGTTGATTACTCTGAGTATGCGACACCAGTGGTACCTGTGGTCAAGGCAAATGGTAAGGTTAGGCTTTGCGGGGACTACAAGATTACCTTAAATCCACAATTAATTGTTGATGAGCATCCATTACCAACCTCAGAAGAGTTGTTTCATGGTCTTGCTGGTGGTGAGAAATTCAGTAAAATAGATTTATGTAATGCTTATCTAAATTGGCGAGTGAGAGAGCAGGATCAGCATTTGCTTACATTAAACACTCATAAAGGTCTTTACAAATGTACACGGCTCATGTTTGGGTTAAATTGTGCACCTGCCAAATGGCAACGTAAGATTGAGAATATCCTAAAAGATATCCCGGGGGTACATGTTTTTATAGATGATATTAGGATTACAGGACCTGATGATAAAATACACCTTGAGCGGCTAGAAACCGTTTTTTCACGTTTGGCTGAATATGGCTTGAAAGTAAATTTAAATAAGTCTGAATTTTTGAAAGATAAGATTGAATACTGTGGTTATATTATTAGCAAGGAAGGTATATCTGGGACCAATGATAAGATTAAAGCTATTAGAGATGCACCTAGGCCAAAAAACTTAACTGAGTTACAAAGTTTCTTAGGACTTATTAATTATTATGGTAGATTTTTCCAAAATTTGAGCAATATCTTAGAACCTTTACATAGATTACTGAGGAAAGATACAAAGTGGCGTTGGTCAAGTGATTGTGAGGCTGCTTTCCAAAAGCTAAAAAAGCATTTAATTTCAGATACAGTGTTAGCTCATTACGAACCTGACTTACCTTTGGTGTTGGCCACGGATGCTTCTCCAACCGGAGTTGGTGCAATTCTTTCCCACATTATGCCCGATGGTTCTGAACGTCCCATTCACTACGCATCTCAAACTTTAAATTGTTCTCAAAGGAAATGGGCTCAGATAGACAAGGAAGCTTATGCAATTATTTTTGGGGTTAAAAAGTTTTTTCAGTATCTTTATGGTAGGAAATTTATTTTGTATACAGACCATAAACCTTTGTTACAAATATTTTCACTTTCTAAAGCATTACCTCAACTTTCAGCAGTTCGCATGCAACATTATGCTGTTTATTTACAGGGTTTTAATTATGAAATTAAATACAAAACTTCTAAAGCAAATGCCAATGCTGATGCATTATCAAGGTTACCACTTGAGTTGGAAGAACCAAGATTACGGGAAGAAGTTGATGTTTGCCAAATTGAATTAATTGAAAAATTACCTATCAACATTGATCAGATTTGCAATTCTACTAATCAAGATTTAAGTTTGCAACCTTTATTAACAGGTTTACGTTCTGGTAGAATTATTACAAACCAAGATAGATTTGGTATTGATCAGTCTGAATTTTCTTTACAAAATGGTTGTATTATGAGAGGATCACGTGTGGTCATTCCTACAAATTTGAGGTCCACTATACTAAAAGATTTACATACTGCCCATTTTGGGATTAATAGAATGTTAGCTTTAGCTAGGCATTATTGCTGGTGGCCTGGTATTGACAGAGATGTGCGTGATTTAGTGGCAAACTGTGTACAATGTTGTTTACAACAAAGAAATCCGATTTCAGTTTCCAACAAGCATTGTTGGGAATATCCTACAAAACCTTTTGAACGGGTTCACATTGATTTTGCTGGTAAGTTCATGGGAACTTATTTCTTAATTTTGGTAGATGCTTTTTCAAAGTGGCCTGAAGTGTACATGCTTGATCGGATTTCTACTGAAAATACCATTGATACTTTAGAGAAAATATTCGCTACTTTTGGTTATCCTACGATTTTAACAAGTGACAATGGCCCTCAGTTCACAAATTATAAATTTCAGGATTTTTTAAGGAAACATAGCATTATACATAGGCGCTCTGCTCCTTACAATCCTGCTACTAATGGCCAGGTAGAACGTTATGTTCAAACAATTAAAAATAAACTAAAATGTTGTAATGCAAGTAAGGGTAACATGCAACAAGTTTTAAATAAAATTTTATTCATGTACCGAATAACACCTCATCCATCCACATCCAAAGCTCCTTCTGAGCTAGTTTTCGCTTATCAACCTAACAGTAAATTTTCTTCGCTTGTACCGGATGATACTTCTTTTTCTGAGGGGATAAGTGGAGTGAGAACATTATCTGTAGGTGAACGGGTAATTGCCAGAAACTATATGGGTTCTGAGAAGTGGAAATTTGGAATTATTCAAAAACAGTTAGGCAAACTGCATTATCTTATAAAAATGGATAATGGTCTGGTCTGGAAGAGACATATCGACCAAGTTAAAAGAGTGGGTGACAGAATAGAGCTTCAAAATGAGGAGGAGTTTGTGCCAATTGCTGCAGATACGGTAACTTCTCCTGATTCACTTCCAAAACCATGTACTTCTGTTTCATCAGATGATAATGATTTAATTTCTACATCAAATAGTGATAATAATATTACACAAAATGTTACACCTGATTTGTCTATTGGAAATATTCCTAGTGCTGCTGTTACGGATGGTGTACCTTCTAAGGAGGTAGTACCTAGTACTAATTCATCTGCTGTTGCCATACGTAAGAGCAGTAGAGTTATTAAACCTGTTCAAAGATTGAATTTGTAATATTAGTGTGTAAGTGAATTGTCTTCAAAAAAGGGAGGAACCTGTTATGGTGTGCCCAGATTTATAAATTATCTGTGGACAGCTGTAGTCTGTGAATGTTGATTGTCTATATGTTGTCTATGTTCTCTTCCGCCACCGCTGTGCTACGACGACATGAAAAATGTAACCCTCTGAGTTATTACTTATTAAACAAAGTGTACCTAAATCGAATCCATGTTTTCCTTGGCTACCACGCTACAAACCATACATACCCCAACAATAGTAGCTCAAGCTCACCAACAGCAAATAAATCAAGCAGGAATTTAACCCGCGGTCAATGGTTGAAGAATCCATCGTCAGACCATTATATCTAATCAACTGTAATTTATTACAGCTTCTAAAATGTATACTCCACAATTTATTGCTTCTAACAATTTATTTCCTTCTTTATGATATTATTACGTTGTATTGTTTCCAATGCAATGTAAACAAATTTACTCACTTTAAAATTGCACGGGAATTGAACCCGCTACCGCAGTGGTTATAAACACTTAAATATGGTCAACAAACACAAGTTAATGTAACAACCATGTTTAGCTCAAACCATCTCACAGTCTATGTCTAAATTTTAAAATGGTGTTGTGTTATTTTCGTGTCAAAATGTAACGCATCAATTGATAAATTACGCGGGAGTTGAACCCGATACCAATGTTCATTCAAAAAATGGTGATCAAAACCTAATGTGATCACTGTAACTTAAAACCGTCTCTCGTTACCTCTAGAAAAATAAAATTAAGTTGCGCTACTTCAGTTTCTACATAAGGAACTCTAACACATTAATTGATAGATTACGCGGGAGTTGAACCCGTCACCAGTGTTAGAACATTCAGTAATGGTTATCAGAATGTTTAAACTTTTTGTTGTCGCTGTAAATTAAAGCCGTCTCTCGCAAGCTCGAGAATCATATACATAATTACGTTGTGTTATTATTATAGTAACCCATAAATTGTTCTTTCTCGTTGCACTGAAGTGAATCAGTACATTTAATGACGAGAATCCTGGTCACGGCACCACATGTGACTGTTCATAAAATACCCTAGGCTGATAAAATTTTCGTTTTTCCTAAATTGCATTAATATAGTGGAAAATATGAAGTATGGGGCCCCCCCCCTGGGGGGGCCGAGGTAGGGCCCCGCCTCCGCCCAACCTCCGTGGCGCACGTACCATTGACAACTGCGACCTCCGCCAGGACAGAGAGGACTGAACTCTCAGCAAGGGGAGGGGTCCAAAGTAAGTTAGTGCTGAGAGTTCACAGTAAATACATGAATAATAATTATCAAATCATATTAACAAACCAAATAATAATTATGAAGCTAGTAAGACAAGAGGACAGCAAAGATATAATATAAAAGGAAACGTCACGCTTGCGCTTAAGAGAATAGATGATTACGGTTACGTTAACTTATTTGATTCCAATGTACTGGATGCCACTTTGCAAACGCAAACAATTCCATGTTATACAACATGGTATTGTTTTACAACGTTTACCCGGCGTGCGTTTACTGTTAGTCCTACCAGCATTACCCTGCGAAGGACTCTGCTACGAACACTAACAGCGAACGTTTCCTAAGCACATTATACATGTCCTTTCCAATCCTGAGGCAGTGAGTCGTGAATTCACTGCCATTGAAAAAGACAAGTTTTGTTTCTCCATAGAAGTACACACGCGTTCAAATAGTTCACCCTTACGGCTGCCTATCCCCTTTCTCTAATAATAATCAAGTTGCTCAAGCGTACCGTGGACTCGGCCTGTAACAGAGCATATTGCGTTTGTATTGCTGAATGCTGAAGTGGATGTCATCGGCACTCCATTCATTTCACATTTAAATCTGCCCTTATCGACAGGTGTGTCTCGTTAAATAATGACGATTCAGATATAGGCCTACCAGCGGCCGGTTTAATAACGAGACACAGCCGCTAAATCTAGCGTTCCTTTGGAACGGAGTTATCCAAATGGTAACCCAGTACTTGGTGAAGCCTACCCCCACAGCTAGAAATGTACATCCATCAACCACCCGCAATGTCTCTGGGCTAGGCTGCAAGGAGACAGTAATCATCAACAGCATTTGGTTATTTTGGTAAACAAATAGCAATATTTGTTATAGTTGCAAATACCTGCCATCGGCACATAATAGCTTGGCTGGAAGAATATAATTTGAGTAGTTGAATTAAGAACATGGTTCTGCCTTTGATACGTGGTACATTCGTCAAGTAAAGTCATTATAAGTCAGGCGTCATTGGCGTGTGAGTCCTTGTACTCAGTGTAGCGAAGGCTTCCCCGTGCCCTTTAACCAAACGCCAATGACAAATTACTGTGAGGTTACGGAATCAGGACAAATAATATATGAGATAATAATATAAAATATAATAATGTGAAATCTCCGCTCCGCCCGCCATACTGAAATAAATGATTATCAGCAGCCACTCTGCGTCTCCTCCAAACTGCTACTATAAAGTTAATTATAATTAACACTTACCAAGTGCTTAAAGAAGAGGATTTGTCTGTATTTCACTTACGGACCGCTGCTCAGCTACCCCCCGTATGATCACCAACATCAGGCCGCCTTCTGGATTCATCTTCTCGCGTTCCACCGACCACTAACACTTACTTCAGCTATTGATACTCGACGTATCAAATATTACTTAATCGAACACCTCGATAATATCGCGTCCCGCATGTCGGGCGTCTCAAACCGAATCTCCTTAACTTTTCTCCCGGGTCCACCCGTGTGTCCCTCAAGACGTTCTCAGCCCAACTGCCCCGAGGAATCATCAGCGTCCTCTCACTCCAACTACCTGCTAAGGGACTCGCCAAGCCCTTAAGAATTCCCACGACACCGTGGCATGTTTATGAGGGCTGTTAGCCCGAATATCTCTTTTGTTTTTGTGCTGTGCCCGTCTCAATTGCTCTAAAAGGATCGTTTTGGCCATTTCGTGAAACTCAAATTACAAACACGTGTGCAGATAAGCTAAGATGTAAGATTGTTTCTTTAGAATTCTTCTAAAATATCAGTTAACGTCTGTCAATAGTTTTTAAGAATAAAGGATTTATGCTTTGCAAAGCAATTGAATAGTTTTTTTGTTCTACTTCTCCAAAATAAGTATGAGCGTTCTGTTATTTATTAGCTGTCGGGTAATAAAGTAAAGATTTAATGTGTTTCCAAGCGGCCCAGATGCACTTGGTGATTTAAAATAAATATCCTATTCTGAATTAAAAACAAGGGTTCATGACAGACAGTCACAAAAGGAATCTCGAGGCCGATTTTGAGGAAAATAAAACTGCATCGTTGGATTTTAGAAAAATCAATAATCCTGGCTCATTGTTTCGGAGATAGCCATCCACGCCCAGTTGAAAAATTCACCCTGTATGTATATTAAAACCCTTCTCGGAATGTAACGCACACTTTTCTGAAAACGGCATCAAAATTAGTTCAGCCAAACGCGTGATAATGTTGATCTTACAGGAGAAAGTTTATTTTTCCTCATCAACTTTGCACTTTTCAATTCGCCTGTCACATACTTGTGCACCTTGTAATCGCCTGTCATTTTTTTTCCAAGATTTACAATAAATAAACTACATCCTGTTAAATTTTTAAGCTTACAGGAACAAGTTTTTTTCTTCAATTAATAATAATAATATTCCACAACTATCACACAACGCCATCTAGTCCCAAGCTAAGCAGAGCTTGTGTTATGGGTACTAGACAACTGATAAACATACTTATATATTTCTAAATACATAAATATTATAGATAAATTAACACCCAGACACAGAACAAATGACCGTGCTCATCACACAAACATTTGTCCTGGGTGGGAATCGAACCCACGACCTCCGGCATAGCAGTCAGGGTCACTAACCACTAGACCAACAGGCCAGTCAATTTTTTTTACACTTTCAAAATTATATTGTCTAATGATGTGCACGGCTGACGCCTGCCAGCTCGTCGCTATTGCTCTTAGCATGCTATACCTAAATATTACGTCTACAAATTTCTAACCTTACAGGAAGACCGTTAGTCGCAGGGTTCAGTAGCTCTTGGACTATCAGTGGACAGTCCACGAGTTGTGGAACTGTCTAAGCAGGCTATGATCCTGGAACGTAAAGGGCAGTTGAAGGAACACAGTGGATTTTAGTGTGTACGAGTCTGACAGCCCTTTCCTTTCTATCCAGGGCGGGAGGACTCATTTCATGTTTATACCATCTAAAAAAGTGGATAGCCAACTTAGATTTGTTTGGGATGTGGTTATATAAAAGTACCTCCCTGTACTCGGGAATTCACGCAACCTGATTAGAAACTGAATAGCTTCTAAATCAGTGATTTTCAACTATATCCAAGTTTTGCTGAAAACTGATCTCCTTTTTGCCGGCCCGATTTTGCGGGTCGTGGGATCAAATTCTGCATTGTACAAAATAATATTTTTATGACTTAGAAGTAGTTGTTCCTGGTTTGCATTTTTGTGTTGTTTGCAAAACCTTGAAACAGGATAAATTATCAAGAAATTTGGTTAGGCGCGCAGGTGAAAAGGCAGAGAACCAAAGGAAAAGAAATGTTTCTAAAACTTGCATCGTGAATCGTTGTAGCCTAGCCATGCAGTACCTTGAACAGTTGCAATAAAATACACAATACAGTGTATTGTGCATTATAATGCATGCACTCTGATAATTATCAGAGTGCTTATTTGTGTCAGCAGGCCATCGGCCGAAGCGTAGCAGATTGTTATCCGCCGGTCGTTATCCTTAGCTTAGTCAAATGAACAGGTAGGTAGGTGTGATGTGGAGAGCTCACGTTTTCCGATAGCCGATAGTGCGATGTACGGTCAACCTCGAGCACATGGTGGGGAGGACAATTACTGATTGGACTAACAACTACGAGGATGTTCAGACTTGCAGTTAATTTTTTGTGGTACAAGTGTCGCTAATGGTGTGGGGTTTTTAGAACCTAAACGCCAGCACATCAACTTACGCCAATCTGTCAAATACCAATAGAACATGAACCTGAAATTTGTTTGATAAAGGGTAAAAGAAAATTGACATTTGGGGTAGGGTGATAATTATTATGCTGCTGTATCTTATAATATCTAACTGCGTAACTTTTCCAACTAGGTAGGTACCCCATAGACCAATCAATTGTTAGATAATATCAAATTACTAACATCACGTTGTTTGTTTTTCAAAGGGGTAAGCAGGAGTGTAAAATGTGTGTCTAACGGCGCGGCGGGCGCTCCCTCACCGGGAGTATTCACGTGTAATGTAACATTTAGATTCGATTTTGAGCATTACATTACAATCAAAATACTACCTCCCTGACTGACGGGCATTCGCGTACATCTAATATATAAAATTCTCGTGTCACAGTTTTCGTTGCCATACTCCTCCGAAACGGCTTGACCGATTTTGATGAAATTTGGTATGCATATTCAGTAGGTCTGAGAATCGGCTACTATCTATTTTTTTTTTTAATTTATATGGCAAAACAACGTTTGCGGGGTCAGCTAGTTTAAGTATAGATTTGCTACAAGGTGCGCAATAGCGCATTCTGATGCTCGATTGTCTTCCGTCACTGATCAATATTCGAATCTGTAACGTTACGAGACATTAAATAAGCATGCCTTGCTCTTAAAATAACCTACTTGTATATTTAGAAATATTCATTTTTGTCTTATTATATGGCGTTGTTTCAATATTCACAGATAGGAAAACATTGAACTATCATTACATAAGGTACCTATTGTTTTAGTTACCATCTGCTGAAAACATGTTTTTGAATATATTTGTACCAACTTGTAGATTGTGTATGATGACGAAGAATGACCACTCAAAGAGCCAAATATTTATCAAAACAAGAATCCACAAACAAAACCGTTGTTTCTTATTATGACATAGACATAAAGAAGGCTCAGTAATTCAGTAATATTTGCAGAGTTGTGTAGTAAGAAGTAAAGTGAGGCAAGGAAACAGTTTCCCAGGACGAAGAGATTTAATTTAGATAAGTAGTCTGCCGACGACAGCTTGTTATGTCGCGGCAATCAACAGTCTTGAACGTTTGTAGCCGTCTCGAGAATACCATCTAACTTTCTTATGTAGCGGTCTGGCTTTGGCGTACCTAGCCTACTACTAGTATTTTCGACATCTTAAAATATACATACCTAGGTAAATAAAGAATGCCAGAAGCAGTCGGGTGCAGCGCTGCGTCGTGTCAACGTTTGTGCCAAGTGTCGCAGACTCAGCGTGACAGGAGTCGCGAAATTTAATTTCCTACTAATTTCCCAACACTCGGTAGTTCAGAGTTTTCTCGCTCAACTATAACGGCGGCGTTCTCAACCTTTGGCGCTTTCAGAATAGAATAGAATAGAATAGAAAATTTTATTTGCTTAAACATGTGTATACATACAGAATTAAAATAATACATGCATGCAAGATCTTAAATAAAGGTGATTCATGACATGTCTGCCTTTCTCAAGGCGTGCAAATGTGTTAGGTACAATTAATATCATTTAATAACAATTATATAAATTATTTCAATTTTAGAATTAAACAAATCTACTTATCATATACATCATTTACATTATTAATATCCATTCATTATTTAATTATAATTTAATTAAATTAATTAAATTTAATTAAACTTTAATCAATTTTTATTAATTTATTCATTCATGTAATCACGAGGAGTCGTTCAAAAATTCTGTAACACTATAGTCTAAGCATGTCATTTAATTTAATGTAATAAATAGTAAATTCATTTAATCTAAATATGGCAGTTAATTACAACTTGTCAAAACATTCAATAAAACTAACACATACACAAATATTAAACTCTTAAAAAATGACACTTTTAATTCTTTATAACAGGTACAGGTATTACATAGTCTAAATATGTCATTTAATTCAATGCAATAAAATAATTTATCCAAATAATCTAGATATGGCAGATAATTTCAATATATCAAAACATTCCAATAAAATTAACACATACCTAAGTATCTGTCACAAATATTTTAAAGTCTAAAAATGTCATTTAATTCATATCACAGTTAAAATAATTCAAATAGGTAAAATAATTTTTAAATGGCAGATAGTTTCAACCTGTCAAAACACTGCAATAGAATTAGGCCATATCCAAAAATGTATCACTCATGAAATCATTTACACTATAGTAGCATCGGTCTGTTAATAAACTTCGAATCTTATCCTTAAACATGTTTGTGTTCAAGGTTTTGTAAGACTGAGGTATTTTATTATAAATCTTAGGGGCCATACCAAACAAGCTTTTCGACATCAACACAGTCTTTGCTGGGTGTAGGCAAAGTTGGCTATTATCACGTCTGTTGCGTGGGAAATGGTCAGATAGTCGTGGAAATAAGTGGGGGTTGCTCTTTACAAATGTCGCTACTTCGAATATGTATAACGAGGGTAAAGTTAATAATTTGTATTTAATAAATAACGGTTTGCAAGTTTCTGTAGATTTTAAGTTAAACATAGCACGCAAACATCTTTTTTGGGCTTTAAAAGCAATTTCTCGGTCCGTTGAGTTTCCCCAAAAAATAATACCATAGCGCAGCACTGATGCAACCAATCCATGGTAAGCGGTTACCAAGGCATCTGGGTTAAGTTCTCGGGCCAGATTGTGCAGTGCATATGCTGATGAACTTAGCTTTTTACTTATGAGTTCAATATGGGCCTTCCAGTTTAATTTCTCGTCAATGGTTATACCGAGAAATTTGGCGTTGTCTACTTTCTTTAATATTGCACTATCGTGTCGGGCTTCAATCGCATTATTCGTCTGTGTCCGTTGATTAAAATGCATAATGGTAGTTTTATCTAAGTTTATCTTAAGATTATTTCGATTTAGCCAGGATATAATAGATGTCAGAGAGTTATTAATGTCAACCTCGTACATGCTCTTGTTTTTACACGTTATAGTTACTGTACTATCATCCGCAAATAGCGACATGGGGTGTTCAACAGCATTAGGCAAGTCATTTATATATACAATGAAAAACATAGATCCTAGTACGGTGCCTTGTGGGACTCCATATGTCGGCGTTCTGACATTTGATACAAAGCTTTCCTCTTTTTTAGTCATAATATTTACTTTGGTTATTTCCGTGAACTGTTTCCTGTCAGTTAGGTAAGATCGTATCAGACTAAGTATATTCCCCCTAACGCCATATGCCTCTAGCTTCTTTAAAAGAATCTTATGGTCTACGTGGTCAAAAGCCTGTGTCATGTCGCAATATATAGCGCACACCGGAGTTCTGTTATCCATAGTAACTGTTACTTTATGCAGGAAGTCATAGATCGCCATATTGGTTGTCCGGTTTTTCCTAAATCCCTTCTGCTCATCTACTAGTATGTGTTTCTTTTCAAAAAACGAATACAGTTCTTTATAAATAAATTTTTCAAAAATTTTCGATATGACCGGAATAAGCGCTATTGGTCTGTAGTTAGACATCTGTTCATTATTGTTTTTTTTAAATAACGGTTTTATTACTGATATTTTTAAGGCGTCAGGATATACTCCTGCACAGATACTAATATTTATAAGATAGCTTAGATGGGTGCAGATACAGTCAGATACAAATTTGATAACTTTCGTGGAAATTCCGTCATATCCTGTGCTGTTTGTGGATTTTAATGAATTAATAATGTTTCTTACGTCTTCCGGTATGCAGGGGGAAATATATATCGAATCTTTAAAATTTTTCAAATTCCGTTCCATCGATTTCCATTTAGATTCTTCCTGATGCTCCTAACTTTTAAATTAACAATTCCAGTTTTTATTTTCTAAGACAAGGTAATTCATTATTTATAATGGTTTCGTGAATTGCATGAGTCCTATTAATTAAAAGTTGAAGCCTTTTAAAGTGTTTTGGAAGTTGTGACTGAAGTTAACGGTTGGGAATTATGGAGCAAGTGAAACTTTGATTGCTTAAGTCATAGCGGGTGGTGAAGCGCGAGCGCCTCTTAAAATGTTTTGAGCAAGAATAATTATTACGACCGCTCAACTTGTAACTTGTACAACTGAACATGCAATTTAGAACTGAGCCATCTGGTTTATATTGTTTTTAAAGTCGAGGAAAGGTTCTGTCGTCGAACCGTCCAGGAATGAATCGTTGTGTCGGCGAATCGTTAAGCGGAGAAACGTTTGTCGGAGTTATGTTTCAGAATCTTGCATTCCTTAGGAAATTTTATCACTACAAAGGATGCAGTGACGAGATTTCATAGGATTCCTATTTCTAGTGACACGGGGCAGTTAGTTATTAATTTTCAAACAGAAACCAAACTAGGTAGGTAGGTAGCTTTAGAGCCTGCGGTAGGTAGGTAGGTAACAAACATTTGTTGGGTCCTATTATTCAATTTACGTTCTAAATTAGAGCTCTTCTAATGCGGTGCCTTCTGAATTCGTACTGAATTTGGAGTTTGGAGCTATTAGAGAATTGAGGGCGCGTATAAATCAGTGTCGGCCTTGTGTCGGCCGACCACCCCGTACAATAGGCTATTCGCCACTGTAATAAGGTTAGATATATAAGTACAAACAAACCTACGCATTCAATAAAGGAAAGCTAGAACCTCCTTTGTCAATGAGCCAGCAATCATACAATACTGGTTGAAATTCCGCAAAAACTATCTGGAAGCCATTTATTGAAAAAAAAGGAAAACTTTTTCTTTTTAATTAGACTAAAGTTTAGTGGCTTTTTTCATTTTTTTCATGTAAAATGGCCAGCTTTCAAATTTTTAATTTCTTAATGCAGACTATTTTCTGTTTTGCTAACGAAAACTTATTTAAACAGCTGTAGCGGATTTTTATGTTATCTTTATAAAAAGATTTACTTTTGTAAGTTATTTTATTTTGTTCTCCTGACAATAGCAATCTCAGCAAAAAGAATGATCCAATTTGGTTCAGTATTTCGAGAGATAAGCGCGTACAGATACAGACAAATACAAGCGAATTTATTTTATATTTTGTCTTAAAAATATTAAAACGACTTGACAACAAAAATTTATTGACAACTATGCTCATGTTTGAGGATTTTAACTTAATTGCATTTGATAAAAGCAAGAAGTTGAACTTAAAAATAAACGTTAAAAAAAAGATAAGCTAAAAACAAGTCTTGTTCGAAGTTCTAACTAGATCTTTGAACTGAATGAATAATTTCATGTTTTCTTTGTTCTAATTCGATCGTTTCGCTTGAATAGATTAAGCGAAAGGTAACTAACCTTTCGCTTAATCTATTCAAGCGAAACGAACAAAGCATTGAGCTAACAAAGATTTATTCAAATAGTTTTCAGTGATCCATTAAGGTTTATATTCCGAGTTCAAGAGCAGTTTATAAAAGTGGGATATTAATACTAGGTTTCAGTTATTTATTCGTCTATGCCTAAGTAGGTAAGTATTATTTGGTTTTAGAGCTTTTCAAATAAAACTTACTATAGGTTACTTGAATAATACTTGCAAATTGGCAGTATTGTTTCTAAATTAAAAAAAATAAACCTCTGAAGTTGATAATACAATAAATTTTCAACAGATTTATTCCAAAAAATCTTGAGTAGCAGCATTCAGCCTGATTATTAAATACATGAATTTCTTTAAAAATTCAAAAGATTCCGTAATTAATGAATTGTCTTTATCTCTAAATGACTGAATAGTCAAAACGAACGATTTATTGGGAGTGTGTTATGGAGCCCTGTAGTTCAATCAAATTGCTCAAAGTGAAAAAAAAACAACCGTTAACCCGGCCACATACATCAGCTTTCCTGATCAGGAATCCTGATCAGAAATCCTGGTCTGTTTTCTATCCAAATGTGTGCATGTTTTGTGTGTGTTGTTCACATTTCATTCATCATTCCGAACGAAAAAAAAACTGATGTAGGTATGTGGCCGCCCTTAATGGTCAGCGGTTCGATTGCAAACGGTTTTCAACCGCACATACACAGTCAGTCGAGACAGTGTGACAGACGGGTCCGTCTGCCAGTCGCGTCGGTATCGCTCGGCATACGGGCTAGCAAGCTCTGTATACTTATGTACTAAACATCCCGTCCAGCGCCGATTAGATAGCCATCGGAACTCTATAGGAACTCGTGTCTCAACAATGTCTAATCCTATCCAAATCCTGTTTTTAAATCTTCGATGGGTTGTTAATTGGAAGTTTACGGAAACTCGTTCCATTCATACTAGCCGAATATTATCATAGGCACCCCTGAGGGAACCAATTTTTATTTCGGACTAGAACAAATGCTTTTCCACAGATATCAAGAATTTGATCTTTAAGACTTGAATATATCATTCTAGATTTTAATTATATGACTCGTTAGAGACATCTTTACTTCTCGAAGAATTACCGTTTAATCAAATAAACCATCATATTCGTATTACCAACTGACAACTGAAAGCCATTTTCAGCTACTAAAGCTTACGTAACAACGTTAATCAAACGCTGCACATTCACGATCGTAATTCAGTCTTTTCATTATCCGTAGTTGTCCGTACACTGATTAATTAACTCGACAAACCGGACGAGTAGTAATTACCGGGCGGCGCGAGCCGGTCCGGGTTAGATCCGGGCGCTAGCCGGCCACTCCTGCCTGATTAGCATTCTGAACTAAGCCGCTTACGAAGGACAGAGTGATAAGTCTCCTAACTGTTTGTTGTGGTAGGATATAATGAAACCCCTAGCCTTATACCTACATCATAATGGTGGTAGTGACCCTCTGCTAAGCCCTTGAAATACCCCGGGTTATGAACAAAAAAGGGATGTCGGTTAATGTGAGTCACTTGAACAGAAACACTACTTATAAGTACCCTTAAACCGCGGTAGCCTTAAAATCGTATTACTTAAACACGGGAAAAAATCTGTACATAATCAACACTTT
This sequence comes from Agrotis clavis, assembly GCA_954870645.1. Lineage (NCBI taxonomy): Eukaryota > Metazoa > Arthropoda > Insecta > Lepidoptera > Noctuidae > Agrotis > Agrotis clavis. The sequence goes on along the minus strand of OX940919.1, from coordinate 4,139,063 downwards.
TGCTGGGATAAGGAATATGGAAATATGAATTTATGGTGCAGGCCTACAGACCTATATATGTATAATAATAACTTGCGCTGTATTCAGACAGACAAATTGTACATGTATTTATGATATGCCAAGTTTCTATCATAGAGTGTGCAATGCGGGTTGCTGGATGTCACAATGTCTGCGATTTTTCGTTACTACAACATGATACGCCAGTAGACGACCGAAAACTAGTCGCATTCAATTTTGACATAAAGCGAAGCGACACGACAAACGAGTTTCATTTCAAAAATATGCTAGATAGGTATGGAAGCACTAAATCGCGAATGCACTGCAAAAATACGGCATTTTATTTTCAATTTTCAACTTCTATTTACCCGAATTACGTTATTTATATACCTATTCGTATTCCAGCTTCTTACCATGATATTGTGATCAATTTCCCCCAAGTGCGAACATCGTACGCTCATGAATTTCGCTGCGAAGAAAATAGAAAATATAAAGTTCTCTATATGTGTAGTAATGAAAATACATGACGTAATATACCGCCTGATCAATAAGTACTAGTATATTGGATCCGTGTGAGACGTGCTCCGGATTATATCACGAAGATAGTTTTTCTACAATTGAAATATTTGACTTCAATTTCATTGTGTTACTTTTTAGCGCCAGTCTGGGTTATCAAAGTTTTAGAGTTAGGTATACTAAACGCGAATCCATCTAAAGTCAATCGTTTTGTCTGAAATCCGTCATTGAAATCCACGAAGAGGCGGTATGATACTGCGAACAGTCATAAAGTAGAAGTACAAAGTTTCAAATGTCCTGGAACATTTCCATCTACCATTATTATGATAAAATTGATGATCGCAGCATGATTGTGGTCGGAATCAGACATCAAGATCCTGCATTTTTTTTGCTAAAACTTGTAGGTACAGCTTCCTCTTCTATGGCACGAAAGGATTACCAATAAACAAAGAGTAAAAGAGATATTTTTCTCGGAAAATGAATAAAACTATTTTAGTTTTATGAAATGAATTGTAAGTTTTCTGACATAGGTACGTTTTTGTCAGAACCATGCGAAGCGTGCTTAGTCCTCGTTAACACGGCAGGCAATGATGTCAGATAATATCGTTGCAATAATTAGATGTTCTTTTGACATGTTACACGTAATCAATCATCTACGTGACGTGCTTGTAATTGGAAGTATTGCGTTTCAGGTATCTGCTTCAAGGTAAAAACTGGCCAAGTGCGAGCCCTTATGTGGCGATATACACAGTTCAAGCTTATTTTTTTTTTAAGTCATCAACTTTTTTCTGTTTTCATTAGGTTATTATGCTATGCATAGCTTCTATCGCGGGCCTTGAGCGCGAGGACCGAATCCAGAAATTCCGTAACGAAAAAACCTCACGCTCATTTAATTTAATTAAATTATTAATTTAATTAAATTATTAATTTACTAAATTAATTATTAAAATTAATTAATTATTGATTTATTAATATAATAATAATAATAAAATAATAAAACCATAATAATAATAATAATTTGTTTTTTTGTATGTTTGTTTTCTTTTGTTTTTTTTTTTGATTTTTTTTTGATTTTTTTTTTTTAGTTAGAAATATTTAAAAATGTAACTTGAATTAATATCAAAGAAAAAGCAATACTGCATGAAAAAATAAATAAATAAAATTATAATTGCATAAGTTGATACAAAATGCTATGCAATAGCTTTACCGCGGCAGTCCCCGAGTGCCACACGTCTTTTTTTATTATTACTTTTTAGAGTTCCGTACTTTAAAAGAAAAGCCGGCCAAGTGCTAGTCGGCCTCGCGCACGTAGTGTTCCTTACCTTTATCTATAACAACGGCAAAAAAATAATGTCTGTTGTGCGAAATATTTATTTTATATAGTTTTTGTAGTTAGAGCGGCAACAGAAATACATCATCTGTGTCATTTTCAACTGTCTAACTATCACGGTTTAAAGAGATTCAAGCCTGGCGACAGACAGACAGAGGGATGGATAGCGGAGCTTTAGTAATAGGAACCCGTGTTACCGTTTGGGTACCGAAACTTAAAAAACATGAGTGTCATCAAATAAGCAGAAAAGCCTGTAGGAATCGAAAACTCACTTTCGTTCTCCCATTCACTCACTCATTTCAATGGTAAACTGCAGAGAAAATACACCCCTTTAGTTAGTGACATCACTATCAAAGGTTGAAATAAAAAGAGAAATCTCACCAAGATTTCTCAATTTTACCTAATGTCAGAAATCACGAATTTTGGAACATGTGGCATAACATGACGTCTTAAAGCGTGAGTAGTTCCGCTCAGGGAACGAGATGGCGCTAGACGACTTGTATAGCTCTGTCTCTTTCCTTTAGTGACCGACCGAAATTTCGGTTTCGGTTTCGGTTTCGGCCGGTTTCGGCCAAAAAATCTAGTTTCGGCCTTAGTTTCGGTTTCGGCCAAAATATAGCCGAAACTTTCGGCCCCGCCGAAAGTCAAGTGTTCGTTCATTTTCGTGCGTCGTTCGGTAAAATTCGCAGCTAACACATGCCTGCTCTCCGGTGGGGCCCCGGCTCAGTTCGCCACTGTTCATTTAACCGTGAGTTGAGGTTATGTTCTTTTGAGTTTACTGCCAAGATTAAGTCTTGCAGATTCATGTCATAATAAAATATATTTGTTACGTACGTTAATGATTAAAAATGTATCAATCGTCAAGGCAGTGACTGTATTCGAAACGTAATTAAGTTGACGGTTCCTTTGAAAGAATGTTTTTTTTTTCAACTCAGTAATTTTGTATTACTGAATATAGTGCGATTATTGAGACTTCAAATCCAGCGAAACATTGAAAACACAGAATTTTTATAATTTCGAATATATTATGGCTCAGAACAAGTTAAATAACATAGAAGAATAGCAATTTCTTAAAAATCGGCTATTTCAATAAGTTTGCCGTATTTCATTACTTCCCAGAATTTGATCCTAATTACTAACACTATCGAATGCTGTATAATACAGAGTGTGATTTTTGTCCAAAATCAGCAGTTTTGGTTTCTGGACAGGATTAGGTATTGATTTTTCTAAAATCCAATGATGTAGCTTTAGTTTTCGTCAAAATTGGTCTCGAGACTCTATTCAACTTTTTTCGATATTCCTCATAGTTAAGGATATAGCCATCCACGCCCAGTTGAAAAATTCACCCTGTATATTTAAACTTTTTAAAACGTAAAAATAATGGAAAATTTTAAATGTTTCAAAAAGTTTCGGTTTCGGTTTCGGCCGAAACTGAGAGTAAAGCCGAAAGTTCGGTTTCGGTTTCGGTTTCGGCTGAAAAATCAGTTTCGGTCGGACACTACTTTCCTTTATCCTAAAGACTCACGCTTGAAGACGTCATGGTACACGTCATGGTCCGCTCAGGGAACGAGATGGCGCCAGACGACTTGTATAGCTCTGTCTCTTTCCTATAGCCTAAAGACTCACGCTTGAAGACGTCATGGTACACGTCATGGTCCGCTCAGGGAACGAGATGGCGCCAGACGACTTGTAGGTACAGCTCTGTCTCTTTCCAACAGCCTAAAGACTCACGCTTGAAGACGTCATGGTACACGTCATGGTCCGCTCAGGGAACGAGATGGCGCCAGACGACTTGTATAGCTCTGTCTCTTTCCTATAGCCTAAAGACTCACGCTTGAAGACGTCATGGTACACGTCATGGTCCGCTCAGGGAACGAGATGGCGCTAGACGACTTGTATAGCTCTGTCTCTTTCCCACAGCCTAAAGACCACAGATATCTTAAAGAAGCTAAAGACTCACGTTTTAAGACGGCCTGGTGGCATATCATGACGTCTCAAAATCAACCGATGTAATAACCCTACCTATCAATAAACCCAGTTCAAATCAGACGAATTTTATGTGCGAATGGCACATAAATTCGTCGTAAATATGAGGTGGTAGAGCCTATCGTGAGCGAACTTCGTTGGTTCGTTAGATGTGATGTTAATGTTCAGAAGTAGTTAAAGTGTTATCTATGCGCGAGTCTTAATTGCTAGCCAGCCAAACTTGCCGTCTCCTGAGGCTAATGTTAATTTCAATAGCGTTGAATAACGTCACACAGACGGAAAACCAACTTTTGTGGTTCCGCTTTAGGCTAAGAACAGATTTTGAACACGCTTTGCGACTTCTGACTTTTATAATGTGAGAAATGTGTTCGCAGCTTTATGCCAACCGAGTAATTTCAGCGATCTCATAAAAAAGATTAATTATTCAAAAATCATTTGGAGTTTGTTTTCTTAAAACGATTTTTTAATAAGAAAATATGTTGCTTTTCCGCTGTAACGCGCTTTGTATTCAAAATTAGATGTTTTGTTGAAACAAAAAACAGTAATTGGTTCCGAGTGAGATTAGGATCTAATTTGAAACCAATTACTGTGAAGGGAGCGGACTTTCCTTTCCAAAGTTGTTTATACCAGAAACTTGTATGAAGGTCTAATTTCAGCATTTTCAGTTTGGAAGAAGAAAGAAGTTTTCAATCGATTTGGGGTAAAGTTAGATCTTTTACGCATAAATCGCTGGGTACATTACCATTTCAATTTGATTGACGACCCTTAAGTCGAAAATGTTTCTCGTTATAATGGTATATATTATGTTAGTGTGGGCGAATCTCTTCGTAAACGTCGTTTGTCATGCGATGCACGCCTGCCAGTGATAATTACGATCTGCGAACGAATGAATACGTGCCTATTACTTAAGAATATGTAAATACTTTGCGACGGATTGGTATTCGCTATAAATGTAACCTGATATTCTCTTTAGTATCCGGATATTCCGGGTATTCGAAACTTGTTGATTACTTCAGCTTATCGGATTCGGTTAGATGTCACACTCAATATCACTATATTGCTTGTGGAAAATATTTATGGTTTCTAAAAACGGTGTCGCTTTTCCCATTGTCTATAACCAATAGACATCATGGTATAGTTCTGTTTGACATTAAATGTGTTTCTTTCACAATGATTAGTCCCGAATCCATCTGCATCCGCAATCCCAATGTCTATGTTCACGCAATCTGACGGGGACCGCCTTAAAGGACCAAAGCCTGCCGTAGTAACCGCGACCCTAGAACGTAAAGGGCTATTGAAGGACGCCGTGAATTTTAGTCAGTACTGTACTAGTCTGACAGTCCCTCCCGTGATCCTGTCCCGCCCTGGGTGGGTGGACTCATTTGATGATTTTACAAAGTACTCATCAAGATTATACCTATGCCTATGAAATATCCATGATATGCAATAGTTCTCAAGGTCTGTCTGTGGATGGGTGAGAAATGTGGGTCTCTATTTGATTGTTTGCTGCACCTCATCCCCCTTATTAATAAACGTGGACTAAAGAAGTTACAACTAGGATAATCTTCGGACTAACCATACATTTTTATAAGGATTAACCTTGGCGTAACTGTAACTTCTCGTTTTATTAATAAGGTGGTAGACTTGTCATAAATTATCGTGTTGTAGTTTTCTGGACCGATTTCTATAAAGTCTAGTGCAGAAACATAAAATGACCAATGTACATACACAAACTCACAATTTAGGTACAATTAATCACAAAGCCCCTAAAGATATTCGAACTAAATATTTTGCTGTGTATCTCAGTATAAAGACCCCAATCTATATGCAAGAAATTTAAATAGTTTGTGGCGTAAAATATTCATAGTGTCGACGGTAATAGCACGGTCGAGTAACGCACGACGAAGGAGCACCATGGCCGTCCGTCCGTGCGACGACCGGCGACGACCGGCGACAGTCCGGCCCGCATATCCGCATGAACAATGTGATACGCCACTAGATTAAATTGAGTCCAATCTCCATTGCCATTGCATGGATTACTCCTTTGATATGAGTTCTTTACTTCCTAGTTTTGATGGCATGAAACACGCATACGTAGCCTTTAACATGCGATTAAACTTAATCGGCAAAATGACTGCAAAACTCTTATAAGTTTAGATTATGAAACATTATTTTTTTGACCCGTATTTTTGCCAAAATTCACGAAAAACGACGCTTTTAAAATTCACTATCATCATTACAATTTTTACATTCTTCTGTCTGTCACCCAGTCCTGAGTTTTAGTGCTTTTTATTTTTGTCAATATTCATTAATTTATTTCATAATACAATAATACGTGTCCATTATTTGATGCTTTTATCATGCTCACCGAAATATGGATTAGAGTCCGCGCCACCACTCATGAGCTGCGGAAAATTCTCAATATGATGTAATGACAGAAAGTAGCGCTGCGTGAAAAGACAATGAGTCATGGCGCGGACTCTTCGGGCGCGTCATTTGTGAAGATATTTTGGTGATTCATTAACATTGACAGTAAATGCTGTTGGTTTACATGAAGGAAACTCAAGTTACACTAGCTCGCAGTGTTTGCAATACCTATTGTTGGATCAAAATTTAGGACCCATTAATATTAGTAGTCATTTTTACCCGTGGTGCTAGGCAACTGGGCTTCTCCCAGTTGTAATGCCGCTTTGTGCCTATTGGACTTGTTTTGTTCTGTCTCCTGCTTGCATGGAGAGTGGAAACAAATTTTTCCCTAGTCCTCCACTATTCTTTTCTGATTAATTTCGTTGCAGGATCCAAGACAGGTAAATTCATTCTCCGGGATACGTCGAGCTTCATTGTCTCGGCGCTTTTCTGGTGGCTGCCACTGTTGATTCTGGCTTTCAGGAGTTGCAGTGGTTTGGGAATAGTGTGGTGGGTTTGTCCCAATAAAAAAAAAATAGCTCGCAGTGTCAGCGCATTCTAAATAAGTCACACCAACTATAGGATCGAAATAGTATTTGAAAGAATCGTTTAAACAGGTATAAACTTGTAAAGACAATAATCAGTCATCAATCATAAAGAAATGCGGTTCTTGCTGCCTCTCATTTTCTCAGAGAATACCTTCTAAACTATTCTTGCATATTATGAGCAACATACTTCTATGTAGGGGAAAGGTGTACGAGATGATTCTCTTAAGGGAGATTGCTTGTAGATTAAAAGATATCCTACTTAGCGCAAATGTAAATACGTATATACATAGTAAATTTATTTATCTTATTGTTGGCATACTCAAAATTTTGATTTTTTCGATGCTTTACTATTAAAAAAACACATTTTTAAAACGTTGTCAAAGGATCATCTTGTACACCCCGGTGTCCAAGATGATCCCAGGATCCAGGAAGAGAATAACCCACATAAAACCATAATCTCGGTTTATTTTTTCACCTATATATTTGATTGTACTGACAGCCACCTTATTTTTGACTTTTGCCCGCGTTTTTAGTGATAATACATGCAATCCAAACTGTGCTATATGGCATGCCATTTTTAACAGCATCCAGTGCTTTGATCATGGAGTGTTCTGACCACAATCCGCGTTTAGTTTTTTTTTTTATAATTACGAGGCATAGTCTTAAACCAAAAATATATGAACTTAAACATAATAACATACAAAGGTTAAAAATATCCCCGTAATAGTAGGTATGTTACCGGTTTACAAGAAGATCCGTGGGGATCATCTTGTACACCGGTAACATAATCATCTTGCCCCAACATAAACTTTTTTATTCAATGTTCGATAACTTAAACTATGTGCTTTCAACTGTTACCATGCTATTAAAAAAACAAAATAGAGCAATTTTCAAAGCTAACTTATACCACAGCCTAGTAATAAAGTACCTAGAACAAATTAGATATAAACTTCAACTCACCCTTACCTTAGATCAAAGTAACGGAATATTTGTTTTTTTTCTCAAAAAATTTAATTGTCACTCTCGACACCACTACTTTTGACTGAGGCGGGGGAATATCGGGGACTACGTTTCACCATTAAAAACAACTAGATGACGCTACTGGTTTCGTTGCAATATCAAAGGATCATCTTGCCTCGACGGATCATCTCGTACACCTTTCCCCTATATGTTTTCGACGTTATCATTGTCATAGATGAGCTAAATAGAGCAACGGGGCGCATCAATCACAAGGCGTCAAGCGTCCATTGTCTAAACAATACTGATTGCATTATTGCCCAATAGTAATCGGTGCGTGGGAGTAGCAGTGACAGTTCTTTAAGTGTTTGTGATTGAAAGATGTTCCGCAAGAAGTAATGCTTACCTAGAGTTCATAGAGTTGACTGATTTCTGGTAACTTACTTTTTATGTACACTTATATTTACTTTTTTTTTTTTTTTTTTTAGCTTGGTAAAATCATCAAATGAGTCCTCCAACCCCTTACTGTCAGACTTTTACTGACTAAAATCCACGGTGTCCTTCAATAGCCCTTTCTGTTCCGGGGTCACGGTAAGGAAATAATCCCGCGACCCCGGCAGGCTTTGGCCCTCTGAGAGGGGGGCCCCGTCATTATGCTGACGCTCTTTGAGGCGCGCGTGGGACACAACGCGCCGTCGACCCGGGCATGGTCCATGGTCGGGCAGCGAGTTGCCCTGTACTCGCTGCCCGCGCCTACGGTGGCCGGAGATCATTTAGCGACGTCCGTCGCCGTGGGCGTCTACCACCGCGGGTGGGGCGGAGGGAGGACACTGTCCTCTCTCGCTCGCGGCCCGCCTCCTCCTTCGCGAGCATTACTGCTTCGCAGAAGGAGGCGACCGCTTCCCACTCCGTCTCGCCCCGCAGCATGGCCGCGACCAATGCTGGGCGCGAGAGGTCCTCCGGGCGATCTTCGCAGTGGTGACACCCAGGCGTCTCCTCCTTTCACACTTATATTTACTAGCGACCCAAAAATGTGGTAGGTATTGGTATCTAAATTAGACATTAATGTATTGCATAATCTTTCCAGAATGAAATATACAATTACGTCTTAAATGATTGTGAAAACTACATCAATCCATTGTACAATTTATAGGATACACAAAAATGTTTTGCCTTATAATAATACTAGCACTACGCCCGCGACTTCGTCCGCGTGATTTTCGAACTTTGCCTTTGTGAATTTCTAGTCCCGGCAACCCTCTATAAGGGATACTGTTAGAAAAACTCAATCAATATTCAACAAAAATTCTATCAACCCGCAATATTCCGTCTTAGGTAACACATAGGCCCAAATCATTTAAAACTCCTAACTATCAACCCCAATACAAACTTTTAGGGGTCGAATTTCGTATCATCCTCTCTTAGTGAGAACCTGTATCCTAAATAGAACCCCCCCTGCAATGTTGAGTCCACTAATTACAAACACCAAAGACAACCCCTAAGAGGTCGCATTTAGTAAAATTCCGTCTTAGTGAGAACCTAGGTCCTAAAACAACCCCCATGGTAAAACTCCTAGCATTTGTATTAACAAAGTTTCATACAAACTGACAACCTCATGAAAATAGTGCCTTGCGATGGTGTGCATTTACGTCAGAAAAGAACAACCTTGCAAAATTTAATAGTTACTCCTAGCATTTGTAGAAACGAAGTTTCATACAAAATATCAACCCCTAAATCAACCCCTTGGGGTCTATTTTCACAACACCCGCAACTACGTCCAAAAAAGAAACTCTATGCAAAGAGTCTCCAAACTATCAACCCCGAAAAAGCCCCTTAGGGGTCGAATTTCGCAAAACCGTCTTAATGAACATTTAGGTCTTAAAACCACCCCTCGCAAAATTCGAGACGCCTAGCACTTGTAGTAACAAAGTTTCATACAAACTATCAAACACAAAACAAACCCCTTTGGGGTGGATTTTCGCAAAATCCCGCCATGGTGTGCATCTAAGTCTTATAAAGGAACCCGGTGCAAAATTTGAGGCTCCTCGCACTTATAGTAACAGAGTTTCAAACTGTCAACCCCAAAAACAACCTCTTAGGGATCGAATTTCACAAAATCCCGTCTTAGGTATTACTTACGTCCAAGAAAGAACCTAAGTCTCAAATTTCCACCTTGGTGAGCATTTACATCTTAAAAAGTACCACCATGCAAGATTTGAGACGCCTAGCACTTGTAGTAACAAAGTTTCATACAAACTATCGACCCCAAAAACAAACCCCCCAGGGGTCGGATTTCGCAAAATCCCGTCATGGTGAGCATCTACGTTCTAAAAAGACACCCCATGCAAAATTTGGAATTCCTAGCACCTGTAGTAGCGAAGTTTCATACAAACTATCAACCCCAAAAACAACCCCTTAGGGGCCGAATTTCGCAAAATCCGTTCTTAGTGCTCACCTACGTAGTATAAGGAGGACTTATGCTAAATTTCAAGTTTCTAGGCCCAGCAGTTTGGGCTGTGCGTTGTCAGATCAGTCAGTCAGTTTTGAATTTTATATAAATAGATAATTATATTTATTCTCTTACCACAAATTACAGAGAGTGTACTTATAAGTCTACAGACACAATCTATACATATAATAAAATAGTAGGAAAGTCAAAACTGAACATTGAATATTGTTTTATAACAAAACTTGAGGTGTGATCTGATATAAAGTGGAAGACTGGTGCCTAAAATAAGTTTTTTATAAAACCAGAATGGCAGGTCTCCAGACCCCCTTACAAAGTTCTTACATACATTATCACATAAAATAATTTTAAAATGTGAATTATTATAAAATTGTAATATTGCTCATAATACACGATTTACAAATAAAAAAAAAAACAAAAGAATAACATAAAAAATGTAGTTATTATTTAGGATGCATGCAGGGGAGAATGTTTGTGGATGTGTGTATGGGGTGAGTGCGTGTGATGTGATTTGAGAGTGTGTGGTGTTTTTGTTAGGATATATCATATTTATTATTTATATATTATTAGTTATTTTTCTTTTAAATGTTATTTTGTTAAATAACTCAATGAGAACACAAATCTTTCGAGTGCATTAAAATCTGTAGCTTATTTAAAAAAATATACCTAATCGTTTAAACAGACAGTGGCTATGTTTTATACTATGAAAAGGTATTAAATAGATGGATACGAGACAGAATATTCCATATACCTCACTATACTAACCCTTATAATGAACAACAGTGACTAATGATATGTGGCGAATGAACAAAACAATCTTAGAAACTACAGAAGGCTTTAGTTAATCTACCTTGAGTTATTATTCCTAATGATTAAAACAAAAGTAGTTACGAAAATTATTTCCAAGTCTCTCTCCGTTCATCTTGTACAATTACCACTCAGGTTTATAATTAGGTAACCAAGTAATTACCTTAAAATCGAATTACTCTTCACCCCACTTACTCGCAGACTAGTCTATAGTCTAGGGGTTCTAAAGGACCCCAGCTATGGCTATAATAAGTACATTTTCCTTGGTATAACTTAAGTAAATGTCTCTTAACCTCACTATTTTGAATAAAATGGTCCTTTATATGGGAGCAAATAGTCCCCATGGTATACAGATTTGCTACTTCATTAATATGTATAACCTTTCTCTGTACATAGGTTTGTTTTAGTAAATATTTGCGCAAGAAAACGCGAGGAGAGAGCCAAAACTTGAGAGAATTGTTATGCAAAATGTACAAAAAACGCATTTTAACCTGCCACACATGTATAGACACGTGATTTTGGTGGCGCCTAAGCACCCTACGCAGCGTAGCCATGATGCTACGAGCGTAGCCGCCCTGCTACGCGTATTTGCTACGCCCTGCTACGCGCGTAGTCAACGTCGTATTAGGACTCACGTAGCTGTGCTCTCAACGAAAGTAAACGCGAGACTACAGTGCATTGTCTTCATGCTTGGTAAAAGTAAACTGTAAGTAAAGTAAAAGTAACCTGCAAAAAAACGTAGGTATACTTTTGACATTTCGTGAAAGCAAATAAATGCACATTTAAATAACACTGAAATAGAATATCGAGTAGATTTCTATTAAATTTTCATCCACACAGCAACCTGGAGGCTTCATTCAAAGGACTGATTGAACAGAAGTTCCACTTCCAAGAATAACCAAACCTACCTATACCTTTTTCCCGGTGGTAAAATCATCAAACAAGTCCTCCCGCCGTGGGAAGGGACTTTACTGACTAAAATTCTACCCTGTTAATTGCCATTTCTGCCCATTGCGTTTCAGGGCCACGGTGGACAGTCCCGCTACCCCGAAAACTTAACCTAAACCTAAGGCTAGCCAATAATGATAATGAATACCATCACCATTTTGCAAAGGAGGTGAAAATAGTTTCTACAACTTTATTACGTATTCTATCTTATTAAAGATTGTGGGCCTACTGTACATTCAACTTTAGTGCAACATCTTTGGGCCCCGGCATGTATTACTGATATTTTACGTATTTTATAGGCTTCGCTACTCGGACGGTGTAACTTTAGTAATAGCAGTTTGGTTCGTATACATTTATTGCTCTTAGCGGCGACTCCTTTAGGATTTCATAGTACGTGAAGAGTTAAGATGCCCAAAATACTTTTAAGCTTCATTATTAATTAACCTACTACAAGGGATAGTGCGTATTGTATTTGCTAGTATACAGTTCTTTAAAACGAGACTCCATAAAGTTTAATTAAGATCACTTTATTAATTTTAAGTATGAGTCTCTAAGTAATTAATGATAAATCACGTAATTACAAATATCATTCGCTTTACTCTATAGTTTTAGTTGACTGGCCTGTTGGTCTAGTGGTTCGTGACCCTGACTGCTATGCCGGAGGTCGTGGGTTCGATTCCCACCCAGGACAAATGTTTGTGTGATGAGCATGATCATTTGTTCTGTGTCTGGGTGTAATTTATCTATAATATGTATGTATTTAGAAATATATAAGTATGTTTATCAGTTGTCTAGTACCCATAACACAAGCTCTGCTTAGCTTGGGACTAGATGGCGTTGTGTGATAGTTGTGGAATATTATATTATATATTATATTAGTTTATAACCGTATCCAGTGCCCCATCAATCTCTAGACCAAAATTCATGAAATACAGTCCAGCGCATTAAGCGAACACTCTACCTAATAATATTACTTAGGATTATTTGTACACATGTCCGATAATATAATAATCAAAATTACTCACCTCCAAAAAGCTGTTCACAAATATTATTGGTATCTGGTATTCTTGGAAAATGAGATTTCCGAAGTAAGGAAAGACTGATAAGTGATAACGCAGATGTAATGCGGTTGGTGTTTTACCTACTTTTATTTCACTAGTATCTTGGATTGCAGATCGTGCCTTTAAAAACCGTGATCAAGATGTAGTAACTTTATTTTTTTATAATCAGTCACTTTTTTTTTTTAGCTTGGTAACATCATGAAATGAGTCCCCCCACCCAGGGACTGAAAGACTCATACTGACTAAAATCCACGGTGTCCTTCAATAGCCCTTTATGTACCAGGACGGCACAAGCCAAGGTACGGTTACCTGATGAGACAGTCCCGCGACCCTGGCAACCAAAGCCGTCAGATTGCTGACAGCTCTTTGAGGCGCGCGTGGTACACGACGCGCCGTCGACCCGGGCATGGTCCATGATCGGACGGCGAGTCACACATTACTGACATTACTAACCAAGCGCATGTACGTTTAATAAGTAGTGCGTGCTAAGCCTTAGATCCAAGAAATTTTTTGTCTCTCCATATATGGAATAAGTGGTTGGAAATTTCCACGAAAAACTTATTACGTAACAAATACAACATGTTAGGTTGGCGAACAGTTTCAGTACTTGACTCGTTTTTACGTTCTATGTTCCTAAAATGTTAAAGGGCAGTGGAGCCTTTTTTGTGTTGGTCCGAGGACATTCGACTATTACATGGTTTTCACATTTCGTAAATTCTCTGTATTTTCGCTGCTCGTGTCGAGTTTTCTCTCCTCTACGTATGTTGTTTTTTTATGGCTGTAGAGAATATTAAAATAAGTGGTCGAAGCTTGGCTTCACTTAAGCTTAGCGGCAAGACATATAAGCTTAGTCTATAATTCAAATTCTCATATAAAAACATGGCCAAGACATCGCCGATCATCGTATCACATCGCTTTAATTCATTGTTTCGATAGAAGATGATCGATGGCGATCGACAAATCAGATATCAAGCGATCGGATTTCAAACTATTCTGCCAATGAATGTCGCCCATTCATTAAAATTGTCTAAAGTAGATCAAATAAAGATTGAGATAATCGATTCCATAAAAATACCAACGAACAATTCTTATTTTATTGACGATCTTATCGCCTACTTCATTTAATTAACTGGGAAGTTAACATTTTTGCCATGAAATTATTGCTTTAATTGTTTTTTTAATTTTTATTTATTGCCGGCTATGGGGCAAAGGTGTGAGTTTTTGTGCCTCACGTAAGCGGAGGTAATTTCGCAGCCTCGTAAAACCGATGGTGGTGTCGTATGACCAAGGAACCGCGCTGTGCGGCCTTTTATTTTTTTATGGCAACTTTTTATTTGAATCTTACAACACATTTAAAATTATGGTATTGCCTTATTTTACTCGACCTCGCTTGACCGTTAACGTTTGTCGAATTTGTAAAAAGGTCAAACGAGGGAAAATTTTCTCAGAATGATATTTCGCGAAGTTTATCGTAAACAAACTTCGTCTGATTTCTAGTTGGATTCTGTAAGTGACAGGCGTAACATTTCAGTTTTACTTGAATCTGAGTCTGAAATAGAGTTTGCTTTTAGTTTATGCAGTGACACAGCCAGGTACTGATTATTATATTACTTCGATGCCTTAAATTAATTATACAGTTAGTTTAATGACAAATTAATTTTAGCAAGTGCAAGAACGCCTACGCCTTCACTTTAAGTAATTGACAACATTTCAAGGTGAGGATCTTACTTGTTGTCCTGACAATGAATTCATAAATATGTATTAGGTAGGTACTGGTCAATTTGGGATCTCAATTACTCACTGAGTGTAGAAATCATGAAGTGATGACGTAACGTGGAAATAACAATTTTGGGTGGAAAGACATCAAAATGATTTCTTCCACTCCGGATGGAGCACCTACAGTTGCCTTATGCTTCCTGCGGTCCAACGTAACATATTAACCTTCATAAAAGTTTGTTATTTTGTACGAACACACACATTTACTTTTTTACACCATAAAGGCATTAAGCTACCATACGGCACGCCAAGAAGCAGTTACCGTAGCCCAGGGTTTCTCAAACTTTCGGCTCCACGAACCCCTGCTAAAATTTCCAGGTGACAGCGAACGCCTGACTAATTAATTAAATCCGTGGGAATCTAAAAGTCCTGTTGAAGGAAATAAGGTTTTTATTTGAATAAAAGGTAACAAATACAGTGCCAAAAGAATTATTTTTTTATATGTTATTAATGTGATGGGTGTGCTTGTTTCTTGTCGCAAATGGATTCAATTTTAGGAGTAATTTTGGACAATTTTCACCTTAATTCTGACTCGGTATCAAGTCGATTTCTGTATTTAGTGTTTATCGCGCGCGCGCGCCTGCCTTTTATCAAGCCACCATTACGTTAATCTTGTCGCGAACCCCCCTGCCGTCAAATGGCGAACAACTTTGAGAAACCCTGCCGTAGCCTAATGGACCCCTGCAACACCAGATAAATGTATCGTTTGCAAGTTGCTGGCCTAACTAGCAACGTTTTCACGCCCATTTTGAGGATGTGTAGAAAGTAGCAAGAAACGTTGTGACAGTTAAAAGGGCAATATTGTCGATGAAATGTGTTTACATAGAAAGCAGTGTTGGTCCAGTGGTATCGGCCACGACTTACGAGTTGTTGTAGGGCGTGGGTTCGAACCCAGCCAGGCGCATTACTTTGTGTATAAATTACACAAAGTAATGCGCCTGGCTGGTTTCATCACCATTGCTGTCAAACCGGTGAAGGAAAACATTGTGAGGAAATGTCCTAGAACCAATGATTTGAAGACAGTGACATCTACCAATGATGAATACCATCTACTGGTCCTGTTTCGTGGATTATGGCCCACTCCCTCTCACAGAGAGGAGGCCCAGCAGTGGGAACATTTTATAGGCTGATGATGTGTTTAACATTATAGCTCCTTTGGCTGTTAGAACTCGCGTCGATTTTTCCATCGAATGTGTTCCAAACGTAATAAGTGTCTCACGCTGCTACCGAGCTACGATTTATTTGCAATCAGCTCAGTCACTGTGAAATTGGCCCACAATCACACTCGCGTTTAATCAACTCTGCTCGTCTGTGATTGAAACGGATACCCGTCACTATTTATGCTAATGCAACCATTTATTTATATAGCTAGGAAAATATATGCGGCAGTTAGTTGGGATGGTATTAAGGCGCGATGTTACATCAAAATTGTCTAAAATTGGTAAAGAAAATGTGCCTCAGTTCCTTTTGTTTTTTGGCGTGGTAAAATCATCAAATGAGTCCTCCCACCCCGGGCAGGGCGGGAGGGACTGTCAGACTCGTACTGACTAAAATCCACGGTGTCCTTGAATAGCCCTTTATGTTCCGGGGTCACGGTAATGAGATAAGTCCCGCGACCTGCCTCAGTTCCTTTAGGTGCCCTTTACGCTCTACGGCCGCGGCCGGTAAGCGTTCCGTATTTAGCGCCTATACTACCTATGTAACCAGAAGGCATTCTGACCTTTCTGCAATGCAGCATGATTATTAGTATTATAACTGCTTCGCAAGCAGGTTATGCATGTAATAAAAGTAACCACCCGGTAGGTGCGACGTTGTAAATAATGCTGTAATGTGGCTTCGCACTATTATTTACTACCTACGTGCAGCTAGGTACGGTCAGTAAAACAGATACGTTTTACGCAGGCAGTAGGTAATTAACAAACGGTTTTATAGTATACTATATGCTGATTGTATGCACTTTTTGGCTGTATGCCAAAAAGATTTTGATATGAAGACACATTTAAACTTAAAGCACAATATATGGGATAACCGTTCGGAAATTGCTGTCTGCATACCTAACTGTTTTGTTGACTGTACCTATGGATTGAGCACGTTGAATTTTAAGCCTGCTTGGGAGGTAGACTGCTGATCAACTTGATCGTGGGCATGATAAAGTTTTGTTGTATTCTAGGCACAGAAATATTAAAAATTCTAGGCGAAGTGGGCAAACTTATCACTTTTTTAGGGTTCCGTAGTCAACAAGGAACCGTCTCATTAGGTCACGGTAACCTAATGAGACGGCTGCTATTACACCCTTTAATTGTGTTTGAAAGTAGATAAGTTTAACGCCTTGAGTTGCTACCTGGTTGCTACCAAAATAATGCTTTAAAAACATACTATAGTGAATCTCGTTTATTATTTTTACAGAAGACCATAGCAGGATGCAGTGTTTTAATGTTAAAACATGGGGCAATTTATGCTTATTAGCGGCAAAATTTACATCGTGCGTCGACCCACCTGCCTGACGGTCCGATAGTAATTAATGTATGGCCAGCTTATCACAGGCCCAATCAAGATGTATCCATTCAAGATAAGAATATTAAAAGTTTTTGTTGTTATTATAAAACGCGGCGTCGTCTTTACTTCGAAAAGTGTTTCTTTTCGGTACATTTTGTGTTTATATATTTAGTAGTTTTGCCCTCGGCTTTTTGCTCACCCGTCCTTATATTTTTTCAAAATTTTATGTTAATAATAGAAAAACGTTTTTTCAGCGGAAGAATGGACAAAATGACAATAATGTAGAATAATAACTATCGTTCTAATCATGTGTAAAATTAGTATGAGAAATGAATAAATTAATGTTTCGGGTTGTGCAAAAAATAAATGTAGTAT
Source organism: Agrotis clavis (assembly GCA_954870645.1). Classification (NCBI taxonomy): domain Eukaryota; kingdom Metazoa; phylum Arthropoda; class Insecta; order Lepidoptera; family Noctuidae; genus Agrotis; species Agrotis clavis. Next base: position 4,121,393 of record OX940919.1, on the reverse strand, counting down.
TGTTCAGAAATAAATATGACCATTATTATTGGTAAAATAGAGATGGAATTGGTCATGCTTCGCGTGCTAGGTCCCATCTATTCAAATTCATGAAGATTGGTTCAGCGATTTAGGCTTGAAACCGCAACAAACAAACATGATTTAACTTTTAAAACATTAAGATATCAATGGGTTAATGAAGCCTGATGAACGTAAGCTTAGTCATAAAAGTAACGTTTCTTTTGCGATCTCCTCAAGTCTTATCGGGATGTTAACATGTTAAGTATGGTTATATGCATGGTTTTCAAGATAATGAAGTATCGTGTTTACGTGAGTATTCAGGTTTTGGGACCGCTTTTATGTTCCTTTCTTTACTTTAGCTTTGAAACGAATTAATTAGGTTATTTGAGTTCGGTTGTTTTCTTTGCTTTTCCTTCAATAACATGACCAAAATTTCCATATAATTGCGTAATTTGTCTTCAAAATGATATGGTATTTTAACCATATTACGTAAATCAACATCGAATATCTATCTAAATATATAAAACTCAAAGGTGACTGACTGACATAGTGATCTATCAACGCACAGCCCAAACCACTGGACGGATCAGGCTGAAATTTGGCATGCAGGTAGATGTTATGACGTAGGCATCCGCTAAGAAAGGATTTTGATCAATTCTGCCCCCAAAGGGGTAAAATAGGGGTTGAAAGTTTGTATGAAACTTTGTCAATTTTAAACCGATTGGGCTGAGACTTTGCATGCATAAAGCTACTATGACGTAAACATCCCCTAAGAAAGGATTTTAATAAATTCCACCCCTAAGGGGATAAAAGAGGGGATGAAAGTTTGTATAAATCTTCTTAGGTTTTCGGCTGATTGAACTGAAATTAAAGATTGGAGCTACTATGATGAAAACGTCCGCTTAAATAGGATTTTGATAAATTCAACCCCCATGGGTATAAAGTAAGGGATGATGGAGGATGTAAATGTACGACGAAAAGGAAACACGGAGTTTTAGACGGTAGAGGACACGGTGCAGGACTGCCCCGTTTGGGGAGAGCACCGTTGTGTCCTCACGACGGAGATGAATGTACCATGTCGAACAAAAAAGCCGTCGAGGCCATGGACAGAACACTTCGAGACATTCGCCATGGCGATAGACCCATGGGAAATATCACGATAAGTACTGTTCTCTGGAGAATTCCGGCAGACGCTTCCTGTTGTAAAAAGAATTTGATAAGTTCCGAATTCGGAGACCCGGCAAGTATAACACTTCAGGAAAATCCTTGGCTATCTGAACGCGCGATACTTAAGAAATGACTGAATGAAAAGATGTGGTTTACATGTCGTATACTAACCCGCACTGGGCCCGCGTGGTGGATTATGGCCCACTCCCTCTCACAGAGAGGAGGCCTGTGTCCCAGCAGTGGGAACATTATAGGCTGATGATGACATGTCGTATAATAACGTCGTGAATCAGGATGATTCCGCCACCAACTACGCAGTCAAGGTTTTAAATTCATTAACTGCCAGTGATCTTCCAGCTCATAAAATAACCTTTAAAGTCGGCATTCCCATAATGCTTCTAAGTAATCTAACTCCATCGAAATTGTGCAATGGAATGCGAGTAAGAGTTACTGCATTACACAGAAATACCTGGTGTGGCACAGGGGAGACTGCATTGATATCGCAAATTCCACTCATCTCCAACCATTTCCTTTTCCAGTTCAAACGCACATAATTCCCGGTAACAGCCTACTTCGCGATGACCATAAATAAGTCCCATTGACAGACCCTGAAGGAAGCTGATTTTCACCTAAGGTCCAACTGTGAAAAACAGTTGGTCACGGCCAACCACTTATATGTCACATACATGCTCACGTGTCAGTAATGTGGACCATCTTTTTATATTAGCACCGACAGAAAAACTACCAATATCGTTTATAAGGTGTTGTGTCTGGAAGTTTTCATTTCCGATTTTAGTCTATTTTTTACGAAATATTCTTTATACCTACTGTCTCATGTGAATCTCATTCAAATATCTCTAATTTACCCCTGATAAAAACTTTAAAGCAAGACATCAGGTACCTTCACTTTTTCAAAATATTAAAAAAGGGAATATTGGTATAGGTGCCATAAAACCAAATACTACGCGGACGAAGTCGCGGGCAACAGCTAGTTATAATATAATTCTAGAATATTCCAAGAAAGTTCCAGTCAACTTTTTACTTTAAATAGTCGAACAAGATAGCGAGAATATCAGCTTTAATAAGTACCAAACTAATTATTATAATTATTTTGGGGCGCCGGCTTAGAATTGCGCTCCCCCAAATTAGCCGTGGGGCGCCGGCTTAGAATTGCGCTCCCCCAAATCATCCCGTGGGTGTCGTAAGAGGCGACTAAGGGACAAACCGGAGGTCGGGCAGCAGCGTCCTCCGTGTACTGCACATCCTCACTGCGATCGCCAACCCGCCTGCCAAGCGTGGCGATTAAGGCAAATAACCCCCTACAATGAAAACCACAGAAACCAGGCCCCCAGTCCCCGGCAGCTCCGCTATCCCTGGCGCGGGTAGCGGTCAAGGTAACGGCGGAGCAGGGGGTGCTAAGAATCTCCGGAAGAGATCCGGCTACCCACCCCCACGACGACTGGCCCTGGTAACACACAACATACGCACATTGAGGACTGACGAAAAGATCTGCGAGCTGGAAGAGGAGCTGAGCAAGTTACACTGGGACATTATGGGGTTATGCGAAGTCCGAAGAGAGGGGGAGGACACCGTAACCCTGAAGTCTGGTAACTTGCTCTACTACCGGGAGGGCGACCAACAGTCCCAAGGTGGTGTCGGGTTTCTCGTTCACAAGTCCCTCGTAAACAACATAATAACCATCGACAGTGTGTCGAGCAGGGTGGTATACCTAATACTCAGAATATCCAAAAGATATTCGCTGAAGGTCATTCAGGTATACGCACCGACCTCGTCACACTCCGATGATGAAGTGGAGACTATGTATGAGGACGTTAGTAGGGCCATACATAGCTCCAAAACCCACTTCACTGTTGTTATGGGGGACTTTAACGCAAAGTTGGGCAAGAAAAGCGGTGATGAGTTGAGAGTGGGGCAATTTGGGTATGGGCAACGGAACCCTAGGGGACAGAGGCTGGCCGACTATCTGGAGAAAGAGGAACTCTTTATGATGAACTCTTTCTTCCAGAAGCCGCCTCACAGGAAATGGACCTGGCTGAGTCCCGATGGTTTCACGAGAAACGAGATAGACTTCTTCATGACCGACAAGAAACGGATATTCAGCGATGTCTCTGTGATCAACAGGGTAAAAACCGGTAGCGATCACCGAATCGTAAGAGGCTCGCTGAATATCAATGTTAAACTTGAAAGGTCCAGCCTGATGAAGTCTACGCTCCGACCTACTCGGCCCCATATTCAAAACCCCGAAAGCTTTCAACTCGAGCTCTCTAATCGCTTTGCTTGCCTTGAGAACTTAGTGTCAGTGGACGAGATCAACGACGGGTTAGTGGAAACTGTCCGCACGGTAGGGTCTAAGTTTTTTAGACCCTGTCGTAAAGATAGACCCCAGAAATTGACCGAGCAAACCTTAAACCTCATGGCTGAACGACGTTTGCTACAGTTGCAGTCTTCCGATGACGCGAAGTCATATAGGCAGCTCAATAGACGGATATCTAAGTCCTTGCGACATGATCTGCGTCTCTTTAATACGAATCGTGTTAAAGAGACCATACAGCGAAACCAAGGCTCTAAAGTGTTCGCAAAGGACAAGTCTATTGGGCAGAGCCAGATGACAAAGCTGAAACGGGAGGATGGCAGCATAGCGTCGACCAAAGCAGAGGTTTTAGGCGAGATCGAGAGGTTCTATGGACAGTTATACACTTCGGTCGCAAAGCCCGTTGACCGCTTGGTAGGAGATCCCAGAGCCAAGCTGTCCCGACATTATACCGAAGATATCCCGGACATCAGTCTGTACGAGATTAGGATGGCCCTGAAGCAGCTTAAGAACAACAAGGCGCCGGGCGAGGACGGAATCACTTCAGAGCTTCTGAGAGCGGGTGGAACACCGGTACTTAAAGTCCTCCAGAAGCTCTTTAATTCCGTCCTCTCTGAGGGCAAAACGCCTGAAACATGGAGTAGAGGTGAGGTGGTGCTGTTCTTCAAAAAAGGTGATAACAGCCTATTGAAGAACTACAGACCCATCACGCTTCTAAGTCATGTTTATAAGCTGTTTTCAAGGGTTATCACGAACCGTCTCGAACACAGACTTGATGACTTCCAGCCTCCCGAACAAGCCGGTTTCCGAAGAGGCTATAGTACCATAGACCACATCCATACGCTGCGGCAAGTTATACAGAAGACCGAAGAGTATAACTTGCCATTATGCTTAGCGTTTGTGGACTATGAGAAAGCCTTCGATTCGGTGGAAACATGGGCGGTACTTGAGTCACTCCAGCGATGCCGTATTGACTATCGGTACATCGAGGTGTTGAAGTGCTTGTATAATAACGCCACCATGTCGGTCCGAGTACAGGAGCAGAGCACGAAGGCGATTCCATTGAGAAGAGGCGTAAGACAGGGGGACGTTATCTCCCCGAAACTGTTTACTGCCGCAATGGAAGACGCCTTCAAGCTCCTGGAATGGCAAGGACTTGGCATCAACATCAACGGCGAATACATCACTCACCTTCGGTTTGCCGACGACATCGTAGTCATGGCAAAGTCGATGGAGGAACTCAGCATGATGCTCGATGGCCTCGACCGAGTTTCACAACGGGTGGGCTTGAAAATGAACATGGACAAGACGAAAATTATGTCAAATGCCAATGTTGTGCCCACCCCAGTCTCTGTTGGAAACTCGGTACTCGAAGTTGTTGACTCATATATCTACTTAGGACAAGTAGTCCAGTTAGGTAGGTCCAACTTCGAGAAAGAGGTCAACCGCCGAATCCAACTCGGTTGGGCAGCGTTCGGGAAACTACGCAATGTCTTTTCGTCCGACATACCTCAGTGCCTCAAGACGAAAGTCTTCAACCAATGTGTGTTACCAGTGATGAGTTACGGCACCGAAACGTGGTCTTTCACTATCGGCCTCATCTCAAAGCTCAAAGTCGCTCAACGAGCTATGGAGAGGGCTATGCTAGGTGTTTCTCTACGTGATCGAATCCGAAATGAGGAGATCCGTAGACGAACTAAAGTCACCGATATAGCCCACCGGATTAGCAAGCTGAAGTGGCAATGGGCAGGCCATATTGCTCGCAGAGCAGATGGCCGATGGGGTCGAAAAGTACTAGAGTGGAGACCACGGACTAGCAAGCGCAGCGTAGGACGTCCACCAGCAAGGTGGACAGACGACCTTATAAAGGTCGCCGGAAGACGCTGGATGCAGGTCGCTTCCAACCGGTATAAGTGGAAATCAAAAGGGGAGGCCTATGTTCAGCAGTGGACGTCCTACGGCTGAGATGATGATGATGATGAAACTAATTATAATTGTTAAACAAGCCACTGGTTAAGTTGGTACACAGTTGCTGGCGATGGCTGGCCGATAGTGGGCCAGGCGGGGCGGAAGCTGGCGCGATAGTGCGGGCGGTGAAATTTATCGACGCTATGTTGACTATAGACTGCGACTATTGTTGTTCGTGTCGCTTGTGTAATGAGATCAGGCTTTGAATTGTACTGTTGCTGATTATTTAATTTTGTTGCTAAAATGGTGATTCGTGAAAAAGAGGTGGTTTTGGGTAGCGTCGGACTGGCCAATATAGTCCAGGTGACGTTTGCCAGTCGGGCCCCAGAATACGCAGCCCCACAGTCTACAAGTCAGAGGTTTTGTGTTAGATCGGGGGCCCGTGTAGGCTAGGTCTGAGCTTTTGCAATCTAAAATGTAAACTACATACCCACCGCTACGGACGTCGCAAGACGATCACCGGCCATTCCGTAGGTGCGGGCATGCGGGCGAGCTGCCCGACCATTGACCATGCCCGGGTCAACGGCGCGTTATGTTCCAAGCGCGCCTCAAAGAGTGTCAGCACGATGATGGGCCCCCCTTAGAGGGCCAGAGCCTGCCGGGGCCACGGGACTAACGAATACCGTGACCCTGGAATGTAAAGGGCTATTGAAGGACACTGTTGAGGAGCACAGTCAGGAGTGCAACAACCTACCACAATATCCTGTAAATAGAGTATAATTTGATTGTACTATGTATAGTTTTAAGTCAGGTTAAGCTAGTATATACTTTTACACCCTCTTTTGACTATTGTCCTCTGTATTTAGTTAAGTTTTTATGATAAATGTTCAATATGTAAATTAATAAAGCTTTCAAATAAGTAAAATGTACTGTGAACGGCGGACGAACGAAGCAGACGTGGTGCGCAATGCCTATGTGTGCGTGTGAGCACGGGGCGCAGGCGATTGGCTAGAGCGAGAAAGATGTGTGGGCGCGGTACTCCCACGCAAGCCACCTGCGCTCGCGTAAATAAAAGAGGGGCGGTTGCGCGCCACGGCTGTAGTCCAGTGTCGTCCGCCGCCGAGAAAACAAGCCTCCAAGCAAGCTCCCTGTATAGTGAATAAGAAGCCTTTGTGAACCGAGGAAAGGAAGAATAAAGTGTGTGTTTTTCAAGAAGCCTCAAGCGTTATTATTTTCCCTGATCAAATGCAACCCCGCGCCTGAAAGTGAACAAGTGTTGGTCCTTCGAGCCGGATCAGGGAACAAGCAAGAACAGCGCACCATGAGTGAGAAAAGCACCATCACAACAAGGAGCCAGATGAGGCGGAAAGAAGATGCTTCAAGAAGGCGGGCGTTAGAAGCGGACTCCGGAGTACCGTCGGACAGGGCTCCGGGTTCACCATCCATCGCGCCAACTCTACAAACGGCGGATCAAACGCAAGTCATCCCACTGACGGGGCCCGGTAGAGTTATAGACTACCGGGACATGTCGACGCCAGTGCGTTCGGTGCCTGCGAGGAAAGGAAGATCCGGTACAAGCGTTGCGTAATCGAGGAGCGGCCAGAAGAGCGCCGAGTACCTGCGACGACGGGCCGAGTACGAGGCCGAAAAGGAGTTGGTCCGCATGAAAGAAAAATTGGTGCAGAAGAAACTGGAAGCGGACTTGGCAGAGATAGATGCCGTCGCCGAAGAGGAATTGTACTCGGAGGCGGACGACACTGCCCACCGTGTTGAAGAATGGGTGACACATACCACACCCGCCGCTACCAGTAGAGATCAAGCCCGAGAAAGTCAAGACATGTCGCCGCACCGTCAACAACAGCCACAAGTGTTAAGTGAAGTGCCTGCGAACGTGACCACGAGTGTGCCCGCGAACGTGCCCGCGAATGTGCCACTGCCGCCGCTCGAACAAGTACCTGCGCCTCCTATTTGTGCGCCCGCGTCCGTTCCGTTTCGTAATACCGCACACGCAGCAAACACGGCTGTTCACGTTGGCACCGCGCGCGCGCCAACTCGTGACCCGATTGAGTGGGATACGGGTGTTGAAGAAGCGGACAGAACAAGGACAACGCGGGACAGGAAGATTGACCAGTTGGCAGAAGCAATCGCAAACATTGCGCGTCCGCGACCGATACCCAGACAAGCGTACGAGTTGCCGGTGTTCAGAGGCGACCCGGCAGAGTGGCTTTCGTACAAGAATATGTACTTTGACACCACAACATTATATGAGTTCAAGCCACATGAAAACCTCGCTCGACTCAAGACGTCTTTGCAAGGAGATGCAAGACTGGTGGTCGAAGATTTATTACGCGCATCAGCTAGCCCGATGGACATTATTAAAACATTGGACGAAGAGTTCGGGCACCCCAACTTAATACTCGAGTGCGCGCTCAAGAAAGTTCGAGGATTGCCAAGAGTGACGGATAGTGGCCGCGAGTTGCGAAATTTCTCCAGTACGGTGAGAAATTGTGTTTCGCTGTTGAAAAGTGTGCAAGCAAATGGATACTTGAACAATCCACAACTGGTAAGTGAGTTATTGAACAAACTTACACCCGTCCAGCGCGCACAATACGGTGACTTTGCCATGGGAGTGGCAACCAGCCGGGGCCTAGACATGAGAGTGTCTCCGAGCTTGGAAATGTTGTCAGAATTCCTCGGTCACCTGGCACGCGCCTCTTCATTTTACACCCAAATGGACCTCGGCCAGACAGTCACAACGAGCAAACCTCGGGTCAGTGCGCCACCTGCAAAGACAATGAAAAACGTTCAGCGCTTGCACGTCCACGCGAACAGAGAGAACGACGCGTGCCCCCAGACCGCTGACGAGCAGTGTCACCTGTGCCAAGAGAAACACACCATCGTGACCTGCAAGAAGTTTAATGACCTCGAGGTGAACGACCGGTGGGCAATCGTCAAGGAAAAGAAACTGTGCTTCAATTGCCTAAGTGCGAGGCACTCAAAAAGGACCTGCCGCCGTAAGAGATGCACCAAATGCAACTACGCGCACCACGTGTTACTCCACCAACAAAAGCCAGAGATAGTCACGAACGTGAGGGACTACAATGGAAAGGCGCTACTCAAGATACTCCCTGTACACGTCATCATCGAGGGAAAAGAGCAACCCTGCTACGCGCTACTGGACGACGGCGCCACCGTGTCCCTTATCGACAGCTCTCTGGCCGGGAACGCGAAGGGCAAGCGAGTGCCCATAACCATACGTAGTGCGCGAGGACAAGAAATTACTGATAGTACGTCGCGAGTGCTGTGCGTAGAAGTGCGTGGACCTAACGGACAAACACACCAAGTTAAGTGTCGCACCTTAGTGAATATGGACTTACCCGCCCAGTCAGTGCCCGCCGCCGTCTTGTCGGAGCACGCCCACCTACGCGACTTGGGCTGCGAAGCGATGGAGGGAGCTAGGCCCTTGCTGCTGCTGGGTCAGGACAACTGGGAGCTGCTGATCGGCAGGGAGACTCGTCGAGGAAAATCCGGTAAGCCAGTAGCCTCTTTGACCTCGTTAGGTTGGGTCGTGCACGGGCCCTTAGGTACAGTTAGTCGCGCTAATCATTCTGTAAATTGTGTTGTAACTTCAGACGTAGACTTACACAATCTAGTGAAAAAACAATTTGAACTAGAAGCTATAGGCATAACAGAAACGCCGCGCAAGCACGAGGACGTAGAACGCGCCAAGCGTATCCTAGACACCACCAGCCGTCAATCGGAGGACGGAGCATGGGAGGTGGGCCTGTTGTGGCGGAGGGACAACCCTCAATTACCCGACAACTATATAAACGCACGCCATCGCTTGGCGGGCATAATGCGCCGCTTTGAAAAAGATAGTGCCTACGCAGAGGCATACGCGTCGCAAATAAATAGATTACTCTCGGAGGGATACGCGAGTCGAGTAGAGGGCGGAGTTAGTACCGAGCCAGTATGGTACCTGCCACACTTCGGGGTCACTAACCCCAATAAACCGGGCAAATTACGCTTGGTCTTTGACGCCGCCGCGAAATATAACGGGACGTCATTAAATGACCAACTCCTCACAGGACCCGACCTACTGAACCCGCTGTTAGGGGTCTTGTTTAAATTTAGGTTAGGTCCCGTCGCCTTTACAGCAGACATAGCCGATATGTTCCTGCGAGTTAAAATTCGAGAGCAGGACCGCGGCGCTCAGCTATTTCTGTGGGCACAGAAAGGCGACGAGGAACCGAGTACCTATCGAATGAATTCGATGATTTTCGGAGCAGTGTCATCGCCGACCTCAGCGATCTATGTATTAAATAAGAACGCTGACAAATACATAGATACGCACCCGAGTGCAGTCGCGGCGATACACGATAAACACTATATGGACGACTATCTGGACAGCGCATGGTCAGTCGCACAAGCCAGTCAACTAATTGAAGATGTGACCCAAATCCACGCTAAGGGCGGATTCGTAATACGGGGGTGGGTCACGAACTCTCAAGAGCTACGCGACAGACTGTGCGCTGAAATTCCAGATAAGGTGTCATTAGACAAAGGTGAAGACGGCATTGAACGGACGCTCGGTCTAACGTGGTCACCCGCAGCTGATAGATTGGCCTTCGACCTCTCTTTCAAACGTTTGCCGAAAGAGATCACTGAGGGGCGGGTGGTACCCACGAAACGCGAATTCTTAAGGTTTATCATGTCTATCTTCGACCCATTGGGTTTTTTGTACCCGTGCGTTATTCAGTCCCGGGTCCTGATGAGGAAGATATGGCAGACCAACATAGGCTGGGACGAGCCTCTAAAGGAAGCAGAAGCCCACTGTTGGTTCCAGTGGTTGAGCAATCTACAATACCTCGCGGACGTCTCCGTCACCAGGTGGTACGGGTTGAACACAGACCACTTGGAGTTACATGCTTTCGGTGACGCAAGCGAATCTGCCTACGCGGCAGTGGTATACATAGTAGGTACAAACACCTCCGGGGACAGAGACGTCGCGATGATAATAGGAAAGGCTAGGGTAGCCCCCCAAAAGGTAGTATCCATCCCACGGTTAGAATTACAAGCGGCCGTATTGGCTTGCAGATTAGCCGACACCGTGCAAAGAGAGCTAGGAGCTACCATACAAGAAAAATATTTATGGACAGATAGTAAGACCGTTTTAAAATGGATCAACTCGGAGGCAACTGAGTTCCAACGGTATGTTTCTCATCGATTAGCCGAGATAGATACAAGGTCAAAGAGGTCACACTGGCGCTGGGTTCCGTCGACGATGAACCCGGCTGACAAGGCCACCCGGTCAGACTGGCCTGGTAACTGTAGCGAGTGGCTGGAGGGCCCTTCGTTTCTTCGTTGTCCGCAGGAGCAGTGGCCGGCGAGCGACGACCCTGACGGAGTGGTGGAAGCTGACCTGGAGCGGGTACAACGGGTGCACGCGACGAGCACTTCCCCCGAGCCGGTGTTGACATACGCCCGGTTGCCAACGTGGACACGAGCCCTATATGTAGTGGCTAGACTATTAATTTTCGCAGAACGCTGCCGCAAGCGACGACGGTCCCCTGACGTGACCGCTGTCGACCTCGACGAGGCGAGACTTCGCCTGCTACGTCTGATACAGGCGGAGAGCTACGCGACGGACCTCGCAGCGCTGCGGGACGCTCGCCCGCTGCCCACCAGCAGCAGGCTACGCGCGCTGGACCCGATGATATTTGAAGACGGCTTACTACGGGTGCGTGGTCGACTGAGAGCCTGCGATGAGTTGAGCTTCGGTGAGCGACACCCCATCATCCTAGACGGCAAACACGAGCTCACACGCCGTCTCATCCGACACTATCACGAAGAGGCTATGCACGCAAACCAAGAGGCCGTGGTAAATCGTATCCGTGAGTCATACTGGGTTACGAATTTACGGTCGTCTGTAAAGGCAGTCGCCGCGGCGTGTCAGCGCTGCAAAAACGAAAAGGCGAAACCCAGAACACCCAAGATGGGCGACCTTCCTACCGCTAGACTGGAGGTGACGCGGAGGGCCTTTGTACACTGCGGGGTCGATTACTTCGGCCCCATGGAAGTGGCCATCGGGCGACGACGAGAGAAGCGATGGGGCGTGTTGTTTACATGCCTCACCACACGCGCCGTGCACTTGGAGCTGGCAGCATCTCTCAGCGCTGACTCTGCGATTTTAGCCCTGCGGCGCCTCATTGCGCGCCGCGGGCGACCATCGGACATATACTCCGATCGAGGCACGAACTTCGTCGGGGCTCACTCAGAGCTCCGCGCCGCCCTTCGTGAACTGGACCATTCGAAAGTGGAGAGCGAAGCAACTGGCCGTGGCATTGCTTGGCACTTCAATCCCCCGGCGTCCCCACACATGGGTGGGTGCTGGGAGAGGTTAGTGCGTTCAGTCAAAAACGCACTCAAGGCGACGCTGCGCGAGCGCGCCCCCCGCGAGGAGGTACTATACACTCTCCTCCTGGAAGCCGAGCTGGTCATTAACAGCCGGCCTCTCGCCTACGTGAGCAACGACGTTGATCAGCCAGTGGTGCTGACCCCCAACCATCTCCTGCTGGGCACAGCCGCGGGAGATGCTCCGTGCACACGAGGCCACGCGCTCGACGAGGACTCGCGCCGTATGTGGCGCAAGGTGAATGCGCTGGCCGACATCTTCTGGAAGCGGTGGCTACGAGAATACCTGCCGACGCTACAGCGCCGGAATAAGTGGTCGGCGAACGTGTCAAATGTAAAAGTTGGTGACGTGGTGTTAATAGTGGACGATAATAAAACGCGAAATCAGTGGTCGAAAGGTATTGTGGAAAACGTTTTTCCCGGCGCGGACGGTATTATAAGAGTGGTAGATGTAAAGACCAATCATGGGACTCTACGCCGTCCCGTTGTAAAGGTTGTTGTGCTCCCGACCGATAGTAGTATGATCGGTTGAACCCTCATACGGGGGGTGGAGATGTTGAGGAGCACAGTCAGGAGTGCAACAACCTACCACAATATCCTGTAAATAGAGTATAATTTGATTGTACTATGTATAGTTTTAAGTCAGGTTAAGCTAGTATATACTTTTACACCCTCTTTTGACTATTGTCCTCTGTATTTAGTTAAGTTTTTATGATAAATGTTCAATATGTAAATTAATAAAGCTTTCAAATAAGTAAAATGTACTGTGAACGGCGGACGAACGAAGCAGACGTGGTGCGCAATGCCTATGTGTGCGTGTGAGCACGGGGCGCAGGCGATTGGCTAGAGCGAGAAAGATGTGTGGGCGCGGTACTCCCACGCAAGCCACCTGCGCTCGCGTAAATAAAAGAGGGGCGGTTGCGCGCCACGGCTGTAGTCCAGTGTCGTCCGCCGCCGAGAAAACAAGCCTCCAAGCAAGCTCCCTGTATAGTGAATAAGAAGCCTTTGTGAACCGAGGAAAGGAAGAATAAAGTGTGTGTTTTTCAAGAAGCCTCAAGCGTTATTATTTTCCCTGATCAAATGCAACCCCGCGCCTGAAAGTGAACAGACACCTTGGATTTTATATAGTCAGTACAAATCTGACAGTCCCTTCCGCCCTGCCCTGGGTGGGAGGACTCATTTGATGATTTTACCACGCTAAACAAAAAGAAAGAACTACGTAGATAGTAGTTTTTACAATCACAATCAGAGAGAAATTTAGTAGAAAAAAATCTATAAATAAATGGTTTATGTAGTAACTTGAACGGTCACTTCATAACACGTTAAGAAAATTTCTAAAAAGCGATAACTGGGGAAGACCATCCGAGTTCAACCCTGGTATTCAGTATGGCCTGCTAGACTTTTGGAGATTTTTGCAAAAGATTGTTTGAACGCACTTATCTGTAACTAAAGTCAGATAAAAAAAATATATTACAAATCCAAATCAAAATCCCCAAAGGCCAAACCGTAACTGCCGAGCAGCGAGTAAACCCACTGGAAACAGCTAGTTACCTAAAAACATTCTTACTTTGAAATACGTAATTCTTATTCATAAGCAAACAAAACAAATCCAGGTTTTAAGGTTAATAGGTATAAATGAGTGCCTTTTGTGAAATTCCAGCCATTATGGAGATTTCGCGATAGCGTGGCTGAAGCTATCAAATCTTCGATAAAGATCTGTCTGTTCATACATCACCTATACACACGAATATAATATAGATTTCCGCCTCGGTTCCATAAGGTCACATATAATTACATAATGGTTTAAAAATAAAGCTGAAAAACATGATTATGATACTTTAGCTTCTGAACGTAGCTATGCCCATATACAAAGTACCTATCCATATTATGCATAAACATGTAAGTATTATTAGGTGTACAGTAAGTACCCTTAGCACGAGTTTTAAGTATTTGAGACGTAAAGTAAACTGGAACTTTGACAATTTCAAATTGTCAATTTTCAAGGAAAAAATTAGTTCCTTCTTCGCACACCAGAGGCGCTGTTCCATTTTTTCATACAAGAAACGCTGTAAATACTGGAAAGACGCTGTAAAGTAAAAGAGTGAAAAGTCGTGCTAAGGGTACAGTATTTATTATTTATTATTATATTATTTATTTATAATTATTATTATATTTTTTATTCCACATCTCTGTTTACCTATTTTTGTTTTTCTCGGAAACAGACTGACCATAATGTTCCTGAGAAAAACACAAACAAGAAAAACAAAAATAACGTTCATGATTATAGATGGCACTATATGTGATATCTGAATTAGAAGCCTTGGGCAAAAGCTAGTATTAAATAAGATTGAGTGTCCATGCATCGATTACTATATCAACGTGAAAATTATATCCCAAAACCGCCCGAATATATCTACTATGGTGCTGTCCGTTATCATAACCGGACGTACAAAGCTAATGTTCGCTACATTTCGGCGTGAATACATGTCCGGTGTCCGAGGCGTCCGGCGAGAAGACGGCATTGTGCCCGTGTCCGCACCGGACGCCGCGAGACAGTTTCATGATTAATTAATATTCCTAATGCTTCCGTGCGAACTGGCCTTTACAAAAACATCGAGTTTGTGTGGTTTGGGCATGTGTGTGTTTATGTGTGTTTATGAGGGATGTGTTTGTGTGTGCGAGGTATGTGTGCATGAGAAAAGGGAACCGAAACAAAAACGCCATTTCATGAAAGTGAGCTGTGACTTCTAATTTGGCTCGAATCAAATACTGTGACTACGAAATGAAAGTAAGAAATTAATACATTTCAGGTTGGTTTGTTCCACTTTATTCACAAAGAAGACATTTTGGTGTCCACGTTTTAAACTGGAAGAATTTTACATAGGTGATTCCACCCAGGTGAAATAATTCGACATAAGCGGAGGCCTTTGCTCACCTCGCAATTGATTCAACCAGGTGAATAAAAGCGCCTTGTTTTATTAATGTTCATCATCCGCCTAGCCTTTTCCCAACTTTATTGGGGTTGGCTTCCAGTCGAACTGGGTACAACTGAATATCAGTATTTTACATGGAGCGACTGCCTATCGGACCTCGGATAACCCAGTAAATGGGTAATACACGATACCCCATGGTAAGAGTGGTTGTCGGACTTTAAGGCTACTGACTAACAGTAACGACTGCCAAACATCTACAAATGATAGCCGGGACTTTGTGTGCTTTCCGGGGCACGGAGAAATCTCGCTTTGACAGATTGTCACGCATCCACAGATTAACATCGGGAAGTGCGGCTTAACCTAGAAGATCGGCATGTGCGGTTGTAATTATTTAGCCACGAGTTCCTCTACTAAACTATCAAGCAATTTTTCATCAGTGTTTATTCGATGAAAATTTATAGTAACCTCATCATCATCATCAGCCCATAATGTTCCCACTGTTGGGACACAGGCCTCCTCTCTGTTAGAGGGAGTGGGCCATAATCCACCACGCGGGCCCAGTGCGGGTTGGTGGATGTCACATGTCTTCGAATTTTTGGTTCTAGGACATGCCGGTTTCCTTCACCGTTTTGAGAGCAGTGGTGATGAAAATAAATTACACAAAGTAATGCGCCTGGCGGGGTTCGAACCCACGACCTACAATTTGTAAGTCGGGACCGATACCACTGGGCCACCGCTGCTCTATTGTCTATAGTAACCTATCACCTAAAAACATCGTATAAACGTAAGTTTTTAAGATCGCAAAGTGGTTGTAATAAATTGCGACAGTAAGGATCCCGTTGCAAGATAAATGGAGCCAGGAGGCTTTGCTAAGCTTTCGAAAGACAGGAACATGAAAATTTTATTACACAATAAAATGCCATGCACTTTTCAACTTCATGTTGCTTTTAAAGTTAACTATGAAGATAATTAGGCGAGATAACTGTTTTAAGATTTAGTTAAATAGTCATCGACAGTCGGAAAAGCCGACTATTCGGTTATTTTTGTTTTGTAGTTGGTGTGTAGTGGGCACTCTAGCAATTGAATTTTTTTTTTTAACTGATGTCGACGAAAGTATGATATTTTTGAACAATCAAATAGATACGAAAACAGAACGATGAACAAAAAAAAAATAACTGTTTTCTAATATTGAACAAAAAGAAATGTATTTTTGAAATTGTTTTCTAATGTTCACTACTATCACAATATGGCACGGTATCTAAGTAAAGTACCCACCTAAGCCTGTTTCAAGACAAACACAACTGTATTGTATTAAATTACGTCATTACAAGAACAAGCAAGCAGTACATTAATAAACAATTACCCAAAACTTGATGACGTCACACACAGCCGACATCTACATTCAAAAGTTTAGCGTTTACAGTAATTTGTGTCGCACACTTCTGCAAATTACATGACGGCAACTAAATTTATGTACCCATTTGTGTAATACGAACTGTGGAACTGGATTTCGGTTGTTCTAACGATGTGTTGTTTATTCTTTTTTGCAAACAGTACCCTTATCACGGGTTTTCACTATTATACTTTACAGCGTCTTTCCAGTATTTACAGCGTTTCTTGTATGGAAAAATGGAACAGCGCCTCTGGTGTGCGAAGAAGGAACTATTTTTTTTCTTGAAATTTGTCAATTTGAAAATGTCAAAGTTCCAGTTTACTTTACGTCAGAATAACTGAAAAGTCATGATAAGGCCACAGTGTTACTATGCCAATGTTTTCTCTTGGTTTCACACTTTGCTTGGTTCCTAATGGTAGTAACGCGATGTTATATAGCCTGCCTAAATAAATTGACTATCTTACACACAAATGTTTTTCAATTAGGACCAGTATTTCCTGAGATTAGTGCGTTTAATTAAACAAACTATTCGGCTTTATAATATCAAGCATAGATGAAAGATGAAGTAATTAGCAATCGCGCTGTCAAGGTCTGTGATCGTTAATTACGCATTTTGATACTGAAAAATCTCTACCACGAGTAACCACAATTTTAATTTAAGTTCGCTCGATTAAATATATCTAGCATTATTTTAAACTAGCCTGCTAGAGGTGAGAATACAGACAACCTTTACTTTTTTTTTTTTTTTTTTACGTGGCAAAATCATCAAATGAGTCCTCCAACCCCGGGCAGGGCGGGAGGGACTGTCAGACTTGTACTAACTAAAATCCACGGTGTCCTTCGGTAGCCCTTTGTGTGCCGGAGTCGCGGTATACGTATGTCCCGCAACCCCGGCAGGACTGTGGCCCTCTATAGGGGGGGCCCCGTCACTATGCTGACGCTCCTTGAGGCGCGCGTGGGACACAACGCGCCGTCGACCCGGGCATGGTCCATGGTCGGACAGCGAGTTGCCCTTTACTCGCCGCCCGCATGCCCGCGCCTACGGTGGCCGGAGATCGTCCCGCGACATCCGTCGCCGTGGGCGTCTACCACTGCGTCTCGGGCGGAAGGAGGACGGTATCCTCTCCCTCAAGCGGCCCGCCTCCTCCTTCGCGAGCATGACTGCTTCGCAGAAGGAGGCCACCGCCTCCCACTCCGTCTCGCCCCGCAGCATGGCCGCAACCAATGCCGGGCGCGAGAGGTCTCCGCCTATCGCCGCAGTGAGGACATGGCGGTGCTCCGCCCAAGCTGGGCAGTCCTGCACCGTATGCTCCACCGTGTCCTCCGGGCGATCCTCGCAGTGGTGACACCCGGGCGTTTCCTCCTTTTTTATCATGCACAGGTACCTCCCGAAGACAACCTTTACTTAGTGGTCTTTTGCTGGGGAGTTTGTTCCGCCACTTCTTCTTCCCAGCCAAAACACTTGGAAGTGTCGAAGGGGTCGTTTTGGGGGACTGTCTTATGTAAAAATTGACCTTCAAAAAGTGCTGATAAATCAGCCTAATTTGAATAAATGACTTTTGATTTTGATTTTTTAATAAATAGATCATTTTTCTACCTGTATAAAATGGACATTAAACTCATCTGCTCATCTAAAAACGCATAACTCACCTCAAAAATACACTCGAGAGCAATGAATCCGGGTCACTTAAAGAATGTTAAAAATCTCGGAAACTAAAAATGCTAGGTTAATGCAATAAATTGTATTTAATAGACAATGTAATACTCCTTAAATGAAGGTATTAAAACTTCTTAGTTATTGTAAAGTTATATCATAAAAAAATCAAATTTGAAAAAGGGCCACTTTCGAAGATGGAACTACGAAATTACAGCATTTGGTTTTGCTTTTGTTTGTAATCTGTCATTTATGTGGGTACATAAACCACGTTGATAGTGCTCTATATTCATTATTCAAGCTGAAATTATGTCGCTTACGCCTGAAGAATGCACCAGAATACTTACAATGCTGGAAACCGGGTAAGTAATATATGATATAACTACAAAATCTCTAAAATTTACAAGAGATAACAACTGAATATATAATTTTATTTGATATAACGATCTGTTAATATAATAAACGATTGACATAATTTTATTATGACTAATTTCTTTAAGCATAACAATCAATGAATATAAATTCGTTTTGAATACCACTCAAAAGACATAAAACTTATTTGCTCTAATTTTTTTTCTTCCTGGAAAGTAATCTAACACTGATGTGCCTAGTAATAGTACCGCCTGCCATGAATGTTGGACGGCTCCTATTTCTGCGTACAGGGTTTAAAGTAACCTAACACGAAGGGGATGGCGTGGCGGGGTCTTTCAGACCCCGCCATCCCCTTCGAACCTAACCTGTCCGTGTCGGGGTGCCCCAAGTCCCGAGCTCGCTTCGCTCGCTCTTGCATCCTAGGTCAAATAACTGATTACTACCTGTCATGCTGGCTCGACGGAGCCCCGCTTCGCGGGGCTCCTATTTCTGGGTGCAAGGTTTAAAGTAAACTAACACGAAGGGGATGGCGGGGTCTTTCAGACCCCGCCATCCCCTTCGAACCTAACCTGTCCGTGTCGGGGTGTCCCAAGTCCCGAGCTCGCTTCGCTCGCTCTTGGATACTAAATTTTACTAATAACAATAGCAATCGTGAAGGCAAACAATCAAAGTTCAAAGGATAAGCCAAAGTCATCAAAGAAAATGTTTAAACGTTAAATTATATGTTTCAAACGTTATATGTAATGATCTTCGCTTAAATAAACGTTATATCAAATAAAATTATATGAAATGAGTTTTAGAGTAACACAAACATTATGTGTAAAGTAATTATATCAACCGTTGGTATATCTCACGTTGTATTATATCATGTGAACGTTATTGAAATGAAAATATATCAAATAAGTTTATAAGAAATGAGACGCACCCCTGGAAACCGGCCGGAGTCAGCGCGATACAGCCAGGACTGTCGGTGTGTCGCTGTCAACAGTACAAAGAATTCTCCGACGTTACGAAGAAACTGGTTCTAACCTACGCAGACCAGGAACGGGCAGAACCAGGTGTACCACAGCACGAGAAGACCGATACTTGGTGAACACCATGCTTCGAAATCGCTTTCTCACAGGAACTGAACTCACCAATCAGTTTTGACGCCTCGGAGGAAGTAACCCAAGTGCATGGACAGTAAGACGTCGGCTTGCTGAATCTAACTTAAAACCCCTTAGACCTGCAAACGGCCCTAAACTGGAGCGTGGGCATCGTATTTCAAGACTAAGATATGCCCAGAGCCACGTAAATTGGAGTATTGAAGATTGGTCAAAAGTTATGTTCTCCGACGAATCAAAATTTATGCTCTACAAGCACGATGGAAGACACAGAGTGTATCGAAGACCAGGGGAAAGATTCAAGCAAGCGTGCATCGAAGAAAAAGTAGCCTACGGTGGTGGGTCTGTACTTGTCTGTACTTGAAAGTCGCACAGAGCTGATGATCATAGAAAACGGCTCTTTAACTAGCGTAAGATATGTGGAAGAAATCCTCAATGATCACGTTGGTCCATTTATGGTCAATTTAGGTGAGGATGCTATATTTATGCATGACAATGCCCGACCTCATACAGGTAGGATTGTGAATGACTACCTTCAAGAGATGAACATTACTCGTATGGAGTGGCCAGCGCGCAGCCCGGATATCAACCCGATCGAGCATGCTTGGGACGAGCTAGGCAGATGCGTAAAACAACGAAAACCTCCCCCAATCACGCTTCGTGAGCTCAAAATTGCTCTCACAGAGGAATGGGAGAATATTCCCCAAAATCGTATAAGGAACTTGGTGTACAGCATGCCAAACCGCGTAAACGCAGTAATGGAAGCACGAGGAGGCAATACGAAGTATTAAAATTCAAGAAAATCGTAATAAAGTTCAAAAATTTCATGTTTCCTATTTTTGTTTTAAGGAGAGATCAGCAGTTTTTTTCTTTATGTAATTTTGTGTTAATAAAATGTATGGTGACTCATATTTTTTTTACTTTCATTTAAGGAGTATTACATTGTCTATTAAATACAATTTATTGCATTAACCTATCATTTTTAGTTTCCGAGATTTTTAACATTCTTTAAGTGACCCGGATTCATTGCTCTCGAGTGTATTAATATAAGACACAGTTATGCAGAAAAGCACCACACACGCCATAAAAATTGATACATCACCAGATTTATTAGCCCATATCATTTCGTTTAGTTCTCTGAATCTGTGTGGGCAGCGGAAACGCAAGTTTTCGAATGAAAAATGACACATGAACTTTGGGCCCGTTTAATTATTCCGCGTCCAATGTCGTAAAGGTGCGTACAGACCATGTAACAATGTTATATAACACGTCCACACCATGTAATATTGTTATATAACATTGCAACATAAAACAACACCGTACACATTAGTGTAAAAATGTTATATAAAAAATTGTCATTTGTCGTTCTTCAGTGCTATCCACAATGTTATATAACATTCTGTGTCCACATCATCTGAAACATGTTACTTAACAATGTTATATAGTCTGTACGCACCTTAACTTGCATGGGACATCTGTCTAGATGAATAGTGACCGTTTGTTTAGTAAATCTTTCTCTAATACCTCACACGTAGGCTATATCTCTAAATGAAATATCTTTATGTAAGAATACCTATGAATAAAGATATTCGTTTAAACCGATGACAGGAAGACAGAATTGACATGTTGTAATGACAGGTTTATAAAGAAAGTGCAGCAAGCCTCTTTTGGTGGTCGGAGGCGTTAGCATGAATTCTACGTATTTGGCCATACAGCGTACTTTTTTTTTAGCGTGGTAAAATCATCAAATGCGTCCTCCCGCTTAGGACAGGGCAAGAGGGACTGTCAGACTTGTACTGACTAAAATCCACGGTGTCCTTCAATAGCTCTTTACGTTCCGGGATCACGGTAGCGTACGTAGTACGAAGTATTATTGCGCTTTTTAATTTTCCATACAATTTGCTCGGTGTAAATTGTATGGGAAATGAAAAAGTGCCTGTAATACGAGTATACGAGAACGTACTAATGAACGAGGTATGTAATAATGTTATCCATCAAATTAACGTCAAAGTCCCCGTTTCCTTTACGTCTCAAAAATTTGAAACTTGTCACAGCCATTTTGTGTTTCTGATTTCCACAGACTGTTTCTTACCCATATTTTCAAAATGTTGAGAACGAAGTGATAGTAATCTACGAGTATGTTGAGAATGAGACGCCAAATTCTGGGATTTCCTGAACGAAAATAGAATCCAGATTAGCGAATTGTCAAGTCAGCGAGAAGTTAATGGGGAAGGCAAGTGTCAAAGTGACAAGTGACAGTTTGGTCCCAAAAAAACTGTCAAATCAAAGGAATTTTCTGAAAAAAAAACGATTTATTGATGTAAAATGACTAGATGTTGTGTAATAAGCTGTAAAAATGATGGAACATACAAATTTCCGACAATTCACACTATCAAGAAATAATGGGTAGCTGCTGTGACTGCCTTGAGCACAAAAATTGAATTATAACTAAGGAAAAGCTATATAATAAACAAATATCCAGCCTTGCGAAGCCGAGACAGGCCGTTAGTTGAGTTTATTAATGAAATTCTATGATTATACCATAACTAAACAATCGAATACACTTCTCAAAATAATATCTACTTTTCTATTGGAGGTTAAGTACCAGTATTGCATCGCTCCATAAATCATGAAATGGTTCGTCTGGCGGAAGAATTATCACCTGGAACGAGTTTTGTGATAGTTCTGGTGTTATGAAATTAAATATTATTGTGATATTTCTCGAATCTAAATACAAAAAAGGAGTAAAATTACTAACTTAAAACATTATGATATTTTATCAAAATAGAAAGTCAGAAGCAGCATTATATTCATGTTATAGGAGCGGACAGATAAAACATACCTAAACTCAAAAATTGAAACCTCAACTACAAGTAATTGTGGATTTATTACGGTAAAATCAAATGTATTACCACTCAATTAAATCACTTTTTTTCCTCTTGTAGATGCACCGCGGCGTCTTAATTCTTCTTTTAGTATTTGCACTTGCATTGACGAATAATGTTCCATATTTGTTTTGTATTTTTAATCAATTTTTATAACAATAAATCTTGTTTGTTTTTTGTATAAGGTAGACAGTAATCTGACGTAGGGACCAACTATCGCAGCGCCATCTACGATTAGCTTTGAGTTGCCATCCCCATTGGCTGTGTCAAACGACTGGGATTGAGTGCTCTCATTTCACAGAGGGCCAATTTTAAATAACTTCGATGATTAAACCCAATTTTTACACTTAAACGTACCTTTTTAACGTATAGCATTAAGGAAGGTACATACACAAACTGATTATAGATTGTTTAAGCTTTCGTATGACGTTGACAGTAGGGCTTTATTGACAAACATTGACATGATTGAAAAAACAAGATGGCGACTGTACACCGTCACGTAAAGCCACAATACTGTTAAGAGGTGTGATGGTACTTATAATATACGATAAATTAAAGGGACCTACTAAAACCCACATGCCTTACAGTACGAACCTAAACCCCATAAGCCCTTTATCCTTAACCCAACAAATACCTAGTATGTTTCCGGCTCGAAGAACAAAAATGTACACCAAACCTTAACAACGACATTCATCATCATCAGACTATAATGTTCCCACTGCTGGGACACAGGCCTTCTCTCTGTGAGAGGGAGTGGACCATAATCCACCACGCGGGCCCAGTACGGATTGGTGGATGTCTCATGTTTTCGAATTTTTGGTTCTAGGACATGCCGGTTTCCTCACGATGTTTTCCTTCACCGTTTTGAGAGCGGTGGTGATGAAATAAATTACACAAAGTAATGCGCCTGGCGGGGTTCGAACCCACGACCTAAAACTCGTAAATCGGGACCGATACCACTGGGCCACCACTGCCCTCAACAACAACGACATTGATAAGGCTTTATTATTCTTATTGTGCTATATGTGAAAATTTTTAATCACCGACAATTCGAACTAATGTGTTTTAGCTTTCACATAACCGAAAGAAGTCGGTAAAATAAATAAAATAGTCCCGATTCTGGTCACACGCCAAAACATCCTTGTAATAGATTCCATTTCGTATGACACGTCACAGGTTCCATTGGTATTCCTGCAAGGAAGCATCTACTCCATTTATTGGATTGGTTATAAATGCATCGAACGTGATATGCGAATGTGAACCAAGCTTGGAACTATGTACTAGTTTATTACCTAATGGCGATAATGTCAACAACTTTACATGTTAACGATAGTTGCTTGTCATAATTCAGTTTTATCTTGTTCCCACGCAAGTTGGAAAGGTTCGTGGAAAATGGACCTTTGTAGGTCTGATTTAAGCACTATAAACGAAATGTGCATTTCAAACAAATTTTCAGGTTTTCTAAATAACGTAGGTCGCCGAATTTAATGAAACTGCATACCCGTAAGCAGGATACATAGATCTAACAAAAATATCTGACAACATGCGTATACGCTTGGCTATCAAATTGATCAACTATCTGCACGCAACCTTCCTGGTCGCATCCTAATGAAAAAAAAAAAAAGAATTTACAATTAAAATTATATTGATTGAATTATGCTTGATTCAAATGAAATTATACTAGCTATCTGATTATTTTTGATATAGACAGCTGATTATTTTTAAGTATTTGTTGACCTCGTGAAAACTTAATTTTGAAATGAAATTAATCTTGAAATTGTTGAGTGTTAACGATAAGTCGCCAAGTCTTTTTCTTTGAAAAATTTAGATTAATATTTAGATTAAGTCATTTTTATTTTCTTTCATCTAATTTTATCTTTTTATGCATAATAAATTCTTCAAAGCTTAGTTTGATGACCTCATTCAAACGAACGAAACGAGCATACTATCAAACTCTCTATGAAAGATCCAAATTGATCCTTAATGGTCCAAACATTCGCCGAGTCTTAACCCTCTATCAAAATTTTCCTATATTTCTGGTAAAGTGAAATAAAATCGAGTCTATCAGTATGCAAGTAGCCCATACCCCGGTAATGTATTGGAAATACTATTAATGGCCCCTTCACTGAGCATCGTTTGGCGTGCCGGCCGTCGGCGGCCAAATGAGATTCAAATATAGAACTTAATGTGAGTAATAATATTCCGAAGTGGTTTTTAGAAGGCTTGGTACGGTACCGACATCATGGCAGGATAGGTACTTCTACTGACTACTCTGATATGAAGCCTTAGTACTTTATGTTTTGGAGTATGCTGAACAATCAAGCCGTGGTGGGATCATGGGATTGTCTCAGTACCTTTATCACGAGTTTTCATTATTTAACTTTACAGTGTCTTTCCAGTATTTACAGCGTTTCTTGTCTGGTGTGCGAAGAAGGAACTAATTTTTTCCTTAAAATAAGTCAATTTGAAAATGTCAAAGTTCCAGTTTACTTTAAGTCTGAAAAACTGAAAACTCATGATAAGGCCTCAAGTAACTGTGATCCACGGTGTTCTTAAAATAACTCTTTACTTTCCAGAAGTAAAGGGTTATAAAAGAACACCAGATTTTAAATTGGTGGCGCTACGGTTTGAAATCTTTGCAGTAAACATTGCAAGGAAAGTCTTTTTTGAAGCGTTAACTTTTATAGTAGTATCATCGTGTATACTGTATAAATATATGTTATATATCCTATTCGGATTCGATTAAGATCGTTTCGATGTAACGGTCAACTTTAATCTAAAATGCTTCGTTTACTTGTAGGTTGTAGATGATTTAATTAAAAAAGTGCAACTCCAAAAATTGTTAACATAAAAAAGGGAAAATACTTGGTCATCTAGACACGCGGGAGCATGTCAGAGCCAAGCAATAAACAATCTACGAGTATTGTCAAGTCATACATAATTATACCTCAAACGTAATGAAATAGTAATTCATCAAACTTTTTCATAGGTTAAGTGCATTCACTTTATTAAGGTACTTATTAAGAGTTTCCTTTATCTAATAAAATATCGCTCGAAATAATAAACAAGGTATATTTATTATAACCCTAGATTCAAGTATTCATTTGTGTTCAAGAAGCCTAATCACAATGAAGTCTCTGAAAGGAAAAATACTACGCAATTTAAAAAATAATCGTTTAGACGTTATATCCAACAACCTCATTGACAAAGATGTGCAGTCGATGCTTCTATCTTTGAATTTGTTGCAAACTATCCATTTTTGTCCGAAATATAGCATTAGAGATAATTTAATATCTTCAAACAGCCGTATATCGAATTTTGTAACATTCTGTGGCACGGTGTCTTTCTTGTTTCAAATATTATATGCTTCTTACATCAGTGTTACCAATGCAATCACAAGAAATGCAGAATTTAAATTGATTATTATTATGGGCATCGGCTATAGTATTTTGTGCACGGGAGTCTTAATGAATTTCATTCTTAAAATATTTCATGAGACTAAAAATATTTTGTTCGTTCTCAAATTTCAAGACGTTCATAGATATCTGAATAATGAAAAAGAATTCAAACGCTTCATCATTGGTAATTGGTTTTCCGTCGTGTCCCTCTTAGTAGTTGGTATCGGAATCGTTCTCAGTTTTTGCTACATACTAGGTGTGACCATGAACGTTATATTCACTGGAATCATTGTACTAAGTTTTGATGCAAACATCCTTTATACTATCAGATTCATTAAACTGTTAAAGGATAAAGTCGATCTTTGGAATATTCAAGCACTTCAATATCAAAATATGGAAGATATAGACGTTCATTTTAATCAAATGTTTCTTGCTTACGTTAATATACTGGATTGCTATGACATCCACAAAGTTTTATTTCAACACATGGTAAGTTATCTGATTCATGATGGTTTATCTTATTAATTAATATTTTAGTTGTAACATCCTTCTAATTGAACGGCTGTTCGTCTGACGATTGTTAAATAACATAGAAATACGTATGATGACAACCTTGTTTTTCATCGTCAACCTTGTTTTTCAGATCGTATTCAACGTCGTTGACTTTGGATTTTACTATTTAATCAGATTTCAAATATTTGTTAAAAGCATTTTATTGTTCTCTACAATAAGAGACAATGTGAGTACTAGATTTAAAGCCGACATAATATCTTGACACTATGAGGTTTTTTGGATGGCTGACGAGGAGCCTCCTTCTTTTCCTTGTATTTGCTACGCAAACTAATATCGATCCAGAACTATTATGCCCACCCGGTGTGGTGGGTATACAAAAGAAACCAAGAAACACATGTCACCTGACCTCAGTTTTCAATAATTTGTTATTTTGGTGGAAGTGCAATGGTGGTAATTGTGATACACACCCATATATTATATACAGGGTGTGTCATAAATAGTGGTCCACCGTTAAGGGTTCGATTTACCAGATTATTTATTATAACCTACTAAAATTTTAACCATTTTTACCCAAGGGTTCCGGAGATATATTTTTTTTTCCGTTTTTTAATAAATTTTCTACATTTGGTTATAAATTTGCTTGTATTAAAATTAAGAAGCACATTTTTGTTCTGATTTCTGTTAATAAATGCTGAATACTAGAGCTATCGTTAATAAATGTGTTTTATTAAGTAAGTTTCGAGAATTTGAAGAAAAAGCAATTCTTCTCTATTCTTAATCAAATTTTTTTACATTATCTGCAACTTCAAGAGCGATTTCTGTAAAAAAATGTACTACACTCTCAATGCCCATGAATTCTAAAATATGCCTACTAAATACCAATTCCAAAAAGGTATCATAGTAGTAGATCCCATTGTTTAACAGAAAGATATTCAATTTTAATCTAAGAAAGGAAGAATTTCTTTAAAATACATTTGAGTTTTAGTTACGTTATTACCTACATTTTTTATACAAAAATAACTACACTGCAATGCCTATAACATTTTTGTCACTATTGTTGCATAGTGATATAATACACCTAACCTATCTTGCTAAAAAATAAAACAGGTTGAAATAAAACAATTCATACTCGTCATTAATTTATTAAAATCTTTAACCCATCTTTACCCATCGTTGCGCAAGCGCAACATTTCAAAATTGATTTTTTTATATTTCTTAAACAAGAAATAAATTTATGAAATCGAAGCCAGTCTCGAAATGAAGAACTAAAAGATGGAATATTTTTTTTTTAAATGGTTTTTTATATACATATTTTTTTATCATTCAAAAACTGCTAATTGAGTCATCTCGGGATCGTTATATTCATACAATCATAAAAAAATATTAATTGAAATAAATCTATACTTTTCACACTGTATAAAGTTTTAACAATATCTTATTTATGATATAAACCCTTTTGTTGGACAAAACACATGTTGTTTATCTTAGATTTCTAGGAAACGTTGCGTATACGCAACGTTGGGAGTAACAATAGTCATTTGTTATTGTTACTCAGCTTGCCATTCATGTTAGAAATGTATTGTAAATAATAGGTTCTCGCTATTCAAAGAGTAGAAGCTCTTTTGAGCTAACAGTGTCACATAGTAATTTCTAAAAAAAGATTAGTGAGTGTACATAAATCAGTAAATAAAAAGTTGTAACATTATGACTTGGCCGCGAGCTCTGTCTTCTCAAGAAATTTTTAGTACCTTAGAGAAGAGGAAGGGAATTTAGAAGATGCCTCTCAAATCGATGCTGTGTACATCCCCCCGGCGGTTGACAATCTTAGACGAGGAAGGCCTAGATGATGACGCACTAGGTGATTACGACAATATTGTGCCCACTGATATCGCTGGAACTTATGAAATACACACCGATTTACCTACAGAGCCTGAAAATACACAAGGAGAGCTCGGTCCTTCAACTTCGAAGAAGCCAAGACTGTCAAAGAAGTCACCAAAATGTGTTCCAGACTGGAAAATAGAACATCCTCATCATCTCCGCCTATTGCAGTCCACTGCTGGACATAGGCTTCTCCCAGGGAGTGCCACAGCGCACGTTCTCCTGCTTCTTTCATCTAGCCACTGCCAGACACCTTCTTCAGGTCATCCGGTCCATCTTTCCGGGGGGCGTCCCACCCTACGCTTACCTACACGCGGTCTCTATTCGAGAACCTTCCTACTCCACCTATATCGTCGGGTTTGCGGCAGACATGACCAGCTCACTGCCACTTCAGCTTGCTACAGATTTGGACAATATCTGTAACTTTGGTCTTATGCCGTAAGACCTCATTCCGGATTCTATCCCTTAGCAAGACCCATAGAATAGACCTTTCCATAGTACGCAGCGTGCCATGAAGTCAGTGGGCCAGCTTGACTGACATGTTCCACGTTTTGTCTCCGTAGGTTAGGACTGGAAGGACGCACTGGTTGAACACCCGGCTTTTCAGGCACTGCGGCAGTGGCGACGTGAGGATATGACGCATTTTCCCAAATGCTGCCCAGCCAAGCTGCACTCTTCTGGCAATTTCCCGCTCGTAGTTGTCTTTACCTAGCTGTAATACCTGTCCGAGGTAGATGTATTCCTGGACAACTTCGAGTGTTATGCCTTCGACGATAATTGGTTCTGGGATGACATGGTCATTGAACTTGACCTTGTTCTTTTCCAGGTTTATCCCAAGACCCACACGTCTCGAGGCAGCATTGGGACTGTTCAGCATTTTTTGTAGGTCTTGAAATATTGAAATATTTTAAATTTAAGTACAAGACTTGCTAGTTCAATTTAAGTCCAGTAATCCCAACGTTGCGTAGACGCAACATTTCACGGAATTAAAAATAATTAATCAATTTTTTTTTTCAAAAAAAAAAACTCTTTTTTGATGTATTTATAAACGTTCTAAACAATAAAACCATTAAATATGCATTTATTTTTACCCTTGGGAATTAATGGGTTAACACGGATAAAAATATTAAAATTATAAAAAAAAAATCAAAATGGCCCCCATCTGCAACGTCGAATAAATGATCTTTTAATCCTTCTAGCATGGGTATGCTAGAAGGATCGAGCGGGTGCTCACGCTGATTTCTCTAGCTGCTGTCTGAATTCTAGTCCTCAATTGTTCAATACTAGTAATTTGTTCTTTATAAACTTTTTCCTTAAGGCAACCCCAATAAAAGAAATCCAGAAAGAAATGTGGCTGCAAAATGATGGCTGTCCCGCTCACTATGCGCTTACAGAACGAGAGCACTTCAATACGGCGTATCCAGACAGCAGCTAGAGAAATCAGCGCGAGCGGGTATGCTAGGAGGATAAAAAGATCATTTATTCGACGTTGCAGAGCGCGTATAGCTGCAAATGGGGGCCATTTTGAATTTTTTTTATAATTTTAATATTTTTATCCGTGTTAAAGATTTTAATAAATAATGACGAGTATGAATTGTTTTATTTCAACCTGTTTTATTTTTTAGCAAGATAGGTTAGGTGTATTATATCACTATGCAACAATAGTGATAAAAAATGTTATAAGCATTGCAGTGTAGTCATTTTTGTATAAAAAATGTAGGTAATAACGTAACTAAAACTTAAAATGTATTTTAAAGAAATTCTTCCTTTCTTAGATTAAAATTGAATATCTTTCTGTTAAACAATGGGATCTACTACTATGATACCTTTTTGGAATTGGTATTTAGTAGGCATATTTTAGAATTTATGGGCATTGAGAGTGTAGTACATTTTTTTTACAAAAATCACTCTTGAAGTTGCAGATAATGTAAAAAATTTTGATTAAGAACAGAGAAGAATTGCTTTATCTTCAAATTCTAGAAACTTACTTAATAAAACATATTTACTGACGATAGCTCTAGTATTCAGCAGTTATTAACAGAAATCAGAACAAGAAAAATATGCTTCTTTATTTTAATACAAGCAAAGGAGATGGGAAAGTTCAAGTATGTGCAAAAATTCAGACGGCTATAGAAATGGGACCTAGCACTGTATAACGCTGAATAGCTCAATATTAATATTTCACATAAAAAAAGTTTCTAAAACTTGTTATATCTTCATAATCATGATAAAAAAAACGTGAACACCTACCATTATAAGTACTACAAAAATTGCAAATATTGATATTGCTATAAACTTTTACTTAGGCTTTTACGTTTACTTTTATGTATCTGCGATTGTATTTATTTATTGATGACCACATTTGTGACCCACTCAGATTAATTAAACATCTTCAAACTACTTACCAAATAATGTGATACGTGCTTAAACTTAAAATAAAGACAGTTTTCACAGACGATATAAGTAGGTAAGTAGTTGTAATGATAAACAAACGATATCGTTTACTTGATTGACATAGTTGAATACAGTATACCTAAACCTGTTTGGAAGAACTAATCTATCTAATAATGATAACCACATGCATAATATTATGTTAGTTATATCGGTAAAGTCAAATAAACGCGCTGGGCGCTTTCATTTTGTTGTCGTGATTGATTAATCCTTTCTGAACTCGTTGTTGAACCCTCTAATTAGCTAAGGATACATTTAACAATTTCGAAATGAAACAAGAAAAATAGGAAATACTATATTTATTCGTTAATCTGTGATTCTTTTATATAAAGTCTGAAAGAATACGAAGCGACGGACTGTGTTTAAATGTCATTTTATTACGTGATGATGGAAATCTGGGTGTGATGTTGTTAATTTCTGCAACTTTGAACTGTTTCTTTCCACTACATGGCGATGGCCTTGCAATGTTCTCACAGAACAACCACAAGTTAAGCACTCCGTTGAATAGCCGAATAAACGAATTTCACCAGTTGCTCCTGAATGCAGCAGTTCATAACAAAGATGACAATGTTGGCTGAAAGATCGGCCTGTGCGGTTATAATTATTTAGCCACGAGCTCCTCTCGAGTGTATATGACGCCGCAGTCTTCGCGTGGATATACCACAGTTTATGCATTGCATGATTCACTGTATACAAGTCAAGTCCGAGTCGAGAAGCGAGAGGTCGGTAGGTTTGCAAGCAGGAAGTCCAATAAACAAGCGGGAGTCAAGGAAAAGCAAAATGAAAGAATCACAACGAACAATAATAATAAGCAGAGCGCAGAGCGTTCAAACGACGTCTGACGTTTGTTTTTTTCTTAAAGATGCGATTGGACTCAAAGTGTCACAGAAGCGATAAAAGAATCGATTGAAATCGTTAGAAAGTAGTATCGATCATACTTCAGTTATTTTTTTTTCTCTCCCACTCCAGCTGGTGTAGCATGGCGCCGTAGAAAGGGGTTTTGTCGACGCAAGAATAGGCAAAATGACAGAACGTAGAAATATTTTTAGCGTTTTAAGCATGGTAATGTAAAAAATATGGAAAATAAACGTTCTTATCTACAATAGTGTACGAATGGTGTCATATTTGTGCAAAAAAACAGTCGATTTGTGTAGAAATAACGATGAAATAACTTTGTCTTTTCTTGGTAGAATAGAGATAGAATCGCCATGCTACGCGTGCTGGGCAATATTCTCTTTCCACTCCTACCTTTCACGATGTTGGGCGTCTTCCTTCCAGTTCAGACGGAACCTGTCCAGTTAATATTATTCTGCACAAAATATGAACTAAGATTAAACTAAGAAGCTCATTCCGAAGCTTTTAACGAAAATAATAAAGTTGAGTTTGGACGAATCACTTTAAAACAATCTGATTTTCCGAATCAAAACGCATGAAAACACAATAAAAAGCAACGAAACGACTCTGAATCTATCGATTCCAGCCAAATACTGATTCAACGCCAATTCTTAATTTCAGAAAATAAATCGTTTTAAATCACATTAGTCAAAATCGATTAAATACAGTTTCATTTTAACAATCTGGAAAAGCGTTATTACCCTTCCCTAGTTTTCATTATTTCATAGTGACCAAGTCATCATGTCAATAAAAAATGAGCGAAAAGCAATTCAGATACTTTTTTATGTTTAACATTTTATACAAGTCTTAGGAGATTATTAAACATTAAACAATTCATTAATGAATTTTCAAATACTACGAGTTAAAATGAAATTCTTATATACGACTGGGGCACTCATTTAGCCATCTCCTTTATAACAAAATGTAGAAAATTTATTAAAAAAGGAAAAAAATATATATCTCCGGTACCCTTGGGTAAAAATGGTTAAAATTTTAGTTGGTTATAGTAAATTATCTGGTAAATCGAACCCTTAACGGTGGACCACTATTTACGACACACCCTGTATATATCTTATTTTATTAAGACTACGATAGTTATACTTATACTCATCTTTCGGATAGTACAGGTCCTTTTTAACTATTTTACTAAATTGTTGCATGCCTGACTATTATTCCTATACTACCGTGAATGTGCCGCCCTTGGTTTTTATTGGTACTAGAGCAGGAGCATGTGAAAAAACTTATTTTTTCCTGACATTATACCTGGGCCTCAAGTCTGCTAATTTTATTTAACTCACATGCTATTGATATTCAATTGAGACTCAATCACGACTCCATTACGATTAGAACAAATTTGGTATTCTGCAAAAACTTGTATAAGCTCAATAGAGTCGTAATGGAATCGTAGTGTAATTGTAATTGACTCTCAGTTGAACAGTTATAAGTATTGCCATTAGAGAATAGAATACCGATAAAGTCCACAATCGATTTACAATTGTAACACGATTGAAGAGCAGACTAGCAAATATTCTGATAGCAGTTCAATGGAATGTCACTGGAAAGTCTTAAATTAGTAGCAGAATACCAAATGTAGTTAAAACTGCTACTGAGATCCAATTGATATTCAATTGAGTCATTACTAAATTAGCAGAATTGGGGCCCTGTTCTTAAGATATATCTATACCAAAATGTATCTATTCGAAATTGTGTTACTGAAATGGTCTTACTTTTTCATAGGAAAAGATTGTTGCATTTTCATTATGGATAGTCTTTTGGTTGGCGAAATCATTAGCATTGCATATTGCACTGAGCCTGCACTGTGAGAAGTTTTATATTGCAATGAATAATGTTCAAGATTCGTGCGCACGTATCATTAATACAAATTGTACAGGTATGTCGTAAGATATAAAAAAAAAGCTATATAAATATCAATTGTCGACCATCACAACAAAGCAAAACAATTTTTGTATGTTATGGAGGACCTGAAAATCACCATTTGAAGCCAGTAAGTCATATTATTCGAGTTATTCATTTAGTAACAGTTGACCATTCTCGGCTACTGTTAACTGTTATAAAATAATAATTTTATTATTCGGGTAAGTTACGTAGACAGCTTACCTATTTGAATTTAGCTGTTCTTTAATGTTGAGCAATGATGGTCACAAATCACTACCTTGAGGCACGCCAATGTCAGAGGACGATTGTAGTGAAACCAATTCACTACAATCGTCCTCTGACTTTGTGTTTATTAGTATCATGAACGCGACATTGATTAAATCGCTCTAGCTGTAACCGTAATTTGATAATCGTGATGCTACATAAAAGAACAGGCAAGATTTTAATGCAAAACTGTGTCAAACGCCTCGGGAATGTCCTTTATTACGTGGGAATGTCTCATTCTCACATTAAAACTATAATTTGAATATAATTTGAACAAAATTGTGCCGTTGTATTACAAAATGAGACGTGCTTCAGAAAGAGCAACCAGAACAAGATAAATATGTTGCTGACGAAATTGAACCATGTTAATAAAATAATAAACTTGGTTTTATCTTAACACGGCTGCAATCATTTCAGATTTCCAGCAGAGATTCTGCAAGAACATAAGGCGCCTGCAACGAGTAAGATATGGAAAACTAGATGCCTGTCAGATATTCTACGTTGATGCTAATTTACCATTCAGAATGATAACATTGCTTGCCGACTACAGCTTTGTGATACTGCAATGCATGTTATTGTAATAAACTTTATTGCATGATAATTTCTAAGGTGATGCTAACCAAGTGTGCACTAAGTTTTTTGATATTTAGTTTCTTTGAGAACACAACTTGTAACAATATTAAAAATCTATATTTAGTTATGTTTTTCACTTCTTTTAATTTAATATTTTGTTTTACCGTTTACCGATGTTTTATTAATGTGATGTAACGTTTGTGCGAAAAATCCTGTTGTGAAAAACCTTACAGAGGTTGATTATTATCTTCTTCTATAATATAAAAACCGGCCAAGTGCGTGTCGGGCCACGCACAGTGTAGGGTTTCGTAGTTACCCATCAAAATACTTATGCGAACTAATTAAACTGATTCGCTGAATTTAATTTTAAAAAGAAGAATTTTCAAAATCGGTCCACGCGTCTTTGAGAAATCGGGGAAAATACATAAAAAAAAAGATTACGACGAATTGAGAACCTCCTCCTTTTTTTGAAGTTAGTTAAAAATAGTTGACAATAAAAACCTACCTATCCCCAAAACATACCCACCTATTATAGCTGAAAAATAAAGTTTACAAACTTACATTTAAAGTTGAAGAACATGTTATGCGATACATTTTGTTTAGGAAAATATACTATCCAAGTACGTTTTATAAGTTGGTCGACTATTACTCGTAAACTTGTAAAGCCTACTTAGTCATGATAATTTTCCTTCAAACTTCGTTATATATACTACTATTGTGAATTTTTTCACACCCCCAAACATAACCGTTTAGCTGGTAGAGGGGGGGGACACTCGAGTCGAGCAAAAATTAGCACTTTAAAGCTTAATATTTCACAAATGAATCTTTTTATCAAAAAATTGTTAATGGAAACTATCAATATTTTTTAAAGACCTATTTAATGATACCCCACACTAAGGGGTACGCGAGAAATAAAAAAAACATCCCCACTTTACGTGTACAGGAGGTACCCTAAAAAAAATATTTTACGAGATTTTATTTTACCACTTTTTCGGCACAACAAATCCGTATATTTACACCAAATTACAGCTTTCTAGTACTGGGCGTCTCTGAGCTAAACTGCGGACAGACGGACGGACGGACGGACGGACATGGCGAAACTATAAGGGTTCCTTGTTGACTACGGAACCCTAAAAATGGATCGCTAAATGTGTTGCTAAGAGCAAAACTTGAAAACGGCTGGACCGATTCGGATGATTCTTTTTTTGTTGTGTTTGTAACCATCAGGACCAGGTTAATAAGGACTAAAATATCCTATTTTTTTTTAAAACTTTCTGTTATGAAACGCATAATGTATGTTATTAGTCATCTGTTTTTCGTTCCAACTTAAGTATCATAACGCGAACGTCTATTTGAAGAGCATTGACAACAACGTCGATGGTCTAGAGGTTATACGATTGGATCGATATAAATTTAGGGTACAGGTTCGAATCTTAGGATGGTATTTTATTTGTTTTTTTTTTTTTTTTTTTTTTTGTGATTGCTTTTTTTTTGTTAAATATGCTGATAGAAATAAAAAAACCGGATTTTTCTTAAACTACTAAGTTTTTGTTTTTTTTTTTTGGGCTGTTTAAATAATCAAATGAGTCCTCTCGCCTTGGGTGAAGCGGAAAGGACTGATCGGATCACCAGACTTGACCAGAAAATAATCATGTAATTGTAAGACTACCACAGACCTATAACTTGTGATAAAACGACGTTTGTCGGGTCAGGTTTTTACTGTTTGCTTACTCGCCAGGTAATCAAACAAGAAATTTCGTTTACCATAAAGTTCTCGGACACAGATGTTTCGGGAGGTACCTGTGTTTGATGAGGAAGGAGGAAACGTCTGGGTGTCACCACTGCGAGGATCGCCCGGAGGATACTTGCATACACGACAGGTGGAGCACATACGGTGCAGGACTGCCCCGCTTGCGATAGGTGACGACCTCTCCCGCATACGAGCGGCGAGTAATGGGCGACTCGCTGTCTGACTATGAACCATGCCCGGGTCGACGGCGCGTTGTTTTCCACACGCGACTCAAAAAGCGTCAGCATGATGACGGGGCTTCCCTCTAGAAGGCCAAAGACTGCCGGGGTCGCGGGACTTATCTCATTACCGTGACTCTGGAACGTAAAGGGCTATTGAAGGACGCCGTGGATTTTAGTTAGTACAAGTCTGACAGTCCCTCCCGCTCTGCCCTGGGTGGGAAGACTCATTTGGTAATTTTACCACGAAAAAAAAAACCACAAAGTTCTACTATAAAAATAAAACTTAATTTTGAATAAGTAAAATAAGAAATCTGAAATTGTAATTTTCAGTGTGATTTTTAGTGACTTTTAAGAATTTTAAGTTTTTTATTAATTTTGTATTTATTATCAACTTTCTTTATAAGGTTCCTCTAAATGGCAAAAAATGAAACCCTCATAGATTCGTCATGTTTTTGTCTGTCTGTCCATCCGTATGTCACAACCACTTTTTTTTAGAAAGTATAAGAGCTATATCCTGTTGAAACTTGGTAACTAGATGTATTATGTGAACCGCATTAGGGTGCCTTTCCACCAGAGATGTGCTATATAGCTGTGCTGCGAGGATGTAAAAGCTGAGCTACGAAACTGTGTGACTGTTTCCATTGATGCTATACGCTATGTATCTGTGCGAGTAAGATGCGCTATCACAATGTAGCTGCGCTACGCAGGGCCCCCGCTGCCATTATTATGTGCAAAGTGTGCAATGCACACGGGCGCCAACCTCTAAGGGCGCCAAAGCCAAGGGCCCAAAAAAAATATATCAAAAATATTTTTGAAATAGGAGTTGAGAAATTATAGGATTAGGTTTAAGTATCGGTCCCGACTTACGAGTTGTAGGTCGTGGGTTCGAACCCCGCCTGGCGCATTACTTTGTGTAATTTATTTCATCACCACTGCTCTCAAAACGGTGAAGGAAAACATCGTGAGGAAACCGGCATGTCCTAGAACCAAAAATTCGAAGACATGTGACATCCACCAATCCGCACTGGGCCCGCGTGGTGGATTATGGCCCACTCCCTTTCACAGAGAGGAGGCCTGTGTCCCAGCAGTGGGAACATTATAGGCTGATGATGATGATGATGATGACCTACTAAAGACTTCAAATAATATTATTTGATCTCACTCTTAGATTAAAACTTGAAGTCCGGAAACGTTTTACTTTTAGAGCTGACTGCGTTCGCTCTTCTATGAAGAATTACCATGTCCTATTCCAAAAACCTAAAAAAATTCGCGCTCGCTTCGCTCGCGCTACAAATAAGGTTAACATTTGCTTTTCTTGAGCTCTATTTTGATAGCTCATTTTTCAATTACAAATACTTCTTATGTGGTCTACACAATTTTAAGTTTGTCTTCCCTAAGATGGTATGGCACTCTGGGTGTGAACTTTGAGTAGCACTTTATGGTTTATTTTGTGTTTAAGTTCCGAGGCGGCAAGCTTTACAGTCCGAGGGCGCTGAATTTTAAAATACACCACTGACCTACACCCATAAAAAAAGATAATTCAGAATGCTCTGGGGCGCCAAAATCCTTTTTTGCACACAGGCGCCAAAATCCTTTTCTGCACACAGGCGCCAGTAGTCCTTACGGGGGCCCTGGCGCTACGAAAATGCGCCGCCACGAGGTAGCTGCGCTATGAAGATGCATAACTCGATACGAAGATGCGTTGCTGCGCTACGAAGATGCGCTGTCACAAGGTAGCCGCGCTATAAAGATGCGCTGCCACAAGGTAGCTGCGCTATGAAGATGCGCTTCCACAAGGTAGCTGCGCAGCTCGAGCTATGCGATGTATCGATTGTACGGAAAACGACCAATAGCATGCATGCATAGTACGCAGCGATAGCACGCAGCCACAGTACGCAGCCACAGCACGCAGCCATAGCACGTGATAGATATAGGATATATCTAAGTAATAATAGTAATATATTAACAGCGATCAACTGATTTCAGAACGAAATCAGTTGATGTTCAAATTTAAATCGAATCAAGATAAGGTTGCAAATAAATACTTACTGAATTTGTAAATTATCTAATTAAGTTTTAAAATGGTTCTACTGAACAGGATTTGTTTATTGTTGCCCATTTTATTAATTATTTAACAACAATGTTTGACGATCTGTGATTGGTCAATAATGGCGGTAATATTTGATGGAAGTGGTACAATACTAAGTTTATAAAAGTAGATGTACCCTCACTTTGGTAGTCATTATTATTCAACTGTTCAAAGAGATAAGACGTGTCTGAAGTGGTGTCTTGGTTATTTAATGTGATGTAATAATAGAGAATACAAGTGTGTGATGCTGAAAGTTATATTGTGTGTCATAATGTTCTACAATAAAAATGTAAGTTATTTGATATTTATTATGTTATAAGAATATTCCTGTAAATTATGTATTTTTATAATGTGAACGGATAAATTATGTTGCCGTGGAGTTTCTTTTCTCCTTTCTTCTCCACGAAGACCTAGGGTTGCGAAAGGAGGTAGTTTTGGTAATAAATAGCTAATCTGGATTAATAATATTTATTTTATATTTATAATTTATATTCGATATTTATTATTTATTAATTAATATTAATTTAAAAGAATTTATTAATTAATCTGGATTTGTGCTTTCATTTATAAACATTAATATAAATAAGTCCTTGGAGATATTATTTACATACAGTAAATAAATAACATTAATCATCCTGATACCTAAAAACTTGATAATTAAGTTGATATTTATATAAATATAACAGAATATACATCCTATTTCTAACATCAGAAGTGGGATAAGTCCCTAACCTATTTATAATTTCTAATGAACTTTTTTGTGTATTTTTCATAATCAACGTTGGAGCTATCAATCAGCACACCCTTGCTGCACCTGCTGCACCCCTGCGTCATCGGGTGGATGAAT
Organism: Agrotis clavis; assembly: GCA_954870645.1. Lineage (NCBI taxonomy): Eukaryota > Metazoa > Arthropoda > Insecta > Lepidoptera > Noctuidae > Agrotis > Agrotis clavis. Next base: position 4,082,455 of record OX940919.1, on the reverse strand, counting down.
CGACTGGTGAAGGGCGATGACAACGTGCTGCCATCTCGAACAGCGGCACTGCGACGCTGCTGAAAAGGATTGAAGCCAGGCTGAGGATAACGGAACGAGAACTCCTGCACCACATCAGTATAAATTATTGGCTAATGTCGGTAAGGCCTCCAGAGGCTCTGCTTTTAAACGTTGTAATCAAAAAAGTGAGGTGGAAAGATCCTAGATGTAGATCGTGTTATTATTTTTTTTTTTAAATTGCTGAAAGGTTTTTTTTTTTTAGCTTAGCTAAGCTTTATTAATATGTTAACGAGATTGAATAGAAAATAAGTACATCAAAACAAAGTGATGTTGGGCAGTTGCAAAAAAAAAAAGACTAAATATTTTTATTTATAAAAATGTTTTTTTAAATTAAAAATGGTCAGTTGATGAAACTGCAGCATCTGTTACATAGTTACACACTGAAACAGTTTGTGTATATTTTAATTTTATAAAGGTGACCTTTAAAGCAATAACAACTTGAGTGGTTAAGTATTTGAAAAGAAGTATCGATTAATAGGAAATTGAAAACACATCTAATTTTGAATGTGCTAGGGCCAACAAAATTGTTTGTTGGCCAAACAATAATACAGCAGTGAAAAATTGACAAATCAAGTTTCTTTTGCATAAAAGTATATAAATTCGCTAAACGAGAAAAAAAAAACAGTAAACAGTTGTTGCTTCATAAAGTAAATAAAAAAACGAGATAAAAAAACAAAAAAAAAAACTTTTGGTCCAAAAAATGATGAGAGTTGAGACTACATTTTTGTTTTTCTAATCCATCTTTCATTTAAAAAGTACCAGGGTTGGCATGATTAAACAGTTTTTTTTTTATCACACTTTTAAAAACAAAGATTATAACAAGCTTTAAACATTGTGAAAACAAAAAAAAAAGTTCTAAAGTTACCTTTTCTGGCAGATGACTAGATATAAAATGAAAATAAATTAATATTTAAAAGTATGAATAGCTTGACGTAAAACCTATGCTGTTCCTACGTCACATTTTTGAACTTTTACTGGGACTGTATTTAAATAAAACATTATTTTTGGGATAAGTATCTAATGTATTTAGTTAAACAAATGCCTTAGTACCAGGATTTACCAGGTACAGTAGCTTAGTAACAGGACAATATAACGCCTATTTTTGAAACATTAGCATAAGACAATTTAAATTTCTATACAATCAAATATATAACTACTTAAATGAATTAATAAAAAAAACATTAGTTATTACGAAATCAAAATTGTGGTCCTTAATTTCGACTGATGATGGATTAGTGATTATTCCCCTCATTTTAAAATATATTAGCGGCCCGTCCCGGCTTCGCATGGTATGTTAATCAGGGTGAAAGTAGCCTTAAAAAAAAAAACGCTATAAAAACAAGAAAAAAAAAAGATAATACCTACCAACCTAAGACTTGAACTTCTACCCTAGATATATCGGTCCAGTCGTGTAGCCTCTAGACAATCAATGGTCGTTGCTGTCAATAACCTTCAAATAGACGTTCTTATGATACATTAGTTGGAACGAAAAACAGATGACGAATAACATACAGAGTTAAAAAAAAAAAGAAAATATATTCGCCCTCTAGAACCTGGCCCTGATAGTTACAAACACAAGAAAAAAAGAATTAGCCGAATGGGTACAGCCGTTTTGGAGTTAGCTCATAACTACACATTAGCAACACATTTGGCGATCCATTTCTATAGGATAGAAGATTATGTTATGTTGGTGTTTCCTCTATTCATAGAATAGAATTCTTAGTTCAAAGTTAAACCCCCGCTGGTCCCTCTAGGCAAGTCCCTATGCCACTCAGTGTAAAAATCAACATTAGAACCGATACTACTAGAAGAGATTACGCGGCATACAAAAATGTTTTTGATCGGCTTTTGTAAATATTTTATTTACTATTGCGAGTCAAAAAAATAAGAGATCTAGTCTAGAAATGAAACATCAATTTTAAACAATTTGATTATATACTGTTTGTTAAAAAAATAAGTAAAAAAAAAACTGTCCCGCCTCTCACAATGATGATGAATGGTCTTCTTAAAGTAATATTTAAACTTACAGATAATATATAACCTTTGATAGAAAAAGCAAGAGTTGTTACAAAATAAAAAGGTGCTTTAATTATGACTATTTAAAAAGTTGTCTTAAAAACTTAAATATGATGGGATGGAACAAGACTGGACTTGGATTATGTGAAAACTAGTATTTGGTCGAAGGAACCGAAATACGATTTGAATCTTAGTCCTTATTAAGAGTATAGTTCAGTAAATCGGTGAAAAAAAAACGTGGTTTTGAAAAGGTCTCGACTTGAAAGTACTATTTGCAATAATAATAATATTGTCAGAATAACCGAGTCGTGAATTTCTTTTAAAAATATAATGCAAATCATGTAGCAAAAAAAAAAAGGAAAGATATAATATTTATTGGTACAGACAGACACAGAGCATATACAATAATATGCAAAAGAAAATGAACAAGTGATAGACATCATAATAATTATTATATTGTACTTGATATACGATCACTTTAGTTGAATCTAGACATTTAGTGAAATAAGTGTTATTTTGCTATCGTTTGTATGATGTATTAGTTTAAAGACATCATTGTATTATACTAGTGTTTGCCTGCGGCTTCGCTTGCGTTAATTTAGAAATTGAGAAACAATACGGTCGTGTAATTGGTGCCATCTGGAATGTGAATGTAATTGTTTTTTTTTTCTCGGCTACAGATCTCTTCTATTCTTCAGAATGAAAGATACCCTATAGGTATCCGTCTATGCTCCTAACAAAGTAATGCAAAATTTTGGGACGGTCGATTCAGTAGGTAGTTTGCGTAAAAAGGTAAAAAACAAACATACCTACTTGCATTTATAATATAAGTTTAGATCAATAATGTTATACGTAGGTACCTACATAGTTTGCATAGGAAACGTCCTTGTTTGAGCGAAATTAATTTCAAAGATCCGTGTTTATCTTAAACACTAGACTATAATTTTTTGGTCGATTTACAGTATCGCTGCAATTTCTTAAAGCATTGCGCATTGCCTTTGAAGGGGGAACTTCACCATACCGCGTGATACATTAAAAAATAGCTTATTATTTAACTCGATGAGTAAAACTTGTTGTCGTTTAAAACAGAATCTATGCACTGCTTTGAGCACTAATTCAAAACAAATAAACACAAAATAATAAAGATTCGTTTGTTTTCGAATCTTTAAAATTCCTACTCCTCGAAACAATAAATTACGAATAAATAATATCCAGTGGTTTCGCTTCCAACTCAAAACATACATGAGATAATAGCGTAATAATACATAGCCTATTAACAGAAGCATATTATAAGGGATATTAGAGGAAAATTTGATCTAAAACTTTACAGTAGTTTTGGAGATAGATCAAAACAAAAAAAAACATAAAAAAAAAAGAAGTTGATCTGGCATCAGAATCGATCCTTTATCTCGAAAAAAAATACAAAAAAAAATTCAATGTACAGAAATGACAGCTCTACGATTTCATTATAATGTAAAGATAAAGAATAAAGCTAGAGAAGAATAACTAAAACCTTAGCTGTGGTATGATATTCACTAACTGTGGGTGATTGAACTTCACCGACGACGGTGGGGTGTTTGATTTGCCCAGTAAGGTTATAATAAGTAAGATTGTAAGGATTATAAACTGCAGGTCGGTCACTGCTCTGATATCTTTCTGAAATTCACGCGCAGCAGGTGATAAGACTGATATGTCAAGGCCAGAGGCTATTGTTAACCAGCGAGGTCGATAATTATGAACTGACTATTACAATTATGAACTGACTATTGCAATTATGAACTGACTATTGCAATTATGAACTGACTATTGCAATTATGAACTGACTATTGCAATTATGAACTGACTATTGCAATTATGAACTGACTATTGCAATTATGAACTGACTATTGCAATTATGAACTTAGTATTGACATTATGAACTGCGTATTGACAGTATGGACTGAGTATTGACATTATGAACTGAGTATTGGCATTATAAACTGGGCATTGAAGTTATGAAAACATTGTTTCCGTTGGTCGGTCATTTGCTTGTTGCAAGTCTATCCCACTAGCAGCGGGTGGAGGGGACTTGACATGTCTAGGCAATTGGCAAAACAGAAATTTGTTTCTGCTGGTCGGTCATTTGCTTGGTGCAAGTCTATCCCACGAGCAGCGGGTGGAAGGGACTTGACACGTCTAGGCAATTGACAAACAACAAAAAAAATGTAATAAAGGAAAGAAAAAAAGGGATAATACACTTCAAGAGCGAAGTACTTGTCAGTATGGCCGTGTACTTCGAGAGCGAAGTACTTGTCAGTATGGCCGTGATAGATATAGGATATATCTAAGTAATAATAGTAATATATTAACAGCGATCAACTGATTTCAGAACGAAATCAGTTGATGTTCAAATTTAAATCGAATCAAGATAAGGTTGCAAATAAATACTTACTGAATTTGTAAATTATCTAATTAAGTTTTAAAATGGTTCTACTGAACAGGATTTGTTTATTGTTGCCCATTTTATTAATTATTTAACAACAATGTTTGACGATCTGTGATTGGTCAATAATGGCGGTAATATTTGATGGAAGTGGTACAATACTAAGTTTATAAAAGTAGATGTACCCTCACTTTGGTAGTCATTATTATTCAACTGTTCAAAGAGATAAGACGTGTCTGAAGTGGTGTCTTGGTTATTTAATGTGATGTAATAATAGAGAATACAAGTGTGTGATGCTGAAAGTTATATTGTGTGTCATAATGTTCTACAATAAAAATGTAAGTTATTTGATATTTATTATGTTATAAGAATATTCCTGTAAATTATGTATTTTTATAATGTGAACGGATAAATTATGTTGCCGTGGAGTTTCTTTTCTCCTTTCTTCTCCACGAAGACCTAGGGTTGCGAAAGGAGGTAGTTTTGGTAATAAATAGCTAATCTGGATTAATAATATTTATTTTATATTTATAATTTATATTCGATATTTATTATTTATTAATTAATATTAATTTAAAAGAATTTATTAATTAATCTGGATTTGTGCTTTCATTTATAAACATTAATATAAATAAGTCCTTGGAGATATTATTTACATACAGTAAATAAATAACATTAATCATCCTGATACCTAAAAACTTGATAATTAAGTTGATATTTATATAAATATAACAGAATATACATCCTATTTCTAACACACGCATCTTTTGATATAAAAACACATCTTAGATGAATCCGTTTCCACCAGTGCTGTGCTATGTAAATATGATTGGTGGATATCAAACGCATCCGCAGCAACGTAGCATAGCGCATGTCTGGTGGAAAAGCAGCTTTAGGATTTTCACACAAAAATTAAAATTTTGGGGTTCCCCATACTTAGAACTGAAACTCAAAAAAAAACTCCAATTGCATACGTGTGGTGTGGGGTACCTATGGATAGGTCTTTAAAAATGTTATGGAATTTACAAACATCTTTTTTTTCTAAACTGAAGAGTTTGCGCGAGAGACACTTCCAAAGTGGTAAAATGTGTCCTGTAACTTCCAAAATAAGAGAATGACAAAATTGAAAAAAAATACATAATTATTATGTACACTACCATGCGAACTTCCTGCGAAAACTGTTGAACGAGATCAAGTAATTAGTTTTTTTTTATTCCATATTTCGTAAACCGCAATTTACCTTTTCAAGTTACAACCAACTACTAGAACTTTTATATTATGTTACTTGCTGCTACACGGAACCCTTTATGGGCGAGTCCAACTCGCCCTTGGCCGTTTCATAAATAGCAGAATAAAGTATTAAGAAAAAAAACTAAAAGAATCGACTGTTAGGCGGAACGAAGTTCGCCGGGTCAGCTAGTTTCGATAATAAATGTCAGTTCGAAACACCTGCTGTCAATTTTTCCCAACTAGATATTTTGATAAACTTTATCGGAAATAAAATCTTACTTTTCATTGATTCACATCGGGAACACCCAAATACTCCGAAATATTTTATTCCGAATTTCGATATTCCGATTTTCAAAACTCCGAATATCATAATACCTAAAAATTACAATATCTATTATTAGGAATCTCGAAATTTATTTGACCGAAAGTCGTATGTCCGATTTCTCCATTTTCCGATTTTCACATATTCGAAAAATGTAATGCTCGATGAGTTCTCATTCCGAAAAACGAAATTCCGATTTTCAATTATTCCGAATAAACTATTTTTTTCGGAATATTGAAAATTGGAATTTTGTTTCTCATTCTACAAAGTCAGTGACAGAAACGAATTGGTGCAAAACCGGCCTCCACGTAGTTTTGTCTACCGTACTCCCAGAGTGTTATTTAAGCCTGTGTAGGCACGGAGTGGCGAGGCGTATCCTCTTAACTTTCACTGTTTGCCTTCAGGATTTTTATTGTTATTAGGAGAACTTAGGATCCAAGAGCGAGCGAAGCGAGCTCGGGACTTGGGGCACCCCGACTCGGACAGGTTAGGTTCGAAGGGGATGGCGCCATCCCCTTCATGTTAGGTTACTTTAAACCTTGCTCACAGAAATAGGAGCCCCGCGAAGCGGGGCTCCGTCGATCCACCTTGGTAGGTGGTAGTCAACAAAATGACCAAGGATGCAAGAGCGAGCGAAGCGAGCTCGGGACTGGGGACACCCCGACTCGGACAGGTTAGGTTCGAAGGGGATGGCGGGGTCTGAAAGACCCCGCCATCCCCTTCGTGTTAGGTTACTTTAAACCTTGCTCACAGAAATAGGAGCCCCGCGAAGCGGGGCTCCGTTGAACCACCTTAGTGGTGCTATAACTCAGGATGCAATAGCGAGCAGAATGTGTCTTGGGGCACCCCGACTCGGACTTTTCGACCTGACGGACCCGAATCGGAATTCTAATAATCGGAATTTTAATATTCGGTATTCGTGTTTTTGATGTTTCGGAAAATATATTTAACCGGAATTTTTGATGTTCGGTCTACTGAAATTCGGACTTTTGAAAATAGTAATTATAAACGTTAGGAATTTTGAAATTTCGGAATTATTAAAATAGGAATAATGATCCATCGGAGTTGTTATATTAGGAATTTTGAACCATTCGGAATTATGAAAATCGGTATTTTGAAATTCGTATTTATGAATTTCGGAATAAAGTTTTTCGTATTATCGTAGTGTACCCATTCACATCACTGTCATTCCGCGCTGCGATCAATTTGATTATCCATTATGCACATAACATATAAGCCAGCGGGCAATCGGTAATATTGTGTTACACATTTAGATACAGTAATCAACCCCTTCTGTTCTACTGAATGTTAAGGAAAGGTTGACCGCAGCACTGCAAGTGGGGTTAAATCATCTGATCGCTTAATCGAACGCAATATAGTATACACTACTTGCGTGATATAATTATTGGTGCGATACTATAGCAAGGGTCTCGAGACCGTCTGTAAATAGATATATGTAGATAGATGTTTACTGATAATTACTCGGTGTTGGACTGAATAATTTTCAGTTAACTGTCTAAAAATGAAAATTAAAGTTAAATTTCAATTTAATCAAAATAATGTACGACTTATCGAAAGTTTTTAAATATCTTCATCATTCAATGTGACCCAGTCAAACCCAATCTTACTAACAAAATAAATTCCCTTTTTCCATCTTTTTTTTTATGAACTAGTGCGAAGTTCACACGGCGGGACTCGCACCCCATTACCTGAACTTGTTCATTTCAATTCCCGATCCAGTCATAAAATTGAAATGGCTTTTCAAATAACGGATTTCGTATCGCATTTTGTGATCCGGCCAGTAATATATAGGTATACTGGACTTGGATATTTATTGAATCCATGGATACTGGATATTAAGCCCATATTTACATGTATTATGCAGTCATGAAAATAGGAACTGCATGGAATGACAGCCGGTATGGACGTTATTAATGTTTGCATTTCGAGTTTCAGTCTAGCCTCGAATTCAGTTGCAAATGCATCGAATTATTTTCTTCTATTTCCGCAATGAAAATAAGAAATTATGTTTCCTTTTAGCACGGGTTAATTTTTCCGTAGTTTAATTCTGTAATACGAAAAGCAATGACGAATTGGTAAAACATAATTGAGGGATGTCTATTTTTTAACGGATAGGTTCATATGCAAAAGAAGTGAAAATTGAAACGCTGCTAGTAAAAAAATAGCCTTTACTGTGGTTAGATTTTATTTTGGACGACTGTATATAGCAAAGTACAGTTATGTATAAGGTAAAGGGTCGTTGATGACTGAACGGAAATAGGAGTACGGGTCGCGCAATACACGTATCGGTGAATTACAGCAATCTATTTCCTTTCATGACATCGGCGACGGCATGAATGTGCGTATAAATTTAGAGAATTTTATTATGTAAATGTTGAGTGTAGTACAAAGCGTCTCTAGGAGATATCGACACGGGTATATTATTGCGTATAAATACATAAATACACTGCTAAATAGGTACAGGATTAGACAATAAAAATACTCAAATAATATTGTTTTTATATAGATATCTTTAAAACGATGTCAACAGATCGTTAGCAAAGATTGGCAAAACAATTTAGAGGTAATGAGCATGTTGATAGTAATAAAAATGATATTTATAGTAATATAATAGAATGGAAATCTAAAATAACGGTTTACATAGTAACACAAACAAATAAAATGGCCATATCGTCGTGTAAAATCGCGCTACACGCCATTCCGCAATGGGTCTCTCATAACTTTGCATTTTACTTCTGTTTTGGAGACTTATTTGAATAATTATTTAAGTGGGAGTAACAAGGGCCGAGAGGAATTTGGAGTAGCAACCAGTTTGCGATCCTACTCAATTTATGGTGTTGGTTGTGACAGGCCCTGGTCGTCTGGCGCCGCCGCCACGAAACGCTCGAACATAAAAATTTGCGGCGAAACGCCGTCCATTTAGACCCAAAAACTAAAACGATGTTTTACAAAATTGAATCGGAGCCCGATTTACAAAAACGTCCGCGCGGAGACATTCGCCTCGGGTTGAATGGATGGGATAACGACTTGGTGACCACTTTTTGGCCACAAACCCGTTTCAGCCGACCGCTCAAAAGACGCTATCTGTCGCGGAATCTCGATATCGATATAAAACCACGTACGTTTTGCATTGTAATTTCATATGTGTGCAACATTATATCGCGATGGGACGGCAACAAGTGAATCACGTTTTAAATGACTCGCCCGATGTTTTGTTTTTATTTTGTGTCCGTCTGCTAAGTTATGCGGCTCGACACCAGACCTGGCATTTAAATCGACTAAATTAAAACACCTTTACTAAAACCCTTTTTCTGATCTCATGATTCAAATACGTGCTAATATTACTAGTAACCTACTTAATGTTTAAACTTTTCAAACAGTTTTAAGAAGTTGATAGACGACAATAGATATTTTCCTCATTTGATTCCGTGTAGCAATAAAGTAAATCTTATCACAAATTAGGGATTTAGATATCAAATTTATTAGTTTACATCAATAAACTTCTCAGTTATTTGCATAATTAAAGCTCGTTATGATTTCCTAATGTCCAATAGAGTTTGTTAAGAAGGATGTGTCAGCTTAACGTCTCTCGTGGGAGCGAGAAACAAGACGATCGGCTTAGATGGGTACTGACATGCTCTTCCGTTGAGAAATCACCGGCGACCCCCGCTGATCATTAATAAAGAGATAGAGAAGTAAACCCCGTTTCCAGATTACCGACGAAAGACTGATTTATTCTAGATAATGATTTTGGCAATTTGTACACACAGAAATTTGATGGAGGTAATGTAGCAGGAGAAATAGGTAATTCTGTAGACGAAAGATAAGTAAAGCGAGATAATTTAGTAGCAGACACTCAGCCTCATAAATAAACTCCAAACGTTAGAGAAAATCTAGTTAAGCTTGAAGCGATTAACCACGACACAATTACCGCAGCGACGCCATTTGATTTCCAGTTCCAAATAGATTTATTTGTAACAGGCTGCCGCCTAATTTAATGTAACCTGCCCCAAGCACGTAAATAGTTTTAATCTAAATTCGAGCAAACATTTTGTTTTAACATAGCAATGTAATGTTCGTAGATTTCTGAGGAATGATAATTGGAATTGTAAGCTTAACCAAGTAGATAATATATATACAAAGAGAGTGGTGAATAAATAATTGGATATAATGTCGACTAACGGGTCTAATAACGAAATTCTCTAGTTTGTTTAGTTTGATCCGTAGTTCAAATGTCTTCGGCACGAATATAAAAAATAAGCACCAATAAAAATAGATGTAACCGGGCACTTTTGGACAGTGGCAGTCGGAAGATGGCCGCGGCATAAATATTAAAATTACGAGCGACGCAATTCCGAGGGCCCAGCAGCCCGCCACTTGAGACCGCATTAACACAATTTTTGAAACATTGAAAACTGACATTTTGTCACATCCACGTGCCAGAAGACACTGTAATTCAATCTATTATAGAATAGAATTTATCACTACGTAAGAATCAAAAGGTCAGGCTGTAGTTTCGGAGTTTTATGAACTTACTGTCACTGTTTTGAATTTTTATAAAGTTAATGCACGGTCTTCGTCATAAAAATCTACGAAGATGGCGGTAGCATTATTGTGATCATTGGTAGTTGTGCGTCAGTTAATTTTACGAGTATGTCGAAGTAGTAAAGGTTATGGCAGTCGCAGTTACTCGAGCTAGATAATGCAGGTATCAGTTTGCAGTCGTGTGTAACCTACAGTCGGTCTTTGGACTAGGATCTGAAGTTCCTGTTATATGGCACGAAATAAAAGCGACATTATTTTACGTCTCTCGGCTTGACCCCGTTGCGATGTCGTGACCAATTTGAAACATTGTATGTATCTGTGTTTATGAATTCTTGAAACACCACTGTATGTGGTTTCTTAGGCAGCATTAAAAACTATAGTTTTGTTATATTCTTCTGTATAAATTAGTAAGAATTATACATTTTTGTTCCAGCAGCTACATTTTATATCTACGACTGAGCTATTTTATTCATTGGAGTATTTTTTCTACCCTAACAGCCGCGACATTCTCTATTGCTCTATCTAGCACCCAATAAATCTCAATCCTAAAAGAATTATCAATTACAAGTGAATGCACATTCACGCCACACATCACAGCTCACACGCTTCGCCCGATAACATATCCTTTCAACGTTCATATTTCATCTATCATGATTATTGACGGCTTGTTTTACCCACAATAGGATCGACGCTTCCTCCTCTTTGTGAATCATGGGTCCCTGGGACATGAAAGGTCTTCGACCTAATATTGAAATTTTGTTTTTCGTTTTTGGTTATATTTTGTGTGGGCATTTTCTCTGTTAATGAGTATGAACAATGGCCGGGCATCAGATTGCATCTTGTGGGCGTCTGCGCATCGTGGGATGAGATATTATGAACTGACGCTTCATTAAAGATAGGAAATACACTCATCATTGCTTCCCACTCGTGCTTCAATGGCTATTATGTGAATTTGCGATTTTATAGCAGTGTTGTTTATTTCTGCTTCGTTGGTTTAGTGATCACAAGAACGACTTATGAGCAAGAAGTTCTGGGTTTGATGTTATTAGGTTGAATTTCTGGATATCAGCTACCGAGTCTGGATTTGTGGCAGGTTGGTAGTACTAGTACCTGATAGGCTCGCCCTCAATGCATGGAACTTATGATATAGGTATAGGTTTACTTTTCGGTATACCTACCTGGGCTCTGTCTAACTGATCTTCTAACCCATCGGGAACTATAGAGGTGATATTAAATAATTATGTTGTGTGTTATTTCAGCCATGGAGATTAAGACAAAATAAATCTTTCAATACAGTCGCGATCAAAAATGTCCGTTAATTTTACGAGTATCTTTGATCTTTAAAGCCTTTTTTGGCACAAGACAAAAGCGTTTTCATCAACTTCATATTTTTTACTGTTACTAATTAAACGCTCGAAGTTTTCAGACTGTTGGTTACACTAGCTGAGCTTATTTGTAACTTGTAAGTCATAAATTTGCATTTAGTACTGAAACTTGTGGAACTTTGGAACAAAAACGGTTGGGAGGCAAAGCCCATGACATGCAATTTTCGAACTTTGAGGTAGGTACGAGCCTCATAATCAAAATGTTTGAGACAACAAGTTGGTTAGACAACAAGGCAGAATGAGGGAAGTATGGCAGATATTACAGACAGCAGTAACTTTGGTGTTTATCGACACGGATGCAGTGACAGCTGTGCAACGTGTTGCGGGTTCGACCCCTGCACGGAACAAATACCTAATTGTTTGATCGGCGAGTATTTGTTGCGGGTCTGAGTGTTTGTGTATGTGAGTTTCTGTTTGTAAACGCACCCACGATACAGGAGAAATGCCTAGTGTTGAGAACGTTTTTTTTTTAAAAAAAGAAGTATTTAAGAAGTATTTTGGTGTGCTCGATAAGCTAGGTGCCTATCGAGCACACCAAAATACCTAAACCTTATCTTGTTTTATTATTTGTGATATATTGGCAATAAATAATTGAGTATTGAGTGTAGTCTTATGGGATTCCCCTATGTCCTGTTGTTGACAACCTAGGTGAAATATCCTGCTAATAATATAATCTGTTGGTACTTCTTTGACGTAATCGAAGTCATTGGTCTCACGGACTCTAGTACTCTACTAAATTCTACTCTACAAAATACCTAGATCTCATAGTTCTCTGGCGGGTATAATCAGCTACACAGCATTTATCATTATCAGATGGAACACTGGTGAAGAACACCACGCGAATCAACAATCCACCACTTGCATCCATCGATTTCGCTTATTATCAGCTGTATACATCTTTCGTATATTTTGATATGAACTTTTTCCAAGCTTTTGGATTTGTTTGTCCCGGCATTGTCTAAAAACGTTACCGCTGCCATTTAACTCAAAGCATTTATTTCAAGTAGGCCAGTTACAGGCACTTTTGAATTGTCATAGACAAATAAAAATAATTTAAACACTTAAAAGACTGGTGCTACAGTCCCAGTCACAAGACATAAAAACTGTGAAACTACCGTAGCTAACTCAAGGTACGAAGTGGTTTAAGTACTGGTCTGACAGTCATTCTGATTCACCCAGGGGGAGGAAACATTTGATGATTTCACACCTATAAAAATCCTGTGATTCATTCAACATATTCTGATGTAGGAGCAGTGGTGGCCCAGTTGTATACTTGTATCGGCCTCGACTTACGAGTAGTGTAGGTCGTGGGTTCCCAAGTAACAATAGGTTCTATAACCAAGGCGTTTTATCACCAAAGAGTGATATAGTAGGCCTTTAACAGTAACCATTGTGACTGCATGTACTATAAAGGTTTATAACAAAGCATTTTGGTTCTATAAGATTAAAGAGCATTTAAGTTCTATTATTTAGCTCTTAGAACGCTTACAGGGCCATTCAAAAGAATCTTTAACGTGTTGCACTGTAATAGAAATGAGAAAAACGATTTTGGTACTATTTAGTACTATAGACAACCTTACTGACACTTTTATGTATCTATTTTGTTCTAATAATGCGTCAAAATAATTTTTACAGTACTAGGACTGTAGCAGTATCGAAAACACTATTACAGGATCAATTTGCACTATAAAAGTACCATACACAACCATTACGTATTACAGGATCAATTTGCACTATAAAAGTAACTTACACAACCATTACGTAACCGTTTAGCTTCATAAAAGCTCCCTCAACATCGCTAAGGGGCTAGTTCTGTAAAAATCATGAAAACTCTTCTATAGTACTAAATAGTACCATAGCGACTCCTGGCGCAATTGCTAAATACTTAAATTCAAATAGCTCTTAAAGTGAGTTGGTGTTACTGAAACGAGACTAAAGCGTGACATAAAAACACTAAAATTCATCATTAATGGACTAATTGGACCTTTAATGGCTTTTCAGTAACAATTACATCACTAGTATTTCTTAATGTCGATTGTGTTCTGGTTAAAGTTTTATGTAAAGGTTTAATAATGGATTTAAGATTTGCGTCAGTATAAAGAGAGTGGTAGTTATAAAAAAAAAGAATCGATATGCACAAGCATTATCATCAATACAACAGGCTCATGCTCAAAATGTAAATATTGGTCAAGCGGGTCCAGAAAATATAGCACATGGTTCTGCACAAAATATTTGTTTTAAATCACAACAGGGCCTGCAGTCTCGACATAGATAGCGATTCAATCGATACGCCGCAATCGTTAAATATTAACGAAAAAATTCGCATGCCGTAACGACTGTCACAAGTCTAGCATCCGAGATAGCGATCTAAGGGTGCTTGTACACGGCGCATGTAACCCGCGTAAGTGCCTCAACATGCTCAAGCTACATGCGCCGTGTACACGCACCCCGCGGGTAGCTTGATCAAGTAGCTTGCGCATGTTACTCGCGTGGGTAAACCGCAAACCCGCTCCTTTACTTGCTCGAGTTACATGCGCCGTGTACAAGCACCCCGCGAGTAACTTGATCAAGTAGCTTGCGCATGTTACTCGCGCGGGTAAACCGCAAACCCGCTCCTTTACTTGCGCGGGTTACATGCGCCGTATACAAGCATCCTAAGTCGGTAATTATTTTGACGTTGCGATGTCACTATGGCTTACGAAAATCGTATTCATAGTATGGTAAAATAATCATGTTTTTGACATGGATTCTAGGCTTTTGTGCCACTAAGGCCTCTTGTACACAGTACGGTTTTCGGCCGTGTGTAGGCACGGTCATCAGTGTTGTATGGAACGCAATGGGAGCTTGTAGACGTGCACGGCAGAGCCACAGCACGACGCCGCCGCGGTATGCGCCGTGTCTGGCCCTCGGCGCGTCGCGTCTACCCACGGCGTGATTTTCAACAGTGTTGTATGGCAGTCTATGGGAGTGTGTAGACGGCGCCGGACCTACGCACGGTTTCGTGATGGTTTACATACGCTGATTCCCGATTTTGTTATAAAATGAGAATAAATCAAGAAATATTAATTACATTGATTCAAGAAAGGCCTATTCTGTATTTCCCGACAGCTATAATCTTGTGGTCTTCAAGTTAAGAGTGAACAGGTTACTTCTAGGCAAGCGTGCTTCATCGTCGACCACATCTTCGCTTGCCATCGGGCAAGATAGTGGTCAAACGCGAACCTATCTTTAATAAAAAAAAAAATATTGCTCCCTTTTTAGAAGCTTTTTCTAAAATCGGATCTATCCAAAACCGTCTTTCCATTTTTTAGGGTTCCGTAGTCAACAAGGAACCCTTATAGTTTCGCCATGTCCGTCCGTCCGTCCGTCCGTCTGTCCCGGTTTAGCTCAGAGACGCACAATACTAGAGAGCTGTAATTTGGTGTAAATATACGGATTTGTTGTGCCGAAAAAGTGGTAAAATAAAATCTCGTAAAATATTTTTTTTTAGGGTACCTCCTGTACTTACACGTAAAGTGAGGACTTTTTTTTCTCGCGTACCCCTTATTGTGGGGTATCATTAAATAGGCCTTTAAAAAATAATGATAGTTTCCATTAACAGTTTTTTGATAAAAAAAATTCGTTTGTGAAATATTAAGCTTTAAAGTGCTAAATTTTGCTCGATTCGAGTGTCCCCCCCCTCTACCAGCTAAACGGTTATGTTTGGGGGTGTGAAAAATTCACAATAGTATATATTATGACGAAGTTTAAAAGAAAATTATCATGACTAAGTAGGCTTTACAACTTTACGAGTAATAGTCGACCAACTTATAAAATGTACTTGGATAATAATTATGTTTTCTTAAACAAAATGTATCGGAGAACATGTTCTTCAACTGCAAATGTAAGTTTGTCAACTTTATTTTTACAGCTTTAATAGGTATGTTTTTTGGGGATAGGTAGGTTTTTATCGTCAACTATTTAACTAACTTCAAAAAAAGGAGGAGGTTCTAAATTCGTCGTAATCTTTTTTCTTAGGTATTTTCCCTGATTTCTCAAAGACTCCTGGACCGATTTTGAAAATTCTTCTTTTTAAAATTAAATTCAGCGAATCAGTTTAGTTAGTTCGCATAAGTATTTTGATGGGCAACTACGGAACCCTAAGATGTGCGTGGCCCGACACGCACTTGGCCGGTTTTTTACTTTTTTGTTTCCTATAATTATGTAATAAGCAATGATAATCTTCTCCTTCGTATGAAAATTCATGCGTGCCCAGCACACCTCCAGATAAAACGCTACTGAGCCGCACTTGGCCGATGTCTTGCCCGGTGGTTTTGCCGTGTCATGTACAAGCTCTCACGTTTTTTCAACCGTACGGCCAACACGCCCGTACGGTTGAAAAACCGTAACGTGTACAAGCCTTATGCAGGTATGCATGTGCACTAATGCCTCTTGTTCACAGTACGTTTTTCAGCCGTGAAAATCTACGGTTAATTCGCCGTGTGCAGGCACGGTCATCAGTGTTGTATGAAACACAATGGGAGCTTGTACATGTACACGGTACGTTTTTTTCACGTACGTATAGGCACGGTCGCGTCTACAAGCTCCCATTGTGTTCCATACAACACTGATGACTATGCATACACACGGCGAATTAACCGTAGATTTTCACGGCCGAAAAACGTACTGTGTATTTATAGGGAATATTGATAGATAAGATATTCTCAAAAATATATTTTCCTTAGAAAGTTGTGCAGAAAAAAGGTAAACCTTATGATGTTAACACTTTATTTCATCAAAATCTGTGAGATTCGTATGCCGTTTTTAAAGAATATTCTACCAAGAACTTATTAGTTTGCTTCCTTGCAACACCTAGACGTTCAACACGTCAAACAGGCAAACAGTCTTTGTCAAGTTAATTTGTGCAAAAACATTGTTTCGAAATATCATATTATATTTAAAATAACG
Organism: Agrotis clavis; assembly: GCA_954870645.1. Taxonomy (NCBI): domain Eukaryota; kingdom Metazoa; phylum Arthropoda; class Insecta; order Lepidoptera; family Noctuidae; genus Agrotis; species Agrotis clavis. Next base: position 4,065,507 of record OX940919.1, on the reverse strand, counting down.
GAAATAAAACGGTGTTTCCATGGCCAGCGACACAGGCGCAGCCCCGCCGTGTCCCAGCAGCGTGAGCGTCAGGTAAGTATACAACCTACAACGACTATTTCGTCTATTCCAATCCGTATTTTTTGTTCTAAATTGAATACTTTGTATACATCCGAAGTATTCTGTGCAGTGTCCGATTAACACTGATTTTGTATTATATTAATGCCCTAAGTCATCCAAGCCCACGGGCGGCTAGGGGTATTATTTACACTAATGTTTTCTACACTAACCTTGGGATATTTATGTTTATCTTATATGTTCATTCATCTTCTACCAGTCCATTTCAAGCAGCCTTTCGTGTGCCAGCAAATAAATTTTCGGACCTATTTATGGTGCCCCCTGAGACGTGATGACCTAAAGGGTTAACCGGAACTGATTTTGTGTTTACATGATTCATATTTTAATGTTTCAGGTGTAAGTGTACGCCACGTGTTACATCTGCTCAAATGTATGCAGTTTTGGCCCAAGCCAATACCTATATAGGCTAAGGCAACCTAGGTACAAGCCGAGGCGTCGCCGCTTAATAGCAAGAATGTGCAGGCTGCAAGAAAAATAGCTGCGATTGCTAATTGTGTAAATAAAAATAATAAATGATATTACTTGGTTTTTTTTTATTTTAAAATAGAGTAAATAAAATGAAATTATCTCTAATTATGTAAAACTAGTATTAACGAATCTTCTTTTTATGCGCTCTTTCCTATAAGACTAAGACAAGACTGTAGGAAATATATAAAAAAAAACTAAAGCAAAAAAATAAGACTGTAGGAAGTTAGCAAAAAAATAAATGTTTTTCATACAAAATGAGAAATTAATCAAACCCATCAGTGTGAAAAACATTGTCTTAGAACAAGCATTGTTCAGTAACATGGGCTGAGTTACCCCACGAGAGGTTTTGCGCATTTAACGTTACAGGTTGTATATTTAATCCTCATATTCTGGACTGTATACGAGGATTAAATACAACGTATACGGCTGATGTTCCCGGCAGCAGTGCAGCAGCTAAGCAGTGTGTTTTGATATATTTATACTCCGGTGTGTCAGGGCGTCGATGTTAAGGGAGTCATTCAATCACGGTTCTAGAGGATATCCATCATCACCTAGAAGTGTAATGCGCAACCTCTTCTAGGCAGATTGTCATGTTCACTAAGGAGCTCGTGAAACATGTCCTTCGATATTCTATTTATAATAAGAAATAGATCATCCTCCAGATCCAAGGGAATTACGTTTTCTCGCCGGTTTCATGCTGCTTACCGCCGTAATAACACATCGCGTCTGTTCTCGAGCATAACTAAGTCCCTTGCTAAATATTAGTAATGTAAAATAAACAAATAAATAAAGCAATGGCCCGCAGTCTCAACAAACATGGCGGTTCTATGTAGCGATCGCTAAATATTAACGAAAAAAATCGCATGCAATAACGACTGTCACAATAAATGCAAGTCTCTACATCCGAGATAGCGAGCAAAGTCGGTAATTATGATGACTTTGCGATTTCGTTAAGTTTACGAAAATTGTATTCATAGTACGGTAAATTAATAGTATTTTTGGCATGGCTTCTAGGTTTTTCTGCCATTTGTGCGGTAAAACATTGGCAGTCGCAAAAAAACTTTTTATTTTAGGGAAAATTTATAGATAAGATATTCTCAAAAAATAATTTTCTTTGAAAGTTGTGCAGAAGAAAGGTAAAACTTATTAAGTTAACAATTAATTTCATCGAAATGTGTAAGTATCGCATACCGTTTTTAAGAATACTCATAACAAAGAACTCATTGGTTTGCTTCCTTGCAACACCTAGACGTTCAACATGTCAAACAGGCAAACTGTCAATAGTGTCAATGTCATGTTTGTTTGTCCAAAAACATTGTTTCGAAAATTTAAAATAACGTAAATAAAACGGTATTTCCATGTACGGCGATACAGGCGGATACAGGCGCAGGCCCGCCGTGTGGCAGCAGCGTGAGCGGCAGGTTAGTACAACCTACAACGACAATTTTTTATTCTTATTTTTGGTACTAAATTGAATACTTTAATGGGGATGGCAACTCAAAGCTAATCGTAGATGGCGCTGCGATAGTTGGTCCCTACGTCAGATTACTGTCTACCTTGTACAAAAAACAAACAAGATTTATTGTTATAAAAATTGAGTATAAATACAAAACAAATATGGAAAATTATTCGTCAATGCAAGTGCTTATACTAAAAAAAGAATTAAGACGCCGCGGTGCAATTAACGGCCTGTCTCGGCTTCGCAAGGCTGGATATTTGTTTATTATATAGCTTTTCCTTAGTTATAATTCAATTTTTGTTCTCAAGGCAGTCACAGCAGCTACCCATTATTTCTTGATAGTGTGAATTGTCGGAAATTTGTATGTTCCATCATTTTTACAGCTTATTACACAACATCTAGTCATTTTACATCAATAAATCGTTTTTTTTTTCAGAAAATTCCTTTGATTTGACAGTTCTTTTGGGACCAAACTGTCACTTGTCACTTTGACACTTGCCTTCCCCATTCCACATCCGAAGTATTCTGTGCAGTGCCGGATTAAGACTACTTGATGCCTTATGCAATTCTAGCTTACGGGCCTCCTTCCATTACTATATGTATTACTTTAGGTACTAGCCGTGTATACCTTTATCTTTTAAGTTCATTCATAGACGGAGTTCTTTGTTTGAGTTCTTTCTTTGCCTGAGATTTTGTGTTTAATGAATATTTTTATGTTTCAGCTTTATCTTTTAAGTTCATTCATAGACGGAGTTCTTTGTTTGAGTTCTTTCTTTGCCTGAGATTTTGTGTTTAATGAATATTTTTATGTTTCAGGTGTTGTAAACGTACGCCACGTGTAACATCTGCTTAAAATGATGGACTTTTGGCGCAAGCAAACGCTGCCGAAGTGCAGTCTGAGGCAACCAACGTACAAGCCGTCGGCGTCGCTGCTATTTGCGCCGGCTGCAAGCAAAATAGCTGACGCGATTGCTAATAATCTATCACAATTATTGTGTAAATAAAAATAATAAATGATTTTCCATGTTTTTATTTGATCAGAGAACACAGAGGAGTAGGTATATTAAATGAAAAAAAATACATAATTATGGAGAACTAGTATTAATGAGTCTTCTTCTAATGCGCTCTTCATCAATTCCGAGTCCAGAGCCTGCATAACAAAATGTTTCATGAATATTCACAAAATGGTGTTAGGTAGGTACACGTATCTATTAAATTATAGTAAAATTACAAAACAAATCAGTTGAAAAATTACTCGTCATCATGGACTTTACCATTGTCCACCGACGCATGTGGTGGACTCTGGTGTCTGGATAACTATAAGCCAGCAATATAGTTACGGTTCGTACATCAGTTGGCGTTGGTGGGATTAACAAATAAATACAACTTTTAGCACACCGAAGCATATTAATTCTATGAAGTTCCTGGCTGAGCAGCAGCTTATAAAGAAATTTGGGAAATCTAATGGGCAAGCTCTTCCAAACAGATTGTTATGCTCATTTATTATTACTTTTCAAGCAACTGCCGCTTCATTGTTGAGCAAATAGTCAATTTGCCCACATGTTAGCTCGCTCCTGGCCATCGAGAATTAATATTTAAAATATTAAGATTAGGGTCAAACTCCTGTAATATATTAAATAATTATGTAAAAAGGTACATCTTTTTTTTTAAAGCATATTTTAGATCTTAAAGAACGGAAGGTCAACAGCTTGCATGCTTCACGTATGTGGTGTTCTTGTTAAACCCTTAGTCCCTGTAATCTATATTATGGAGCACTGCACATCAGTTAATTCACTAAGGAGCCCGTGAAACAGGCGTTTGATATTCCATGTAAGTAAAGAAATAAAATTGTCCATCCTCCAAATCAAAGGGATTTTCGTTTTCTCGCTGGTTCGTGGTATTTTCCGACCCCGCATTAGCACATCGCGTCTGTTCTCGAGCACAACTAAGTCCAGCGCTGAATATTCTACAGCCATTATTATTTAAATACTATTGATTCAATATTTTTGTAATGTCAGAACACAATAAAGCAATGGTAGCGATCGTAGCTACCACTTAGCGTGCTGTCAAAAACGGTCGCAAGGAAATTGACATGACTTTACGATAAATCGTTATCTTAACGATAATACTCGCAAAGTTTGCGATGACACTCGATAGTTTTGGCAGTAGAGACTACCAAAAATCGTTACAATCGGTACATCGATCGCTATGTATGTCGAGACTGCCGCCCGCCGTATCGATTGTAACTGTCACTTAGCGGGCTGTCAAAAATGTTTGCAAAGTTAACGATGACACTCGATAGTTTTGGCAGTAGAGACTACCAAAAATTGATTTACGATCGGATCGTTAGGACTTAGCGACCGATTTTTGACGCTAAACAATCGCTATGTATGTCGAGACTGCAGCCCCAGGGCTGTAGTATGAATGTTCCTTTTGCTCAAGGTAGTAATAAGGATGAAGAATACAGTGAGAGCACCTGTCTTCAAAGTTCCCAAACATCGGAATGTTCAGAGGAAGAGAGCAATGACCAATTATACAGTGACCTAAGAAGATGGTGCGTCACTTACAATATACCAACTACAATCCCAAATTATGCCCTAGTGTGTATTTAATGCAACTCCATGCAAAGAAATTTATTTTGACTACACTGTTTTATATTTGGACAAGGACCCCTAATTGGAAAATATGGCCGCTATTTTCTGCCGCGATAGCACATTAGTAGCACAGCTGGAGCCAATGTGTACTATAGGATCCGTATTCGGGACAAGTCCTTATTTTATTAATTAAAATTTAATTAAAACACGAAAATAATGAGGGCGCATTGTCAAATTCGAAATCAGCATAATGATTTTAACGATACAATTATTTTCGCAAGTGCAAGTTATGGCAGTTATGGCAGAGTTGCATGTCTTTTTTATTACAATGATACGTTAGGCAACATGGCAAATGACGTGAATCTTAAAACTTATCTTGAGGAACACGACCGACACAACACGAACAAAAAATTATGAATAATATAAGTGTCAAGAAAGATCTCTCAAATCGTTTACAGTGCAAATAAGCACTTTAAACATGTTTTGGTTACTTTTATAGTGCAAATTCGTGACATTATTGCACTTGTGGCACTATTTTAGTCTGTCGCACGGCGCGTAATCGTTCTGACGTGGGCATAGTCAACCGCTAGAAAACTTTCTTATTTCGTATCCATACGTACCTACGTTAGCAAATTCAAATATGGTTAAATGTGCAAAATGTTCTAAAGTTGTGAATAAAAACAGCCCAGGCATACTGTGTACTAAATGTAACAAGTGGTACCATGGGACTTGTGCATCAATCACCATAGAACAACTAACTACCTTGCAACAAACGGAAGCTGCTGACTGGAAATGCAGGGTTTGTGCAGGAGCTAGCAACAACAAACCAAAACGGCTCTCGTTTATTTTGCCCGACCCAGAGGAAGAAACGGAGGAAGAAAATGACCAAGCTGACGTTTTCAACCAACCCGCAATAATAAAATTCATGGCGGAGATACGAAAAGAAATAAGAAAAGTAATTACGGATGAACTGCAGCAGTCATTAAAATTTTACTCAGATAAAATAGATGAATATGAATATAAAATGAATGCTTACGACGAAAAATTAAAGAAAATTGAAAACCAATACCATGATTCCCAAAATAAACAAAAAAACTTGCACCTACATTACGAAGCATTGGAACAAAAATACAACAATTTGATTCAAGAAAAATGGTCAAATCACTTGGAAATATGTGGGATAGACGTGGAAGATAATGAAGATGTGGAGAGGATCGCTAAAAATATCGGTGCGGAACTCGGCCAAAATGAAAACGACGTAATTTGTGCATACCGTAAGACAATGAGCAGGAAAACAGGATCAGCTGTAGGGGATTACAAGAAAATGAGTCCCCCAGTCATTACGGTGGCCCTAAAAGAGGGACGCAAGGCTGTATGGATGACATCAGCAAAGGCCAAATTTCGTAGTTCAAACGCAAGTAACGGCGCACAACGATCGAAAATATACATACGGGAGTCACTTGCCCCGATAACAGCATTCCTACTATACAAAGCGAAAACAGAACTCAAAAATGCGGGTATATTTGAGTATGTATGGTGTCAAAACGGTGCAGTATTAGCTCGGAGAACTGACAAAGAAAAGATATACACGATAAGAATCGAAAGTGACATAAAAACGCTTGCCGAAAAGTATAAACAGTCAAGGAAATAAACACGATCAACGGCAAGTACCCACTATTCGTATCAATAATAAAATATTGTTAACACGATGATAAACGACCATACACAAAAAGGCATCATAGAAAGTAATCATAAAAATTGGAATTTATTTGTAAACAATATCCCAACACAAGACAGTTTCTTGTTACTACATGTAAATATTCGTTCACTAACAAAAAACTTCAGCCAATTGGAATACATCATATACAACAGCCCCAAAACTATACACTGCATCGTTATCTCTGAAGCAAATATTAAAGACGAAACTAAAGAATTATTTTCACTAAATGAGTACGAAATGCATAGCCAGTTACGAGACCGACGAAAAGGAGGCGGGGTAATTGTATATACGCACAATAGCATCACGTTCTCAAGATATAATACAGTAACAAAATACTGCGAATGTATAGTAGGCAAGATGCAAACGAGTGATGGGTTCAGCTATGGAATTTGCGCAGTTTATCGACCTCCCGATACAGACAAAATAGGATTCACAGACGAAATAACACGAATTATTTCGACATACCCAACGAAAAGTGATTATGTGCTAATAGGAGATTGCAACATAGATATAAAAACATCAAATAACACAGTAACAAACTACATAAACAAATTGAGTGAAATGGGACTAGAAGCGGGCATAACTCAGTACACGCGTATACAAGAACGAGGTGACGTCATAACAAGATCGTGCATTGATCACATCTTTGCGCGAGGTACAGCCGGACGACCAACGTACACTGCGGTAATAAACACAGAGATAGCCGACCATTACATAATCGGTTTTGCTACTACAAGACTAGCAAGTGGGGGTTCGCGGTATGTGTATAAGTCTAAACTAATCGAATGTCAAGTGCGCCATCAACTTAATGAAGTAGACTGGAGCCCTGCGTTAAAAATGGTTAACCCGTGTGATATCATAAATTTTATTAATAGTAAATTCTATTGTATTTATAAAAACTGTCAACGAAAAGTCAAAGTGAATCAAAACAAAAGAGCATTGTGCGAATGGAAAACCGATAGAATAGAAAATATGTGTAAAACTAAAGATAATTTATTAGATTTATGGTTAAAAGATGTAAACAATAGAGAAAAACGATTATTATATAATAAATATAGAAACAAAACACAAAAACATATAAACTTTGTCAAAAATTTAAAAATTAGGAAGGAAGTTTGTGACAATTTTAGAAATCCTAGGAAAGTGTGGTCTATAATTAATAAACTATGTGGTAAGGTAACACAAACTATAGATAATTTAATAATAAAGTTTTTTAAAACGAATATGAAATTACTGAGTAATAAGTTTGCATCGGAGTTTAGCAATAACGTCAAAAAAATAAGCACTAGTTGCGATGTGCCACTAATGAACGATCTCTCATACCGTATTATACCAAATGTATCAATGCGCTTCCGCAAGGCAACTAATAAAGCTATTTTAAGGATAATTAATAATCTTAACGATAAAAAAAGCCCAGGATTCGATGGCATTCGTGCAAAGGATATCAAACACATTAAATCGCAAATAACGCCTGTACTTACTCATTTGATTAATACATGTATTTCAACACAATCATACCCAGACAAACTTAAGATTGGCATCATTAGACCTGTATACAAGAAGGGCGCACATACAGACATTAATAACTATAGGCCTATTACAATACTGCCATGCATAGATAAGATAATAGAGGTGTACATTAGTAATGAATTAAACGATTATTTAAAAACGAATAATATTATAAACCCAAAACAATACGGATTTCAAAAAGGTCGTAATACGTCACAACTGTTATCTGACTTCGCTGATGAAGTAAACAAGTATCTAGATAAAGGCAAACATATTATTGCAATATTTATAGACTTCAGCAAAGCCTTTGAAACTATACATACAAATAAATTATTCTCTAAACTGCAAGATAACGGGATACAGGGACCATTACTTCAATGGTTTAAAAATTACCACAGCAATAGGTACACATCAGTGAGCATTGCGGGCGAAGTCAGCGACAGGATAAAGTGTGAACAAGGCACGGCACAGGGGTCGAATCTTGCACCATCGGAGTACCTTATATATGTTAACGAAATGTGTAATTTACTCGACGAAGGTTTAATATACCAATTCGCGGATGATACCTGCCTATTGACTGCGCACTCCGACATAATGGTGGCACAACAAGTACTGCAACACAATTTCGATGTGGTGTGTAGGTGGGCTCACGATGTGGGATTAGTCATAAACGCAAGTAAAACAAAGATGATGCATATACGATCACCTTACAAAAAAGTGCCTATAGTACCGAATTTAATAGCTCATGAACACCAATGTTTACACACAAAAAAAAACACGGATGTCTGTAAGTGCAAACCTTTACATTTAACTACACAAATAACATACCTAGGTTTAGTTATAGACAATAATTTTAACTGGCGAAATCATGTTGACTCAGTGTGCAACAAACTGCGGGCGTTATTGGCGAAACTATCTATACTTAGACATAAGCTTCCTTACAACACACTACGAACAATGTACCTGGCGTTAGCAGACTCAGTAGTTTCATATGGTTTAAGTACGTATGGACGGACTTATAAATCGTACCTAGAAGATATTTATAAGCTTCAGCTAGCTATATTAAAAACCATTGTACCCCCTAAAATAAAAAATAAATATTGTAATGACTATAGTTATATCTTTGAACACTGCAAAGTCATAAATGTATTTGACAAATTAAAACTAATGTTAATATGCGAGGAATTTAACAACTTAGATTCACTTAATGAGAATTCGAGGCCAAGTAACCTACGGAACCTAACATACTTAGCAACATATAGGTTATCATCATATACAAACGTATATGGTCAAAGAACGAGACAGTATATGTTACCGTCCATACTTAATACCTTACCAAAAGACCTAGTGCAGAAATTAATAACATGTACCAATATAAAACAATGTAAAAACATACTCAAATCTTTTTTCCTAAGGATAAATAAGTAACGGGTAATAATATAAATGTAATACCTATTAATAACACATAGTATTAAGTAACGCTTAGTGCGATTTGACTCAAGCTGCCTTCACATAAACCCAACGAACGGGATTTTAGAAGGCGGGATAGATTTAAGAAAAATGTAAAACTGGTATTGGATAATAAATAAAAAAAAAAAAAAAGTACTAAAAAGCGTTTCACTACACTTTTACATCTCAACTATCGAGCTGATTTATCACCGTGAGAGCCTTTATGTAATGTTTATAGAATAAATTAGTGATAAAACTCCGGCCTATTTGGGGTTTTGTAAACGTTTACAACACCATTATAGTACTAATTGTGGAGCTTTTTAGCACGCTCCAAAACGTTCTCAGGTCTTTTATAGTACCAATTTTTGTTACTTGGGTTAGAACCTAGCCTGGCGCATTACTTTGTGTAATTTATTTCATCACAACTGCTCTCAAAACGGTGAAGGAAAACATCGTGAGGTGAGGAACCCGGCATTGTCTTAGACCCAAAAATTCGAAGACATGTGACATCTATAAACCCGCACTGGGCCCGCGTGGTAGAATATGGCGCACTATCTCACAAAGAGGAGGCCTGTGTCCCAGCAGTGGGAACATTTATAGGCTGATGAAGATGATGATGGTGATTCTGATTTATCAGCACTTTTTGAAGGTTTGTTTTACATAAGATAGTCACCCAAAGGGTGACTGTCTTGACTTTGGTGTACTGTCTTATGTATCTCTTCGACACTTCCTAGTGCTTTGGCTAAGAAGAAATGGCTGAAAAAAATCCTCAGCAACAAATCTGTTTTTTTTTTATAAAAAAAAGTTGCCCCACATACAGAATATATAATAGTACCTTGCCCCACACTAGGAATTTCTCTTGTGTCGTGGGTGCGTTTACAAACATATAAACTCACATACACAAACGCCCAGACCCGAAACAACTACTTGTAGATCATACAAATATTTGTTCCGTGCGGGGATCGAACCCGCAACACGCAGGGCAGCAGTCCAATCGCTTAGCCACTGCGCCAGCCACGTCGTTTGTATGATTAGAAGGACAAACTTTTTATACAATCCTACTAATATTATAAATGCGAAAGTTTGTGAGGATGTATGTATGTGTATGTAGGTATGTTTGTTACGCTTTCACGCAAAAACCACTGATCGGATTTGGCTAAAATTTGGTACACAGATAGTTTATAACCTGGATTAACACATAGGATAGTTTTTATTCCGATTTTATGTTCCCGTGGGATAATTTTCGAGTTGTAGCGGGTGAAGCCGCTGGCAACAGCTAGTAAAATTGTATATTTCATTTAAACAATATTAGGTACTATTCTAAAACAATATAAAACTGATTTACGACGTCGAGACGGGGTGTGTCTAGCACACTGCACAACGGAAAGACAAACAAACTCACTGTGCACTTACTACGAGGCGTTACCAGAAAGTATGGACGTCCTAGTGTTTCCTGCAAAATGTTCAGGAAGTGTGGTTATAACGCACTGTTATGTGTTTTAACTAGAACTGGGGTATTTAAAGCGTATATGATTAGTTGTGGGGTTTTATTTTTAGAAATAAACGATTCGTCTTTAGCTAAAGGGGAAACTTTCATTTTTCAGCGATATTTTATATGTACAGACGCCAGCAGGTCAACTTACCCCAATCTGTCAAATTTTACCAATCGAATCTTTGTCGGGTTATGTTTAGTTTTATGGGCCGAGGCTTCAAAGGAAACTTGGCAACATCTTTTCTTTAATAGATTTTCTACCTTGAGGCCTACCATAACGTCTTAAGCCGTGTGTCTTTAGGCTGTGGGAAACAGACAGAGCTATACAAGTCGTCTAGCGCCATCTCGTTCCCTGAGCGTAAGTCACGTAACTCACGCTTTAAAACGTCAGTAGGCCACAAGGTAGAAAATCTATTAATGACATATTGAGGTTGAGGTAGGTTGATATGCTGGCGTCTGTACCCTCCTACCCATACTCAGTTTAATTTTTTTTTGGGTAACTAATCCTTATGTAAAATCATGCCGAAGAAATGAAAGTAAGGTAAAGGGAGGTTATTTTGTGAGACAGGCAACTCAGTGATAGAGTCTTAAAAGTCTCTCAAAACGTTACCTATGCATGCTGTAATGCGAAATGATGTGTCACTACGTCTTGTCCACTTTAGTGGTGAACTAGTTGCATCATTTCACTCTATTACTATTTTGTACTTTGTGTAGTATTGAGTACAAATAAATTAGTATTTAAAGGGGGTCACCGGTATAAAAAGGTAACCGTGACCCTGAAACGTTGAGGGCTATTGTAGGAACACTATGTATTAGTGCATTTTTTTTGTTTGGAAAGTTATTAAAAATTAATTTGATACATATGAAAAATAAAGTAAATGTATTATTTATTTTTAAGGTCACTTGAAATAGATAATAGATAGAGTTGTTTTTGCTTTTGCAAACGTCCGTTTTCCGAAGTACTTAATTGTTGTATTCATCATCATCATCATCATATCAGCCGTAAGACGTCCACTGCTGAACATAGGCCTCCCCTTTAGACTTCCAGTAGGACCGGTTGTAAGCGGCCTGCATCCAGCGTGATCCTTCATAAGATTGATTGTTGTATTGGGAGTGTCTTTTAACGGTATAGGTATAAAATATTTGCACTACTATGTAACTTGAGAAAGTTTTCTCGGAAAATTCAACAAATATGGGCGTAGAGTGAAACCTGTCCTATTTTTGTTCTTAACATGGACAAGATAATGATTGTCACAATTTTAATTAACTTTTGAAAGCTTCCTACGGATTTAATTTACCGCAATTCAAAGGAATCTGTGGTAAAGAAAAAGGCATATTATTATGAAGAAAACAATTTCATTACAGTCAACAACAGGGATTTATGATACTTTTGCGAGGATCAGAAATGTCAAAATTTAATGTCATCTTAGTTACGAAAATGCTGGAAGCATAATGAATCCAAAACATTTTTTTAAATGACGATGATAAATAAATTATGTTCTTCTCTTTTTTGCCAAGTAGATTTTCATTAAGTTCGTCTTTCGTACCATATAAGTATTTTACAATCAACTTTCTCTAGATACATAGAACATAATTATACCCAAGTAACAATAGGTTCTATAACCTAGGCGTTTTATCACCAAAGAGTGATATAATAGGCCTTTAACAGTAACCATTGTGACTGCATGTACTATAAAGGTTTATAACAAAGCATTTTGGTTCTATAAGATTAAAGAGCATTTAAGTTCTATTATTTAGCTCTTAGAACGCTTACAGGGCCATTCAAAAGAATCTTTAAAGTGTTGCACTGTAATAGAAATGAGAAAAACGATTTTGGTACTATTTAGTACTATAGACAACCTTACTGACACTTTTATGTATCTATTTTGCTCTAATAATGCGTCAAAATAATTTTTACAGTACTAGGACTGTAGCAGTATCGAAAACACTATTACAGGATCAATTTGCACTATAAAAGTACCATACACAACCATTACGTATTACAGGATCAATTTGCACTATAAAAGTAACTTACACAACCATTACGTAACCGTTTAGCTTCATAAAAGCTCCCTCAACATCGCTAAGGGGCTAGTTCTGTAAAAATCATGAAAACTCTTCTATAGTACTAAATAGTACCATAGCGACTCCTGGCGCAATTGCTAAATACTTAAATTCAAATAGCTCTTAAAGTGAGTTGGTGTTACTGAAACGAGACTAAAGCGTGACAAAAAAACACTAAAATTCATCGTTAATGGACTAATTGGACCTTTAATGGCTTTTCAGTAACAATTACATCACTAGTATTTATTAATGTCGATTGTGTTCTGGTAAAGTTTTAAGTAAAGGTTTGATAATGGATTTAAGATCGCTGCGTCAGTATAATGAGAGTGGTAGTTATAAAAAAAAGGTAAAGAATCGATATACACAAGCATTATCATCAATACAACAGGCTCATGCTCAAAATGTAAATACTGGTCAAGCGGGTCCAGAAAATATAGCACATGGTTCTGCACAAAATATTTGTTTTAAATCACAACAGGGCTGTAGTATTAATGTTCCTTTTGCTCAAGGTTGTAATAAGGATGAAGAATACAGTGAGAGCACCTGTCTTCAAAGTTCCCAAACATCGGAATGTTCAGAGGAGGAGAGCAATGACCAATTATACAGTGACCTAAGAAGATGGTGCGTCACTTACAGTATACCAACTGCAATCCCAAATTATGCCCTAGTGTGTATTTAATGCAACTCCATGCAAAGAAATTTATTTTGACTACACTGTTTTATATTTGGACAAGGACCCCTAATTGGAAAATATGGCCGCTATTTTCTGCCGCGATAGCACATTAGTAGCACAGCTGGAGCCAATGTGTACTATAGGATCCGTATTTGGGACAAGTCCTTATTTTATTAATTAAAATTTAATTAAAACACGAAAATAATGAGGGCGCATTGTCAAATTCGAAATCAGCATATTGATTTTAACGATACAATTATTTTCGCAAGTGCAAGTTATGGCAGTTATGGCAGAGTTGCATGTCTTTTTTATTACAATGATACGTTAGGCAACATGGCAAATGACATGAGTCTTAAAACTTATCTTGAAGAACACGACTGACACAACACAAACAAAAAATTATGAACAATATAAGTGTCAAGAAAGATCTCTCAAATCGTTAACAGTGCAAAATAGCACTTTAAACATGTTTTGGTTACTTTTATAGTGCAAATTCGTGACATTATTGCACTTGTGGCACTATTTTAGTACTAAAAAGCGTTTCACTACACTTTTACATCTCAACTATCGAGCTGATTTATCACCGTGAGAGCCTTTATGTAATGTTTATAGAATAAATTAGTGATAAAACTCCGGCCTATTTGGGGTTTTGTAAACGTTTACAACACCATTATAGTACTATTGTTTTGTTATTGTGGAGCTTTTTAGCACGCTCCAAAACGTTCTCAGGTCTTTTATAGTACCAATTTTTGTTACTTGGGTAACAATCAGCATACATAGCGAGAATTTATTACATTATGATGTAGGAGAACTGTATCGGTAGATGTTTTTTGATATTTTATAAATATTATACGCATTAACGGTTTGTCACGAAATCTTTGCTTTGTGATAGTCTCAAAAAATCTTAGAGCAATTATGACTTTTTTATCTATACTAATATTATAAAGCAGAAGAGTTTGTTTGTTTGGTTGAACGCGCTAATCTCAGGAACTACTGGTTGGAACTGAAAAAATATTTTTCTGTTGGATAGTCCATTTATCTAGGAAGGCTTTATAACATCACGCTATCACCAATAGGAGCGGAACAGCAATGAGAAATGTTTCAAAATCGGTTGACATTGTTTGTTAGGAGATTCTTAGGAGATATCATTGTTTCAAAAATACCACAACAAAATAATGACTGCCTGGGCATGTCATAATTGCGGCGGCAAGATCGCTTTTTGAGGAGTTGTTGGAGAGGCGCTACCTTTAACCTGACGAAGTCCAAAGTCCTCTCGGGCACGGTTGTTTCCGGAGGTACTTCAGGGATTAGGCAACATGCTAGGGAATGGGGAGCAGTTGGAACGCGCCTCTCACCCCAGCCACTGCTGAAGACGCCCAGGGCGACGGAAATCGCGGCTCATATTCCAGCCGCTTGCGGACGGGGAGTAATGGGTAGCTCGCCGTCCGACCAAGGATAAGAACCGAGTTACGGCGCGTCGTGTTCCACGACGGGACCATAGGGCCAACGCCTAACATGAAGCGGGTGAAACCGCAAGCAGAAGCTAGTTTTAACATAAAATAGCAATACCACAACGACATGTAGTACCATAAATTGTGTGTAAAACTAAAAAGAGTACAATAGCGCCTGTCTGCGTTCGCGCAACAAGCCCGCATGATCCACTCCTGCGCACATTCACTTCGAACCAGCCCCGGAATGCGGGAACACTAAAGTTATTGCTGGGCGTTTCAAATTTATATATTTTACGTTTTTATTGTATGTGTAAATGTACTGGTTTAGTGAATAATGTAGTATTTATGTGTGGTTTTGTAGTACCTAACTTTTTCTTTTGAAAGAAATTGTTCTCTGTGTCTGAAGTAAAAAATTGAGCATAAATGACAGAAATTCATACGTTCCATCTTATCATGGCCACAAAAAGTTCAACTATAATATTTGGATGAAGTAATACCCATAATATTTACAACCTTATTACAGTGGACATCAATTTTAGTGTAGTTTAGGTAGGTACACCTCCGCCTATTATAGATAATTGGTTATATTTGTTACATTATATTTTAACTAAACTGAATTTATACTCTGTTGAGAAAACCGATATTTTGATGGAGGTCATTGACGCTTTTATTCTTATTGTAGTCGCATAGAAAACCGGGTAAATACATAAAGGCATGCAAGTGCTTGCATAGTCTAAATGGGGTTTTATTCTATGCAATAGAATCATAATTGATTTAAAATAAGAATAAAGGTTAAATAGAAAAACTGGCACAAAATAAACAAGTAATATTTTTCTTTAAATAAGCGGAGTGCAGATGTTAGACCGCGTGACCAGTTGTTATTCCGAGCAGTCTGTGCCTCGCCTAACATGGCTGTAGGTAATTCTCGCCACGGGCCGCAAGGAGGTCCTATGACCAAGTAGAGTGCATGACTCATTAACCGATGAACCTAAGAAGTACGTTACCGGTGAGTTTCAGAAGGTGCAGTAGAAACTGCGAGAACTGTGATTGTAAAATGATACATACCAAGTTTATCAAAATTGGTAAAGGCGTCCAAATATTATGGTGAATTATAGAGACTCACAAACATTCATGAACCTATAAAACTTACACTCTTTTTTGGGGTAGTCGTGGAAAAATACGACATCATTTTGCAGATATTATGATGAAACTGACTTTAGACAGTAAGCTGTTTCCAGGGCGATAGGAGAAAACTAGACAATCGTCTGTAATAAAAAAAATAATGGAAAAAAATCTCAATCCAATCAGTCAGTGACTTCTGATTCGTCTTTATGGCAAATTCGGTCAAAATTTAGACAAATATCGGGATCGAGATTGCGACCGAGATAGATTTTAAATTCCAGCGAAAGTCAAAACATTTTCGACACTGCATCAGAAATTTAAAATTTTAGTTTTGCAGAGAGAAGTAGGAGACTAAGAAAATTAAAAAAAAAGTTCTGAAAAAAATCCGATCCAAAAAATTTGTTGCAAATGGAAATACTGCATTCATTTTTGTATTTGTAACCGTAAAAGATAGTGAGCGATATGACCTGTCCTCGACCAAACGCGGGTACTTTGTAATGCACTAATAAAAGATCTATCTACCATCCATTCTATTTGTTCAGACTTACTTAAGATTACTAACGAATATACGACAAAAAAGATGACATAAACAAATGATTATAATTATGGTTTATGCAATTTGTTCCCTAAAGCTATTGTCAAACAGACAGGCAGGGGCGTGGCGAACGCGAAGCGAGGCGATGCAATTGTTTGAAGCCAGTCACATAGAAAAGCGAAAGCGATTCGATATTCTATGTGACTGGCTTCAAACAATTCCATACATTACTAACAAAAACGCCTCGCTTCGCGTTCGCTTCGCCTGTCTGTTTGACAATAGCTTTATTGTGGAGTAATTAAATGCCAAAAGTATAATAGCTTAGATTCAGGCTTATAAAACTTCTTACAATAGCTTTACCAGAAGAAGTTGTCCAAAATATTGGCCATTGTGTGAACACCATTTCAACTAGATGTTCCCGTGGCTTCACCCTCGCTGTTCGCTCCTTTTGGTCGTAGCGTGATGTTATATTCCTTCCTCGATAAGTAAAATATCCAACACAAAAATAAAATGTTTCAACCGAACCAGGCGTTCAACTAAAAACCTCTTCATTTTTATAAAATTCTTAGGCGGTTTGAAAAGTTCTTGGATTGACCTAGATTTGAGGGTAGTATGTAAATAAATTTGTACTCATTCGATAGCTTGATTATTCATTAGAACGTATGTCAAGTTTCATTGTAACAGGTTGCGTAATTTCTTTTTTAAGATTTTTTATTTGCGGGCTACACTGCCGAGAAATGGAAAAAACGTAGTAGAGCCGCGACTAAAACTTTGTCAAAACTAAAACAATACTATTTTTAATAAAGTAAGGAATAAATAACAAATTCCGAGATTCTGCTTCTTCGTATTCCATGGTAAAAAAGTGGGCAGCATTATTCAGACAAGGCAGAGAGAATGGCAAAGATGACTCGAGGAACCGAGGGCCACGGACGTCCTTCACACCAGAAATCATAGAACAAATTAGAAAATTGTTTTGAAAGAGCGAATATTGAAAGTGTGTGAAACTAAGTGACACTATAGGGATGTCAACCAGTGAATGATTCATATCAAAGCAAAAGGAATGAAAAAAGTTTTGGCAGAATGACTGCCGCGATGGTTGATGATCTCAAGATGTAATCTGACGGTGCGGTGTTTTGATCAGATACCATAAATTTTTTGTTAAGATTTTTAAAAATATTGTACTACATAACCCAATGACCCTTATTACCCATAGAAATTGTCATAAAATCATCTTCAATTATACTCCCTTTAGCCCATCTCCTTCGTATACCTAATGAATAGGAGCCGAACTCACCGATACGGCCAAGGTCGCCGGTTGTCTGTCGCTCCAATCAATACTATTTCATTATGCACGACAAGCCGAACGGGTGACATTATACCTACTCCATAGCTACCTGTAGGTATTTTGACCGCAACACCTGTCACATTAGTTACGTGCTGCGTTCATGTAACTGCATTATACAATAGACGAGTATCATGGCATATCTTTAATTAACTGTAGTAGGTTTTGTTGAGGCGGGCCGCGTGAGGGAGAGGACAGCGCCCTCCCTCCACCCCAGCCGCAGTGGTAGACGCCCACGGCGTCGGACGTCGGCAGACGATCTCCGGCTACCGTAGGCCACGGGTGATAATCTTCGTTAGTGTCCGACCGAAACTGGTTTTTCAGCCGAAACCGAACTTTCGGCCTTGCTCTCAGTTTCGGCCGAAACCGAAACCGAAACTTTTTAAAACATTTAAAATGTTCACTTTTTTTTTCACATTTGAAAAAGTGTTAAATATACATGGTGAATTTTTCAACTGGGCGTGTATGGCTATATCCTTAACTATGAGGAATGTCGAAAAACGTTGAATTGTCTCGAGACCGATTTTGACGAAAAATAAAGCTTTTCATTGGATTTTCGAAAAATCAATAATCCTGTCCAGAAACCAAAACCGCTGACTTTTGGAAAAAATAATCACACCCTGTATTATTACAGCATTCGATAGTGTTAGTAATAAGGATCAAATTCTGGGAAGTAATGAAATACGGCAAACTTATGGAAATAGCCGATTTTTAAGAAATTGCTATTCTTCTATGTTATTTAACTTGTTCTGAGCCATAATCTATTCGAAATTATAAAAAATCTGTGTTTTCAATGTTTCGCTGGATTTGAAGTCTCAATAATCGCATTATATTCAGTAATACGAAATTACTGACTTGAAAAAAAAGTATTCTTTCAAAGAAGGAACCGTTAACTTAATTACGTTTCGAATACAGTCACTGCCTTGACGATTGATAAATTTGTAATCATTAACGTACGTAACAAATACATTTTATTATGACATGAATATGAAAGACTTACTCTTGGCAGTAAACTCAAAAACATAACCTCAACAGCTCACGATTAAATGAACGGTGGCGAACTGAGCCGGGGCCCCACCGGAGAGCAGGCATGTGATAGATGCGAATTTTACCGAACGACACACGAAAATGAACGAACACTTGAGTTTCGGCGGGGCCGAAAGTTTCGGCTATATTTTGGCCGAAACCGAAACTAAGGCCGAAACTAGATTTTTTGGCCGAAACCGGCCGAAACCGAAACCGAAACCGAAATTTCGGTCGGTGGGTGTGTGTTATTGTAACTGTGCTTAAACTTTCCGGGTTATTAAATGTAATGTTATGTATTATATTTATAAACCTCTGTGTGTATATCCGGTTCCCGGATGGACCTACTTGATAGTGAAGTGACGACTCCCATTACCCACGACACGTCATTAAAATGTATCAAAAAATATCGCGGATGAAAGCATTTTCAATTTATTTGACACTCCTTCTCATTTATGATAACTTGACTGGTGTAAGCTGATCCTTTATTACACCAAAAGGCTTTAAGCCTAAGGGGTCAACTTAAACTGGTCTCCATGGCGTATAAAAACATGGCATCGAATGATTTGCGGAAATTACTGTTTAATTGGGTATGGGCGTCGCATGCGCAACCGGTTGATGGCGGATGCACGCTGCGATTGTCTCGTCCTATAATCACGCCAATAAATGGTTCGGTTTCGATCGGTTATTGTGGTATCGACTTACGATCACTGCCCATAATGGAACTGGATCCAGTTTACAGCGACTTGAGATTCTAATTAATGTTAAGACCTGTTCAAATGAGGTTCAAGTTGCTTGTCTGATCATAAATTCGAGCTGTGAGGGAAACCTTATCCTTTAGGCGCACGCGGTGATGTTGCCAGAGTTGCGTGTAAATGACGGGGTCAAAGACCTATGAAACCTTCTTCTGTATTTGACGAGTTGACTTGATCAAAGGCAAAGAGATATTGTAATTTTGTCAAAATGATTCCTTTCAATACAATTAAGCTCGCCACATTGCATTTCAATATTGATTAAAAATAATATGACTTATTGGTCACACTTGGTTGGCGGCACGAGCGACATAATTTATCGCTGGGTTATTCTGTCACACACGCCAATATGAAATATGACCGCATTACGAAACTCTTGACTGAATGTTTTATACAATAACGTAATTTGTGAAAGCCATTATGCTAATTTATTGACGTTTTTATGTTCTCCGGCGCTTCGACGGCGACACGAGACGATTTGCGTTCAAACGTCGCCATCTTGATAAAAATTACCTACGAGACTGTGACAGTTGAAATATTAACCCGTCCAATAGGCCACTGGCAACACTAACTTTTGTATTATGTTAATTGTTAGACATATAAAAAATAACTCACTGGCTAATATTTTGATTGGCCGAAAAAATATTATTAATACCGATTTATAATCGAAACTTGATACGGATGATATTGTTTGATTGTGAAACTTTTAACTCTTGCTATTTATATTACGTCTTTATATTCTTTAAAGTTTAAGGTTACCTATTAGTGGCGATAGCTAGGCCCCGTATAAACTATACACTTTGAAGGGCCCCAAAAAAGTTTTGTTTTTGGGGCCCTTCTAAGTGTATAGTTTTACAAAATGAAGACATTAGCATCCTGACTCGTGTAAAATAATGCTATTACTGATGTCTTAAAGTGAATTTTGATAGAAGCTAGAAAATTGAGAATGCTGATTGATTGATCATAGCTCATTTATGACAACTGCATACCTAAAGCCTTTTGAAAATTGAGCTATGTTAGGAGTTCGATAATACTCGTATAATTAGAGCTTTACGGCTTTTTTTTTTTTTTTTTAGCGTGGTAAAATCATCAAATGAGTCCTCCAACCCCGGGCAGGGCGGGAGGGACTGTCAGACTTCTACTGACTAAAATCCACGGTGTCCTTCAATAGCCTGTTACGTTCCGGGGTCACGGTAAGGAAATAATCCCGCGACCCCGGCAGGGAGCTTTATGGCTGCGATGAGTTTTCATTTAAGAGCAACATTTTATGT
Organism: Agrotis clavis; assembly: GCA_954870645.1. NCBI lineage: Eukaryota > Metazoa > Arthropoda > Insecta > Lepidoptera > Noctuidae > Agrotis > Agrotis clavis. The sequence continues at coordinate 4,044,466 of OX940919.1, read as the reverse complement.
TTTTATTCCAATGGTCGGGGGCCCTTAACACTTGGGGGCCCCGTATAATTGATACGGCTGATACGGCGGTAGCTACGCCTCTGTTACCTATTCGCAATGGATAAGTAAACTAAACCCACCTCTATGATCGGCCACGTTAAAAGTCGAGACACACACTCACGGGGTTGTTTTGTGAAAAGTCAATTTAATTTTGTTCGCAAAGAATCTTTATTCTGGGCAACTTTCAGTGGCGAATCGATTGAACATCGAGTAACGTTTTTGCAAAAATGATTTATTTATTCAACACTAGTAACATGTTGTTTTCAAGCGCCAAAAGTAGAGGTGGCACTGTAATCAAAACTTATAATTAACAACAAATTATTTCTAAAGCCACAAATGGAAACAGTTACAAACAAGGAATTATTGTACAGACGCCAGCACATCAAGCTACCACAATCTGTCAGATTTCTTTAATAGAATTTCAACCCTATCACAAGAGCAGAAGGTTAATGTTGACCTGCTGGCGTCTGTACCAAGACGGTAATTAAATAAATCACTAGGTACGGGAAAAAACTTCTCGGTAATTTTCACCTCCTCTAATAGCCTATAATTTAACAAAAAATAAGGAAATTCTACCAAAATGTAATGACGCCTTTTGGCGAAAAAGTTGTAAACGGCCAGGCTTTTTTATTTAGTTAAACCTAAGCGATGCGAAACATTAACTTTAATATGTTTTGCTATAAAAATCGTAAAAGCTTACACCTAAATGAGTATACAGGTATTGGAAGTTTAGTGCGGTTTTAAAACTTATTCGAACGCGATATCATAAACTTCAATCATTCCATACAAATTGAAGTTCACTCTTCACTACGAGTATACGCTGAAATGATACTACGTGTCTTTTTTTTTGGATTTTAATGATCTGATCATTCGGACCTCTAAGTCAAGTCTTATTTAATTAACTACATGTCTGTTATCAAAATAAAAATGTTTCGTTTATTAAAAAATGACAACACAACAAATATCATACCTATTATTTAATGAATCTGTCAAAATCACGAACTAATATCTAATATGCTTATATTATTGTTTAAGTTTGTAGTGGTTTTATTAATTTCGCCGCTTTTTATGTTCATTCTAGAAGGTTATTTTTAAAGTTTGTGATCACAAAACATTTATGAATTTAGAATGGCACCTATTGTGTTAGCCACGTGACATTAGATAAACAATCATAGACAATTCGTTACGGTTTTTTGCCCAATCTATAATAAACATAGGGTCAACGTTCTTATTCTTTCTTCTCGAATAAAATACGATATGGCTTTTTAAGAATATAAGAATTAAAATAGAAAAACTGGTTGCAAGACTGTTTTTTTTTTAAATTTTATTTTGCTTTTATGTTTTATGGTTGCAAAAACCTGTTTTCATAGATAATAAATGATTAGGCTACCTGAGATACGAGTAGGTAAAAGAGCTTTTTTGTGTATTCATGTAAAGGAATTTAAACTGTGTATGGTAAACAAATACAAACGTTACACTTACATTAACTAAAATAACAACTGTTTAACCATATACCTAATAATTTCAGAGTCAGTTTTCAGAAACGCTGTTTTACGTGAACTGACAATACCTTTTTCAATTTAAATTTTGGTGTAACTTTCGTGTAAAACAAAATGTCATGGAAAGATAAGCATAGCCACTTTATTCACATTCTGTTCAGAAAATTTAAGCCGTGAGTACAATGCAGGTCGGAAGTGCTAAAACTCCTACATGTGTGAAACACTGGTGTTACCATGTAGGCAGCGTGCGTTGCACTTTACCGTCTCTAATAATTTCCTCTCTGCTCGAAATTACCTGCTGTTTGTGACTGTACGCTGTTTGTGACTGTACTGTCTCTGGGGACGGGCTTACGATAAGAAAAGTTTTATCTTAAGTTACAAAAAAAAGATCCGTGTAGAGGTATTAAATCTTTCGAGTAACAGTTTCAAAATTTGAAAGCTAATGCGTAAAATGGTGTCTTTTTTAAGCGGCGATCGATCTCTTGTGGACAAAACGATGCATAATGAATTAATTATTGTATTGGGGCTGATATCATAAACTCAATTCGAGCTGAGATAAATGACCTTAAAGTTAAAATAATGATATTGGAAATAATTAAAGAATTAGCAGTTGAACTTAGTTTTATCGAAATATGTAATTGACATTCCTAGTTGCAACTTCGAAACTACACCCTGCTATCCTTTAGGACTTTAGGTCCTTCGGGTGCGCTGTCACCGACATATCAAAAATTGGTACCTCATATTTATTGAGCGGCCGTCGACCAAAATATTAAAAAAAATGGTACAAAATAACATTATGAACGAATTATAATCTGAGGTCTTATATCGAAAACTCAGTCCGGATTGAGTTATGGCTGTTTAAACACCCATAACTCATTACAATTACAATATTGTGAATAATTAAATTAGCACTTGAATTTAGTTTTATCGTAATATTTTATTGGCAAATCATGCTCCCAACTTCGAAACAACGGCCTGCTATCCCTTAATTGATTTATTTTTATATTGATAAAAGTGCAGAATATTTTTGCAAGAAAGCTACTTTACTTTCTATTTATTCTTGAATATAAAACAAATATTTACTGTTATTTCCGTAAACCTGAACTCCACCTGAGTTATTATTTCGGATGGGAATAAAAGCTGAAATAAGTCAGCAAGCTCCGTTTTCCGTAGTTCCTTATTTACCTGTCGCATTTCCCCTGAGGTGCCCCTTTATATTTGAACAAACAATGAGCGACGGCTTCCAAGGAAGATTTTCCAGAAAGTTCATGCCAAAATGTCAAGACGGATAAACGTTTTTTTTTTTGTTGTAAATATGGCCAGTAACGTTTTGTTTTTACAATTCCCTGATGATTGCTCTCCAGCGCAGTTATAGCGAGATTAGTGACGTAAAACCATGGTGAACCTTATCTTATGTCACCTAGAAGATATACGCTGATTTTTTAGGTAACTTTATGGCGGATGGCAGAATGGCCGGAGAGATAGCATGGAACCCTCACTTTCCACCGGAATTGGACCTGGATGCTTCATATGCCGTATAAGTAGGAAACCAACACTCGCAGAGACTGCCCCTGATTTACATGGTGCCTCATAATCTGGAGTGCCCAGCTTGAGAGATGCGGCGGCGCCCGGATCTTGTCGCAGCGAGCAGTCAGTGCTGCAGATAACCTCTCTGTCTGCAGTTCCGTAAGTCCATGGTCGAGAGTGAGAGCGTTGTTGCAGCAGATGCACCGAGCGCCGAAGCACGCACAAGGGCCAAGGAGTCCCGCTACCATAAGCTGCAGAAGGCAACGGAGTCCACCAGTTAACATGTGGGATAAACCCTGACTGGGATGTGAGGAGGTTATGACAGAGGTCTGTCATTGCCTTCCTCCCATGTGTCCCAGCTGATAAATGCTTAGTGTCGGTAGGTAAGCATTTGTTTACCTACCTGCCGTCATTAAGAACTTATCAGCTTATAGTACATTTTTATGACCATAAAAAGCCCCGGTTTGCGACCACCATATAATTTCAGAAGCATAAACATGATTAAACGAGATGTAAATATAGATATTAAAACGTTGTACAGCATTTTGTAATTAACAGCAGTGCTCCCATTGTTTTGTACAAGTGATTTATATTCTGTGGCCGCGAATTAATTGCGTGGAAGCCGTTAAAGATTCTTTGAATAAACAGAGCGTGCTCATTTTCATTTTTGTTACGATAAATATACGAATTTGGGGGTTGTTCGTGAAGTTCCAGCAATAATTTTGTAGGCTTTGTTTGGCTAAGTTTTGAGGTCACCTAATATGAATTTGAGCAAGCGTGACTCAAAGTCTAAGTCAATGTATCAAGCCTTGGTCTTGATGAAATAATTTAAGTAATCCTATCTACGTTATCTATTCAAAAAATGTGTATATTTGTCTGTTACATGAAAGCCAAAACCAAAATGTGATTCAGTAGCAATAGGATCATTGATCAAGCGAACAAAAGCCACTAATTAATATATTTGTTTCATCTTTTCCTATAGAAATACCTCCTTACCCTTTTTGTCACACCTTTTTGAGGATGTAATAAAGTAAGAAGGAAAGAGCGTTTTTCCGACACCGTTTTTAACAACTCTAAATTTATTAAAAATCGTCCTCGAAAAGCTAGTGTGTCAAAAAGGTGCAGCTCTAGTACTGCAGGCGTCCAAAGGCTTTTTTTTTTTTTTTTTTTTTTTTTTTTTTAGCGTGGTAAAATCATCAAATGAGTCCTCCAACCCCGGGCAGGGCGGGAGGGACTGTCAGACTTTTACTGACTAAAATCCACGGTGTCCTTCAATAGCCCTTTCTGTTCCAGGGTCACGGTAAGGAAATAATCCCGCGACCCCGGCAGGCTTTGGCCCTCTGAGAGGGGGGCCCCGTCATTATGCTGACGCTCTTTGAGGCGCGCGTGGGACACAACGCGCCGTCGACCCGGGCATGGTCCTTGGTCGGGCAGCGAGTTGCCCTTTACTCGCTGCCCGCATGCCCGCGCCTACGGTGGCCGGAGATCATCTAGCGACGTCCGTCGCCGTGGGCGTCTACTACCGCGGATGGGGCGGAGGGAGGACTCTGTCCTCTCTCGCTCGCGGCCCGCCTCCAGGCGTCCAAAGGCTACGATAAACGCTTTGTATTAGGTGGTCCGTATTTGTTTGTGATCTTTATTTATTACTAGCTTGGTCCTGAGTGACATAGGTTATAGGTGTCAACTGTTGAAAGAATTTTTTAAATCGGTCCAGTAGTTTCGAAGCCTATTCAATCCAAACAAACACTCAAATCTTTCTTCTTTATAGTATTATTGTGTAGAAAATAAAGTTAAAACTAGAAATAATTATTATTTCAAGACGCATATTAATTGTTATTTTGTACTACTTAATTAAGTATTTTAAGCGTGTAATTTACTAAAGGACCACTTTATGAAACATGTGTTCATTAGCAAGTTCCAAGAACTGGAGCGTCTGTTTAATTAGGACCTTATTTTTGTTTGTTTAAGTTACCCTAATGTTACTAGATTTAGATTTGAACTATAAGTTTATTTAGTAATGTTTATGTTTGAGGACTAAGCCTCATAAATAAACACAAAAATTACGCTAACAATAACAAAAATATCAACTGTTTAACCACAGATTAATTTCAGAACGACTTTTACAAATTGAGTTTCGAGCTGTTGGTGAAACCTAATCTAATCCACATATTTTTTTTTTCAGTTTTGAATATTTTATAGCCTTTTTACTCGATTGATAATAGTTTTATTTAGAGAGCATTTTAATCCTAACTAGGTACTGTTATAAAAGCAAGTCATTTGTTACCTTTCCACGAACCGTTCATCCTGAAATGTCGCATATACGTTGTTAAGTGTACAGAAACGGACATATCTCAGTTTCCTTCGTTTCTCGAAAAATAGCACTGTACTCTTAACACGAGTTTTCACTATTTTACTTTACAGCGTCTTTCCAGTATTTACAGCGTTTGGAAAAATGGAACAGCGCCTCTGGTGTGCGAAGAAGGAACAATTTTTTTCCTTTTGTCAATTTGAAAATGTCAAAGTTCAAGCTTACGTCAGAATAACTGAAAACTGATGATAAGGCCTCTGTTTCTAAGGAAAGCAGCAATAACTTCCTTAAGATAATCCTATTAGATGTCGCCACGTACATACGTCGGAATTGTTAAAAACGCTTATTTGCCCATTAAACAAAAATCTAATTGAGCTTCAAACATTTTAGAGTCCACATCAGTTTGAAGTCTTTTTGAAGCGGTGCTAGTGTCTACGTCATTACATCAAATTGAATAAAAAAAAAAAAATACCATGAACTTTCTGCAGGACATCAATCGTGGCGGGGGCTCTAAGTCCTACATATGTATAATAATGTCATATGCCCTACACATAACGAGGAGACAAATCGTCTTGATCGCATTTGTCCGTCGTACGATGACCCTTCCTTTCAATTCCGCATTGTCCGGTCTAAACGCTGATAGCATCTAGAGTGGTGCCGCCGGCCTAATGGGATCCCGGGGTTACGCTTAATGCTCTTAATAATACAATCGCGGGACTGACAAATTGCAGCGTCTCGCGGGATTGGGGATGGAAACCATTGCTGTAATCGGTTTAGAGGGTAAACAATGTGATAGCGTGGGTTGTTGCTTTGTTAATATTGGTCTGATTCACTGAATTCTAGAATTAAGGGCAGATAGATGGGAGGATCCAAATGTCATATGTGGCACAATCTCGAATTGAGAACCTCCTCCTCTTTTTTATCGGTTAACAATTGTACTAAATTAGACAAAATTAAATAATCGTTTATTATAACACAAAATTATAGACCAGAATGCACGTGGAGATGAGTGGACCACGTGAGCATAAAAGAGCCTACCTATCTACTCCGATTTCAAAAGTAAAATGCTCGTTTCACGTGAGGGATAGTTATTGTGGTTTTCGCAAAAAATGAAAAAAGGTAGAAGAAAAAAAAATTGGACCCCACACAGGACAAAATGAACAACATGAATAAACGTGGCTGATAATGACTGTCATATCACATCACCATTATAATTTCACTTGTCATGTGTCCGAGACAACTCTGCTCGAAATTGACCCACAATACCTTTCTATTTTGTGACAAACTCAAGTGCAACAAACTCCTCAATAATTCCGAAACTACTCAGCGGACAATGCTCAAACAGTTTTAGTCGCGATCTTACCTCGAGAGCTGTCAGTTTTGTTTACGACTGTACCTACTTAACAATCTATCTATCGGCATGTACTCTATCGGTCACTTCGCTACCCCCACCGAATAATATCGTAATGTGATATAACGATACTTTGCGTTTTATTGCATATTCATCATGTAGGTACTCTCTTACACCTTGTCAATTTTTTTCACATTTTTCCTACGAGTACTTTACAAAATAGTATTTTTTTAATAACCATAGCCCTAATATTCCGTTACAGATTTATTGTACTTATTTACGTGAATAACATCGCTTCTGGTGATTACGGATAGCACTGCTAATAAGAATTTCAATATGTTACGATAACGATATTATTCGAGTATGAAACAGCAAACTCGTTCTATAGTAATATTTTTTAACAATACTATTCCTGTCGAGATTTTATTTCAAAGGTACAGTAATGCTGGTTACTATTTAATAATGTATTTTTTTTAAAATAGCAATTACTTTTGCAATAGTTTACCGAGGTGATATCTACACTCAATCTACGATTGCTGTATTATCTATTATGCATTTCGCATCGCTTTCTTTTTTCCTAATGATAAACAAAGAGATAGAATAATATCGAGTATGTGGCATACCACCCCCCAATGGACATTGGCCCTGGTAACACACAAAATCCGCACACTGACGACCGATGAGAAGATTATCGAGCTGGAGGAAGAATTGAGCAAAATGCAATGAAATCCGAAGAGAGGGTCAGGATACGATAGTTCTAGATTCCGGCAACATGCTCTTCTACCGGGAAGGAGACCGTTAATCCCAGGTTGGTGTTGGATTTCTCGTCCGCAGGTCCCTCATCAACAACGTTATGAAAGTCGACAGTTTGTCGAGTAGGGTAACAAACACCTTATACTTACAATAATCAACCGGTATTCGTTAAAGGTCATACAGGTATATGCGCCGACCTCGACACATTTTGATGATGAAGTAAGGGCATTGTATCAGGAGATATCCCAGGCCATACATACCTCCGAAACATACTTCACCGTTGTTATGGGGACTTCAACGTGCAGGGCGCACGGAATAACGATGAGTTGAGAGTGGGGCCATTTGGGTATGGGCAGCGAAACCATAGGGGCCAGCGACTGGTCGACTTCATGGAAAAGGAAGAACTTCATTTAATGAACTCCTACATCCAGAAGCGGCCATCCAGAAGGTAGATGTGGGTGAGCCCGATGGTACTATCAGAAATGAGATCGACTTCATCATGAAAACCAAGAAGCGAATATTCAGTGATGTCTCTGTGATCCCAAAGGTAAAAACCGCTAGCGATCACCGAATGGTCAGATGCACATTGAATATTAATGTGAAACTTGAAAGGTCTCGTCTGGTGAAGTCCACGCTCCGACCTGGTCCTGCCCACATCCAGAAACCCGAAGACTTTCAACTCGAACTGCACAATCGCTTCCAGTGCCTATCCGAATGCGAAACTGTGGACGATATTAACAATGGGTTGGTGGAAACTTTCCAAGCTGTGGGGTCCAAGTTCTTTAAGACCCCGCGCCGCAATAAACCTCAAAAGCTCTCGAACGGAACCATCAAGTTGATGCAAGACCGGACCGAGATGAGGCTGCAATCTTCAGCTGATATGTCGGAATATGGCAAATTCAATAGACGAATCTCTAAATCAATGCGACGTGGCCTGCGTGCCTTTAGTGCGGCACGGATCAAAGAGGCAATCGAGCGGAACCAGGGCTCAAAAGTCTTCGCAAAGAATTCGTCTATTGGGCAAAGCCAAATTTTAATGACGAAGCTGAAGATTAATGACGGCAGCATCATTTCGACGAAACCGGAGATTCTGAGAGAGCTTGAGAGGTTTTACGGACATTTATACACATCAACACCCAGTGTCGGTACAGCTCGAGACGCAAAAGCTAAACTGACTCGACACTGCACTGAGGCTATCCCGGACATCAGCCTGTATGAGATTAGAATGGCTCTTAATCAGCTCTAGAATAACAAGGCGCCGCCGGGTGAGGACGGAATCACAACTGAACTTCTGAGAGCGGGTGGAAAACCGGTACTTTTAGTCCTCTAGAAGTTATTTGATTCCGTCATATTTGAAGGTACTACACAGGTTGTTTTCAAAAAGGGTGACAACGCCTTGTTGAAGAACTACAGGCCAATCTCACTTCTGAGCCATGTATACAAGCTGTTCTCAAAAGTCATTATGAACCGTCTCGAACGCAAGTTTGATGACTTCCAGCCTCCCGAACAAGCCGGTTTCCGAAAAGATTTTAGTACTATAGACCACATACACACGCTCCGCCAGGTTATAGAGAAGACGAGGAGTATAATCGGCCATAATGTTTAGCGTTTGTGGACTATGAAAAAGCCTTCGATTCATTTGAAACCTGGGCAGTATTGCAGTTCCTCCAACGACGACATATCGACTATAGGTATCGAAGTGTTGAAGTGTTTGTATAGAAACGCCACCATGTCCATCCGACTTCAAGAAGAGAGCAATTGCAGTAAATCGTGAGACAGGGAGACGTTACTTCTCCGAAACTGTTCACGACCGCGTTGTAGGTCGTTTTCAAGCTCTTGGAATGGAACTGACTCGGCATCAACATCAATGGCGAATATATCAGTCACCTTCGTTTTACCGATGATTACAGTCATCATGGCAGAATCGTTGGGGCACCTCGATGCTATGCTCAGCGACCTCAGTATCGTTTTCCAACGGTTCGGCCTTAAAATGAACATGGGCAAGACGAAAATCATTTCGAACGTCCATGTGGCACCCGTATCGGTTGTTGTTGGGAATGATACTCTCGAAGTTGTAGACCATTATACTTACCTTGGACAGATTGTTCAGTTATACATACAGTTATACTGTAATGAGGTCACCCAAAGAATCCAACTCGGATGGGCAGCGTTTGGGAAGCTACGTGATATCTTCTCGTCAGAATCCCACACTGTCTCAAGACAAGGGTGTTAAACCAGCGTGTGTTGCCAGTGATTACGTAGGGCTCCGAAACGTGGTCTTTCACTGCTGGGACACTCGGAGTTTCATTGCGGGATAAAAATCCGGAACAAGGATATTCGGCGAAGAACCAGAGTCACCCACGTGGCTAATACAATTTACAAGTTGAAGTGACACAATGGGCAGGCCACATCGCTCGTTGAACTGACGACTGATGGGGAAAAAAAGTTCTCGAGTGGCGACCACGGACCGGAAGACGCAGCGTAGGCCTCCCACAAGGTGGACCGACGATATCGTGAGGGTTGCGGGCAACCGATGGATGCAAGTAGCGAATTGTCGTTTGGCGGGGCGGTCTAAGGGGAGGCCTATGTTCAACAGTGGACGTCTTCCGGCTGACGATGATGATGATGAGTGTTATTTTATCAGAAACCCATAGTTTTATTGAAAGTTATATTTCTAATAATGGGTATTACTTAACAGGCAATTTAAGAATAAAATAGTATTCAAACAATAATAAAAATTAAAATGTATATTTTATAGGCGAAAATCCCAGTAACAGTCAATTACCGTTTAAGTTTGGATGTCATTGTTTAACGAATAACATTGTAGTATACTATTATTGTGCACGCTGTCTTTTTGTTTTTACGCGAATAATATCGTTATGTTTTGTTGCGAAATAATGTTTTTCTAACTTATCCAGTAAAATATATTTTCTTTAATAACTTGGTTCTAATAAAATAAAAACTTAATATGTTTATTTAGAATGATTCTATAAAAAATTAACTTTCATTTGATATATAAATCATTCTCTTAGGTTGGATAATTTTTACAATAATCATAAAAAAACACTGTTTTATTTTTCCTGTAAAATTTGAATTTATCGATTACGATATTATTCGGTGGGGGTAGCGACTTGACTATTGTGGTGATGACGTCAACATGACAGATGGGAGGTGATGGAAGCGTTCACTTGCGATGAGTGGCCAGAAGTCAGTGCTGTACCCTTAGCACGAGGACAATTTTCAAGGAAAAAATTAGTTCCTTCGTCGCACACCAGAGGCGCTGTTCCATTTTTTTCATACAAGAAACGCTGTAAATACTGGAAAGTCGCTGTAAAGTAAAAGGGTGAAAAGTCGTGCTAAGGGTACTGATCGAAAATTGAACAAGCACAATTACATTGTTATTTAAAATAAATATTGAAAGATGCTTTAGTCACAAAATTCTATTTGACGAAATCTATACATCTATACAAAATATATTTTTTTCAATTTTTGAATCTCTGATAATTATGGCTGGGCCGATTTGACGGGACTCACGCGAACGAAGTCGCGGGTACAGGTAGTCTAAAATAATATTAGATATTATGGAGCAAAATGGTGGAGCAACATGTCTCAAATAAGTCTCGATTCTTGTAGTGCAACGAATCCGCAGTAATAAGGATGCTGTTGAAGAGTTAGTGCCTTTTCACACGTACAGGTTGCCGGATAGCCGGCGCGGCGCGGAGTGTCCGGTATCACATTTAGCTTTTACACGAGCCGATTTTATATCCAGTAGCGCCTTTACTATCCACGCGAGTACCGTAGTGACTACGCATACATAATTTAATTTTAAATGTACTCTAAAAATGGAACGTGAACAATAATTGCAATGTGGATTGTGTACAAGATACCGCCGCCAGAAAAGAAAGTCAAGAAATTATTGGGTTCATCCGATTAACATGAAAAGAGAACAGTGTGGAGCATTCTACACCTTATTTCCACACCTACTAAAATGGTGGGTAATACGAGGGTGTGAGAATAAACGACGTGTGCAGAGCACGCACACGTGTGTTTGTACACACGGCTACACATCAACCTATACAAAACCAGTTTATCGTGGTCTCGCTTTGTATGATCATTCCGCGCATACAACGATTAGCTTATACTGGTTTTGTATAGCTTGATGTGTACCTGGGCAACTAAGCGCCGGTGCGTATGAAAGCATGCTGAGTCTTCCATACAGCACTACGCGTCCTTTACTTCAATGAAGATTTTGTCATAAAAATAGTAACTTTTAGGCGCCTGTTACTTTCAAACTATTATAAATTTTGAAAAAAAGAAAACCTATAAACCAAGTTTTTTACAGTGTCAGAAGCATTCTAAAAAATCATTGAGATAGGATAACATTTAGGGGCAGGAAAACGTTTTCTCTTTTAGTATGGACGAGCGCTCGGTAGACGACAGTCTTAACCGGTACATGCATGTGAATGGGGGGAGGCCTTTGCCCAGAAGTGGGACAGAAAGGGGCTAATTAAAAAAAATGGAATATAACAAGCGTGAAAATGAGTTTGTTTATAACGTTTTCACACCAAAATCGTAAAATTGATTTGAATGAGTTCGGTACAAAGAATGGAGACGAGAGAAATGGCAGAGAGAGAATTTTCGGAGCAATGCCGCGGGCAAATTCGAGTAAGAATATTATTATGTAAAGTTCATTTTCAGCTTAGTGAAGATAATTATAATCAAAATTATATAACTGTTCAAAAGTTTATTTTAGAGAAATAAGTACCTAACCTCAAAGAAAGAAAGAAAGAAAGAAAGAAAGAAATAACATTTATTGGCACAGACACAGGGCACACTAATAAAATAAATTAAAAATGAACAAGCGTTTAAAAAAAGTAAAATTAAAATAACCTAAAACCATCCTGCACAAAATTGTTTGCCCCACGGCTGCTCCAAACAGGCCCAGTTCAGCATAAATGTCAGGCAACTAAGTGCCTGACGCTGGTTTTCAACTGGACCTGGTTGAGAGGTGAGTACGTCGAACCAGTTATGTTTATCAAGTGTGTGTATATTAATACTTATTATAGATATGTATAAATATAATTATGTTTATATATTATGTGTCACAATTAAGAACTAATACATATAGTTTAATCTTAATTGAATACATTATAGTGAAATATAAAATGATAATAATACGTAGGAACCTACACAAAAAAGAAAAAGTAAGAAGAATATTTCGCGCGTGCGATGCCGGTGCTTATCAAATTGTTATCCTCGGACAATGCGCTGCAAGCAGCGGAGCGCAGCGGACGATCGCACGCTTGACACGATAATACTCTTTTACCACAGAATTGAATAAATTAAAACGAAATTACAGAAAAGTAGACTAATAAGTTGGGATTAAATTTAAATAGAATAACTTTAAAGTTGTGAGTGCTTAGGTGAGTGTATTTTTATACTTATTAGTTTTACAACATTATATTGATTTTTATATATTTTTATCGTGGTTTAACGTAAATTTTCGAATAGCAAACGGAATACAAAGAACGAATAAATTTAATATGTGGGTACTGAAGAGTTTATTTTTTAATTTTTATGTATTTCCTTTCAGTGCTTAAACTATGATGGTACTAAAGCCTCATATTCACAATACAGTGAATACTTTCCGCCCGTTTTGAAAAGAGTGGCAGTGTTGCAGCAAGACACTTTTTGTAAGTAGAAGATATATTATAATTATATTGTATTAACAGCATTATAGACGTTGCTTGATTGGGTGAGCGATGTTTTTTTTTTTTTTCTAGGTCTCCTATACACGTTGGCATGTAATCTCAAGACTGCACCCAAGCCTGGGACGGAAGACGGAAGAGGCAGCTAAAGAAGCATACATCGCCGCACAGGCGACGTACATCGGAATTTAATCGGCATGGCAACAATTAGTATCATTTTGTGAAGTGGGTACACATCATATTATTGAGATATTATGTTGAACCATATCCAATTTTCGTTGCTCATTTATTAAATACTGCCGCAGACGGGTTCTGAATGTGTGTATCGTGCCAACCACCCTTATTGGTGGTGGAATATTGTTCCAAACCTTCGATGCAGCGTATCTAAAACTGCCCCTGAAAGCAGCCGTCTTGTGAGCCTGTGTTGTCAGTTGCTGTGCACAGAGGCGTGGAGCGCAATCGCGTCTACTGGTCATCCAACACAGCTTATCATACAAGTATTTTGGCTTCTTATGCTTGATTACACCGAAAAGTAGACATGCCAGGTGTAATTTTCGCCTTGACTTCATTTTTAGTACAAAGTGTTTGTTAAGGAAGGGGGTGATATGGCTTCTAGGAGGAACCGAATAACAGAAGCGCGCGCACGCGTTTTGGACTCTTTGTATAAGCCGGTCTGTACGAGCTAGCAAGCGAGGGCCGTAAACCGTGTCAGTGTAGTTTAATTTCGATAGAACAAGGGTTTCGACCAACTGCTCACGTAGCTGCTCAGACAAAAAGGGCCTCATCTTGTACAATAGTTTCAACCTATAGAAACAGTTTTGTACGGAACTGGCAACATGTTTCTCGAATCTAAGGTTGTGGTCCATACATAGACCGAGGTTGCGCGCTTCGTTAACTCGGTCAATAGGTTCTCCCATGAGAGATAGGTTCAATACTAAGGGTACCTTCCTTAACTGTTGTTTTGTACCAAACAACATGTATTTGGTCTTTGCCGGGTTTAATGCCAGGCAGTGCTCCTCTGCCCAGGTAGCTATTTTATTTAAATCATCATTTAAACGCTGAACTGCCGAATTGTAGTCTTCTGGTCTAAAAGATAGATAGACTTGAACATCATCAGCATAGATGTGATATTTGCAATTTTCAAGGCACTTAATTATGTCCGCACAATAAATAATAAATAGGATTGGTCCTAAAATTGAACCTTGAGGAACTCCCCTTTCCAATATAGCTAGAGCTGAAGTCAAAGTAGTACCGTCATCCAAGCGTAATTCAACGAATTGCTTCCTGTCACTGAGATAGCTGCGGAACCATTGTATAGCATTGTCATCAAATCCGTAGTAGCTAAGCTTAGACAGTAATAGCGATATATTCAAACAGTCAAAAGCACGGGAAAAGTCAAGTAGCACCATCAGTGTACACATGCCTTTGTCTTGGGCTGATAGGATGTTATCAGTGACATCCAATAATGCCGTAGAAGTACTGCGTTGCTTTCTGAAACCGGATTGTAAGTCCGGTAACAGTCCATTTTCCTCCAAGAACCGAGTCAGCTGATGGCACACCACTCTCTCCATTACCTTCGACAGGCAAGGCAGTATGCTTATAGGCCGCAAGTCTTTTATTTCTGTCGGGTTTAAATTTTTTGGTATGGGTCTGACAGTGGCAATTTTCCACTGGCTGGGAAACGTGGAAGTCCATATTGAGTTGTTAATAATAAATGTGATAATTTCCAATGTAAGTGGCAAAGTTAGATTTAGCATATTTAAAGTAATGTGGTCGCAGCCTTCCGCATTTGATTTTAAATTGGAAATGATTCGCGAGATTTCATCTTGGTCCACAGGGGCAATAGTGAAAGTTGCGTCGTTAAATCTGTGGGACTCGTAGTACGTTACAAGCGACGCGCTGGCCACCGGGTTGCCAGGAACATTTAAAAAGGTACTATTTATTAGATCTGGGTCTCTAAAGTGTGATGGTAGTTCTTGACCGCGCTTAGAGGAGGAAAAGGTGGATTTAATGTTTTTCCATAATAATTTAGGATTATTTATTTTATTGTTAATATTGTACCTAAAGTATGCAGTTTTTTCATGGTACAAGGCGCTTTCCACTAAAGTTTTCAACTGTTTATAATACTGTTTTTTTTGTTCTGTCTTGGTCTTTCTATACGCAGTCAATGCTTTGTCCCGCAGCCGCATCATGAGCTTAATAGTGTCAGTGATCCAGGGATACGATACTTTCTTTATAGTACAGGTCTTGATAGGTGCATGTTCGTCAAATAATGATATTATCCGCTCATTTAGACTATAAATCAAATCATTCACATTGGAAAGGTCAGCAATATTTTCCAAGTTCAATTGAGTCAAATCACTGTTAAAACTGTCCCTACAAATATCTTTGATGGGCCTGTATCTTGCTACAAATGGTTTAATTTTGTCACGTTTTAAATGGAATTCACTGACTATGATGGCATGACCAGTACACGTTCCAAATGATTCCACATTTGTGTATCTTGCCCCAAGGTCTGTGCACAGTAGGTCGATAAGGGTTTCGCTCGTATCAGTGAAATGTGTCGGCGAAGTAACTAACTGAGACAGGCTCAAGCAATTCAGAAACTCGAGTACCTTTCTAGCTTTGTGCTCGTTGGTATTTATCATATTTACGTTAAAATCACCGAGCAAAATGAAATGATCACAGTTTCCTAAAGCAGCAATAGTGTTCGTTACAGCATCCAAAAATAAATCAATTTCAAACCATGGTGGTCGATAAGCAGTACCGATTGCAATTCTTTTACCTGCCATGGTACACGTAAGCCACATTTGCTCGACGGATTCGAATCTAGGGTCAATCGGCCCGGTGTACGTTCGCGCACTCAAACCTCGCCGCAGGTAGAACCCGACGCCACCACCACGGCCCGCGCGCACGCACGCCGGCCGTGGCACGTGTCGCAGGTTATAGCCGGGCACCGCAGGCGCGCGCCCGTCCTCGCCCGAACGCAACCAAGTTTCGTTTATAGCCAATACATCGAAATCGTATTTGCCGACTGCACTAATAAAATCGTCATGGCCTGTACCTAGAGAACCCACATTTAAAAAACCAATCTTTAGATACTTATTTTTATTAGACATTACTAAAATAATATGTTATTTCGAACATGAACATTTTACAGTTTAATATTATTTTTCCCAATGTAATTAAAAAACTTTGATCAATTGTTAATATCATTTTGTGTAGAATTTTAATTAGTATTTCATTATATTTAATATAAATACGTAATATAAGGTAAATTAAGGATAACAGCAATGTAAACTTTAAGTCTGACAGAATTGTAAATATAAAAAGTAAATGTATGTGTATGTAAATATTATATGTAAGGGAGGTATAACTGTGGTTCGAGTTTAATAGCACTCTGCGATGCGCGGCCGTGAGACAAACACTATCGTTGAAAATAATGACATAAAAAACGACCACGCCATATTTGAAACATTTAGTTACATAATACCAATTGTTACAGGCTTTTAAACAATAAAATAAAGGCATAAAATTATTAAAACTTAAGATTACATAAATTTGAGCAAAAAACTTAGGGCAAACCGTGATTACGATTGGCAGGAGCCTGTATGGGTATGGCTGCAAAAACACGATGAATATCAGCCTCACAGCGGATCTGGTGAACCGAGTCCCCTGCCTTGTAGCGGGCGAGTATACGGCCTCGCCTGGACCAAACGAATTGCCATCCGAAACGACTACCAGCCTCCCGCACCTGCCGAAACAACTCCCGATTGATCTTCGTAAGGCGCTCATTTATGTAGATGCGCGAGGCCGGACCTGGCAAATCAAGATCAGCCGAAGTCATACCACGACGCACTCGGGCGGCTTCCACCATCTCGTCGCGTAGGTCTCGGCGCGCGAAACGTACGATGAGGAATCGCGGGCGGGTCTCGACAGGTGCTGGCTGCGTAGCATTTATGCGCCTGCCCCCAACTCGCTCGGCACTTACAATGTCGCGCGCTTTGGCTTTAACGCCCAACTTTGACGCAACTGTCAAGGCCGTATGTACCGGGTTTTCACCAGGAGCTTCGGGCAGATTTGAGATTTGAACATCGGTTGCTAGGAGCTCCTGATCACGGTCGTTTATATCGCTCCGAAGCTGAGCAATGATTTCGTTCACCCCCGTTGACTCCTGTTCCTGTGTACGGTTCTCTATCACAGCGACCCTCTCTTCTAATGCGCTCATGCGGTCGTTTGTTTTTTTTATTGTTGACCTTAGTTCGGCCAGGTCATCGCGCATTAGCTGAAATTCCTGCCTGATCGTGATAATAAACTCCTCCTTAAATTTCTTTAGCTCCGCCGTGATGTCCGAAGGGTGATGAGTCATCTCTTGTGTGGCGTCCAGAGCCGTGGTATTGATGGGACTTGTGTCCATCAAGTTTACCGGGCTATCATCTAGCGGCACCTCTGCCTGTCCCCTCACTGGTGTCTCGTTACGGTTGTCCCGCACTTGGTTTTTATTGCATTCTGGACAGTGCCATGGTACCGTAATTATGCCAGTCAGGTGTAGCTTAACGCACCGACGGTGATATGATCGATGGCAGATGTCGCATTTAGCGCCATCTACCGGTGACTGAAATTTACCGCAGGCGCCGCACTTGTTCATAATGACGTTCACTATCGCGAGCTCGGTTGAAACCGATCGATCAACAACGCAGTGCGCGTGACAAATAACAGATGTAGCTGTTAACAGTGTAGGCGTTTATGGTGTTTAAAGCAGCGTTATGGCGATTTCAGACACCATACGCTATCACACTGGATCAAAGGAACCTACTTAACCTGACTTAACCTTCATCGATTTAATTAGCAGCTCTAGGGGTCACAAGTTACGATACATTTTAGATCAAAGTCTCAGTTTACAAGTTTTGAACTCAAATTATATCATATTTAACATTATAAAATACGAATCAGTTTTAAAGCACTCTAGGCAATCGAAATATAATATTAGTTTCTCAATGCATGTATTGCTACAAAAATCTTTCTAAGTACATAGTACATCGCGATAGTTTTTGAACGAAAATGTCTACATAATATTTAAATGAAAGAATCTGTGCAATAACTGGCGCCAAAAGTATGAATAAATTTAAATTAATAAACCAGGCCATTTAATCGTCTTTTGCGTTTTCAAGCATTTTTCGTTACGTTAGCCTGTAACGTGAATACTATAAAAAAAGATGGCCTCTGGTTGCAGAGGCCTAATCATGAGTTTTCAGCGTAAAGTAAACTGGAACTTTGACATTTTCAAATTGACAAATTTCAAGGACAAAATTAGTTCCTTCTTCGCATAAATAATAATTTAGGCACAAAATGGCCACTACTGTCTTTTTATGTAACTCAAATAATTGTTTTTACAGGGTGCTTATCAATTCCAACTCTTTTTAACAATATACACCGTATCGTGGGTTCGATTCCCGCACGTAATAAATTTATAACACCTATGAATTCCTATGAGCATTTACAAGCACCCGTTTTCACGGTATCAGTATCATGTAACCCGCGAAACCCAAAAACTGTTCTAATCTCCCTGGTTTTTTAAAATCGTGGCTTCTTTTTATTATGAACTTTCTGCGTCCATATTTTATGTAATAGTTTGTGTTAGAATGGTATTCAACCTCATCGTCGTCTTGGGCGATTATGGCCGGCCACACGATGGCTCCATACCTTATAGAAAACATGATCGCTTGACCCCATGGCGCCCCGCGCCGGTTTCGCACCGGTATTTCTAAGGCGGTAGTAGGTATTCATATACAAAAGCATATAAATTACTTAAGGTTAATGCTATATGTGACTCAGATTCTAAATTATATTATTGTAGTGTTAATTTAGAATAGAATTGTATGCAAAATATATTGCTTTTTTTGACCTTTCGCAGATTAAATTGAACTTGTGAATTTTTAGTTCGTTAAGGTGATTGCTTCGATGTAGCCCGCGAAATTCAAATTTTTTTACGTTTTTTGCAATTTGCAGGCCAGTGACATGTTGTAACTTTATAAATATTTGTGTTGCGCAAATAACAAGTATAATTTTAAATATAAAAAATATCAAAAAACTCGCTCCATCAGCTCTCACATAGAAAAGGTGCATCGTAGTTAGATTTCGGAGATTTTAACATGATGCACCTTTTCTATGTGAGAGCTGATGGAGCGAGTTTTTTGATATTTTTTATATTTAAAATTATACTTGTTATTTGCGCAACACAAATATTTATAAAGTTACAATATGTCACTGGCCTGCAAATTGCAAAAAACGTAAAAAAATTTGAATTTCGCGGGCTGGTTGGAGCATCCCCCTTAAGCTAATTCTGTATCAACAGTTCTTTTATATTTTAAATCTTTTCTACAGTTTTATTCTGTTTTATTTAGTTTAGTTATCTTTTGCGCTATCTCCTCGTCTCAGCGTCTGGACCGGTTGCTAATTAAATTGCGCAGTGGGCTGTGATTTAATTATCATTGGTCGGATTTGGTTTTAACTTAATTTGTGGTTTAGGTACGTGGTTTATTGTACTTTGCTTTTGTAATTATTTTCCTGACCTAATGTTGTAAATTAATAAAATACTAATGAACGGTAATCGGTATGTCAGAGAGTCATAGAAACAAGTCAGCGCATAAAGTAGCTCATGACACGATTTGTGCATCATCATCATCATCATCAGCCGGAAGACGTCCACTGCTGAACATAGGCCTTAGACCGCCACGCCGAACGACAATTCGCCACTTGCATCCATCGGCTGCCCGCGACTCTCACGATGTCGTCGGTCCACCTAGTGGGAGGCCTGCCTACGCTGCGTCTTCCGGTCCGTGGTCGCCACTTGAGAACTTTTCTTCCCCATTGGTTATCAGTTCTAAGAGCGATGTGGCCTGCCCATTGCCAATTCAACTTGCAAATTTTATGAGTTATGTCGGTCGATTTGTGCGATTTGCAATTTCTACTAACTAAAAATGAAAATCGACCTTGCGACTACTGTATAATGATGCAATTCGACTGACTAACGACGTCGTCGTGGCGAGCGTGTTATCTTTTTCATCTTCCCGTAGACAACCAAACGTTATAAGCCATAAGTCGTAGTGGTAAAGGATGATTTTCACTTGTAGTTGGAATCGATTGAATTGCGTCACATCGCGTCATGTGCAAGCTCCCTAAAAATTCTAGAATTTATCAGTGTGTCGAGCTGTTTGCGTTTACAAACTTCAACACCTAAAAATCCCGAACTTTATGAGACCAAACTTTGAAATAACAAGCACATTCTGAACTGTATATGTCGTAGACAGCTGCAATATTAAACAAAGTCTTGCAAACAAAAGATAAAACAGCAAAATGTTTAAAGAATCCTTAAAGCTATTGTCAAACAGACAGGCGAAGCAAATGCGATCCGTAGCGTTTTTATTTGTAATGTATGGAATTGTTTGAATCCAGTCACTTATAAAAGCGAAAGCGATCTGATAATTTCTGTGACTGGCTTCAAACAATTCCATACAATACAAACAAAAACGCCTCGCTTCGCGTTTGTCACGCCTGTCTGTTTGACAATAGCTTAAATCCTTAAAACAAAAGCTGTAACTTAACACTTCACAATGTGCCTGTACACATTTGTTTTACTGGAACACGAGCATACCCCTGCTTCGTGATTAGTGGCAGTTAATCCATACAAATGTTGTCCCTAATTGGAGTAATAAATATCAAGTTTCACTGTGTCTTCCTTGTTCTAATGTTACAGTACTTGTAAACTTGTAACTAGATGTTTTGGTACGTTTTATGGCCCGCGGATCAGACTTAAGTGCTTATTGTGGGTATCTAAGCTCAACCTTTGGTGCCTAGGAACTTTTAGTGAGGGTTAGTTTAAGAAACACAGTACTGCGTTCCTTGACGTAGATTGCTGATGTCAGAGAAAAAGCTGCAAAGCTGAAATGGGATTGGGCTGGCCACGTATGTCGAATGCCATATAATTGCTGGACAAAACATACATCCGATTGGGTAACAGAGAAACGTCGTGCCAGGCCCAAGGGAAGATGGCGAGATGACATGGACCGCTTCATGAAGGACTGGACCACGGTCGCAGAAAGCCGTGAGAAGTGGAAAGAGAGGAGGGAGGCCTTTGTCCAGCAGTGGGACACTATGGGCTGATATAATAATAATAGTTTCACTAGGCCCGCTGCTCCTGCCCCGTCAAAGGGCTGAATGGGAAAAATTGTATCTTCGACCCCGCTATAGTCGACATCTGCACCTAACGGGGTAGATGTTTAAAACATGTTTGCAGTATCATTATGATTTGATCGAAAATCTCCAAGTATAGGAAGGTTTTTAATGCGTTTTATGGCTCGAGGATCAGACTTAAGTGCTTATTAAATGGTGCCTGGGAACTCGGACCTAGTAAAAGCGGGTTGGTTTCATCCGGCCCGCTGCTCCTGCCCCGTCAACGGGCTGGCTGGGAAAAATTGTATCATCGACCCCGCTATAGTAGGCATCTACGTGTAACGGCGTGGATGTACAAAACATGCTGCTATATCATTATGATTTGAACGTAAATCTAAAAGTAGAATGTTTTCAACAGCAAAAAAAATCTTCTGTCGGACCAACATTTTTCAACGTCCAATGGTTTTCAAAGATTTCTATAAACACCAATCAAATATTGATAACGTTGTCAGTTCAAGAACTAAACTACTATTTTGACGTGTATTTTGGAATAGAAAGCTCTCGAACAAATTGATATGAACGAAATGTCTGGAAGGTATTTTAGAATTAAATACGAAGACTGAGCTGTCAGTAACATTAGTTTACAAAGACAACCGCAAACAATAGATACCTAACTATTATTTTACTAACTAATAACGTTATCGAAGGGATCTTATTTAGAATTATTTCAGTCTACGATCAATAGACACGTAAATACTTCAAAAGGTGACGGCTGTCTGTGTTGTATTAAAAATAATGAAAACGAATGACTTTGAAAATGATGAACGAGTGGAAATGATGTATTGAGTCAAGTCGTCTCTGTATACCTAAGCTCAGATCTTACTCGAAACCTTGAAAGTACCTATTTACTTTTCTCCTGTATTTAGAAAATAATTTTAATGATCTTGTAGCATTGCTTAGATTCCTGAAAATACAAAAGTTTTCAGTTCGCGACGCACTTTCAAAGGCAATCACAAGATTTCCGGATTTTACCATACAGCGTACTTCAAGTAATATGACGCTTTTTGTACTTACTAAATGGAAAAGCCTCAAGTGTACGAACATGGAACAATTTTAACATCTAGTTAATTTGAAAGTCCCTGTTTATTGTACTTCACAAAAATGTGAAAAGTCATGCTAGGGCCTCGGGTTCAGAATCTTGTCTCGCTGTGATTGTTGTGTTGTTAATACCTAAAAAATGGTATCCAAAAGTGGGATTCAACGGGAATAAATCCTACCCGCTGATAGAAATGCAGTCGAATTGAGAACCTCCTTTTTGAAAAACTCTACCAATTCGGAATACGTGAATCTGGTTTTAAATCTAGTTTGCAGGAGAGTTCCACGAGACCATCTTCATAATTATGGCCAACCTTGGGAGTAAGAAAAATCTCGGGTCCACGAAAATTTGATCCAGAAAATAGTCAACAAGAGTGTCTCACGGGGAGGATCGTCTACCGAGCGCTCGTCCATACTAAAAGAGAAAACGTTTTTCTACCCCTAAATGATCCTATCTCAATGATTTTTTAGAATGCTTCTGACACAGTAAAAAACTTATTTTATAGGTTTTATTTTTTCCAAAAGTAACTTTTAGGCGCCTGTGACTTTCAAACTATTATAAATTTCAACGGCGCACCAGGGTGCCAGGGCGCCGCGGCGTCGTTCTATTTGTCAATGATGCTAATTCTTTAATAGATATATTATTTCATCAAGCATTATTTATAAAATACACCTACATATAGCTAAAGCATAAATACTAATTTTTATTACAGATCGGAAATATAAAATGTATATGTTTATGATCGCTAATCATTAGAAATCCGTAAATCCAATTATAATATTCCACATAACAACAAAGCAGAAAAATATTAATAAAATCCAAATTGGACGTTGACTAAAAACGCTGATAGACTCGTTGAAAAGGTCATTTACAATTCAAAGTGAATTGGCGACTTAAATATTAACATAAGAATAGGATCAGACAATATTATAATAGAAACCTTATAATTAATGGTAAATAAGTTTCAATTCTCTATGGTAACTCCTGACGTAACTGAGAAATTTTAGCATTTACATTCAAAGGAATTTGATCTTTGATCTCAGAGATAGCGCACCCATATAATGTCTAGTTTAATATTTAATGTAGATTGAATATTGATGTTTTATGGCGCTTATATCTACTTATCTAGCCACTATATACATGGTTTTTATTGCGACGCCGATAAAAGTAATTTATTCTGCATTAAAATGTCTGCATTGTTATGCGTAATCCGGTTTTCAAATTACAGGCGCTACTGTTTTATTATTATGACTTGAAACTTGCTAGCGACATCTTTATTGCTAAGTTAGATCGAGAAAAGTGTTTATAAAATGCTTTTATTTATTTCTATTAAACTCAAATAAGTTGTATGTTGAGTATGGTAAGCTGCAGAGAAAACTCAACCCCTTTGTTAGAGACATTACTATCAAAGGGGGAAAGTTTTCTCTACCGAATGGTCAAGTTAATTTTGACAAGATCTTTATGAAACGATCTGCCCCGGCTTCACACTCTGGTTCAAATTTAAAATCTACATACTCCGTGAATTTTCCGGAAAAATTGCGGACATACAAACCTTGTGATAAGATGAATAAAAAGAATAATTCAATTTGATGCAGTTGTTCGGAATTTAAGTGCATACAGACAAAACGGGATCCCTACGTGCGTGCGAAAGTTGATGGTTCGATTTTTTCTTTCGCACGCACGTAGGGATCCCGACAAATCCGACTTTGTCATAAACTATGTTTAAATAAAGATTACCAATTCAAGAACTAGAAGTTCAGCCTACTAGGGTCCCAGGTGAATAACTATAACTTCAATTACCCTTCCAAAACCTCAAATCATCCGATCACTTTACCCTCAACAAACATCTATAAAACGGTACCACAAACAAGAACCTACAGGCTATCGGACATTCGGCCTCTGATCCACTAAGGGATGGGCGCGGCCGAGGCCGAATACCGAGCCACCGAGCTATTTGAATACCGAATGACGCCGCGCGATTGTCAATATCCGCCCGATATGGGGATATTAAGTTGCCTTATGATAAAATGGACGATTCATGCTGTTGGTCGGAGGGTGAATGCATCGATTTGTGTTATGTTTTTATTCGAGTCCGATAGTGTCCCAACCCTGCTTGTATAGGTGCGGGAATTGGCCTAATATTTTAGCTAAGGGGTGGGAGAACTCATTTGATGATTTTACCACGTTAAAAAAAAAAAAGTTATGAATTATTTTATGTATTTGTGTACAGTTTTTTTGCTGGGACACACCCAGCAAAAAAACTGTACACAAATACATTAGACTTCTCTTCAGTCTAGAATAACATGTAGACAGGACATTAGTAAAAATAACGGCTTTGTGGATAACATAATCTGATGTATGATATCTTCAAACTCAATGGAGGCGGGGATTGGGCGTTTTTCCACTAGCCGGCCGGCGTAGTGCCGGTGCAGGGAAGCAAAAAATGTATGAACGCTGAGCCGCGGCGCCAGCCCCGGTAAGTGCAAAAGCGAGCCATACAATTTCATACATTTTTGCTTCTCCGGCTGCCGGTGCCGGCTAATGGAAAAACGCCCATTAGATCGAAACATTGAGGCGCCTTTTCAATTTTCCATACAATAAACTCAGTTAATACATCAAGAAGGTGATAAGGCCTTTGATTGCCCTTCCAGAGGCGACCAAGCATACATGATCCTGATCAATCAAAGTTCAATTAGCGTTAACGAAGAACAATTAACGAACTATCATCTCCCGGTTACTCCAATTAGTGTATGGCTAACTTTGTAGATTGTCAGACAGTTGGCTGTCTGACAGTTAGATAAGACGAAAGGGTTAAATCTAGAGGATATAAAAATAGATTTGAGAAGCTCTTTTGTCTTTATTTAAATTCGAAATAGAGTCGTTACAAATAAAGTTTATTTTCATTACTCATACTCTGAAAGTAGGTCATTACATGCCTGATAAGCGGTTTGAAAGTAGTGCAAAAACAGCTCTCATGGGTAAGAGTGTATTCTGCATGGCACCACATTTATACAACAAGGTTCCGAAGGCATACAAAGATTTAAATATTGACAATTTTAATAAAGTTATGAAGAAAATTTTAATTAATAAATGTTACTATAATGTTGCTGACTATTTAAATGACGTAATTTGACATTTTCATGACCTATTGTTATATAATTATTATTATTTTTTTTTATTAATGATTTTATTATTTTGAATTGTTATAATAACGTAATTGCATGATCATTCAAACTATATTGTATTTGTACGCCTTCCAGGCAAAACATGTTGAAACTTCATTTTTATAATCGTGACAACTGATTGTAAACCTACACATGTTTCTGACAAATAAAACTATCTTATCTTATCTTATCTTATCTTACCTATTGCAGGCCTAGGGAAAATCGCTTTCAACTGACAGCTGCAAAATAAAAAAAAAACAATAAAACTTGTTCTATTTTGAAATTTCTATTGAAACATGTTCAAACTTTTTAAACAGCCACTATTTTATATACCTAATTACAGCGCAATTAAAAATTAAAGTAACAAAGAGTTAAGTAATTTAGAATATATGTTCTGACTTTAATATAATTTACTTTCAGCTATTTTTTCTAAAATAACATTATAGATTTGGGCAAAATCTTTGCCATTTTATAATTATGAACATGAAAAATACTGGCCGTAAAACTGGACGACCACAGGACAAAAAAAAAATGGGAAATCAACAATCCGATCAACACTCATTTTTAGGGTTCCGTAGTCAACAAGGAACCCTTATAGTTTCGCCATGTCCGTCCGTCCGTCCGTCCGTCCGTCTGTCCGCAGTTTAGCTCAGAGACGCACAGTACTAGAGAGCTGTAATTTGGTGTAAATATACGGATTTGTTGTGCCGAAAAAGTGGTAAAATAAAATCTCGTAAAATATTTTTTTTAGGGTACACGTAAAGATGGGATGTTTTATTTTTTTTCTCGCGTACCCCTTAGTGTGGGGTATCATTAAATAGGTCTTTAAAAAATATTGATAGTTTCCATTAACAATTTTTTGATAAAAAAAATCGTTTGTGAAATATTAAGCTTTAAAGTACTCAATTTTGCTCGACTCGAGTGTCCCCCCCCTCTACCAGCTAAACGGTTATGTTTGGGGGTGTGAAAAAATTCACAATAGTAGTATATATAACGAAGTTTAAAAGAAAATTATCATGACTAAGTAGGCTTTACAACTTTACGAGTAATAGTCGACCAACTTATAAAATGTACTTGGATAACATATTTTCCTAAACAAAATGTATCGGAGAACATGCTCTTCAACTGCAAACGTAAGTTTGTCAACTTTATTTTTACAGCTGTAATAGGTATGTTTTTACGGTATGTTTTTTGGGGATAGGTAGGTTTTTATCGTCAACTATTTTTAACTTACTTCAAAAAAAGGGGAGGTTCTAAATTCGTCGTAATCTTTTTTTTATGTATTTTACCCGATTTCTCAAAGACTCCTGGACCGATTTTGAAAATTCTTCTCTTTAAAATTAAATTCAGCGAATCAGTTTAGTTAATTCGCATAAGTATTTTGATGGGCAACTACGGAACCCTACACTGTGCGTGGCCCGACACGCACTTGGCCGGTTTTTTTTTCTTTGGCTAACGCTGCCTTCACATTTGGGCGACAGTCGCGCGACAGACGCTGCTTATGCGCGGCTGTTCATATAAAATGTAAAGGAATGTGCTTCTGCCGCGCTGCTGTCGCGCTGCTTGCGACGTAATGCGAAGGCGCCCTAATACTTTATGTTATTATTTTTATTTTCCTCGTATTCGTAATGAAAAGCACAGTGTTTACCTCGGGTGAATTACTTATGTAGTCCCTCGAACTATTAGCGCCCTCACAACGTTACGGGCGCCAAACCCTGTCTCAGGACTTAAATAAGTAACTTTCACTCCTTGGATAATAATGTACTATTTTAAAAAGTTTTTACCTTAATGCGTTTTGATACGATATAAGAAATAAAAAGTAAAAAGGCAAACAAAATGGTTGAAATAATATAATCTAAGTGTAGGTACTTAAAGCTTATCTAAATTCTACTTACTTATTTAAATAACTAAGTTCTCAATTCAAATAGGCACTTATAACTGAGAATAGGTACTTTCCAACGTATTGTCTTTATTATTATTCTAGGCAAATAATCTATCTCCGCAGATTGTTTGATTGTTGAGAAAATTTCAATTCAAATCAACTACAGACTTCTCACAATTCTTGGCTAGATTTGTGCGAAATGTCTCATGTACGGCACCGCGCGTATAGATACGAGTATTATGATATATTATATCTTATAAAATGACTAGCCGCGCTCTATGGTTTCACCTACATTTTTTTTTACTCTTTTCCTAAGTAGTTATGTTGGCCATCGCAGGCGCGGGATGCGGGCGGCGAGTAATGGGCGACTCGCTGTCCGATCATGGACCATGCCCGGGTCGACTGCGCTCTGTGTTCCACCCACGCCTCAAAGAGTGCAAGCATGATGACGGGGCCCCCCCTCTAGAGGGTCAAAGCCTGCCGGGGTCGCATGACTTATCACATTACTGTGACCCCGAAACATAAAGGGCTATTGAAGGACACCGTGGATTTTAGTGAGTATAGCTAGGTTCATATTGCTGTGTCGGGGTGTGTCGGGTCGCCGTCTGTTGTGTCGCGGAGTGTTCATACTAATGTGTTGTCTTGTGGCGCAATATGTCGCATTTTTAGATCATTCTCATTTTAAGAGTTGTGGAGTGAATACGTGTTTTAAAATGGAATTGTCTGACAGTGACTTCGATGAAGATATTCATTTTTTTTCTATTGATGACGCTTCTAAAAAAAAAGAAAAGGAAAAGGAGATATTGGGTTCATCCCGTAAATAGATTAAGAGAGACTATAAGAGGCGCATTTCACTGTCTTGTTCGAGAATTAGAAAGTGATGACGAAAGATTCCAACGATATTTCAGATTTACTAAAATGAGCAAGTACACACTTTAATTGAAAAGGATATAAAAAAATACCGTGATCCTTACATTTCGTTTCATAGAGAACTTTTTATTGCCGTACTAATTCAATAAGTCCATCAGACATTTTAAAGAAGGAAAAACATAATAATTGCATGAACTGTGTTCCCTCGCAATAACGCGTCGTAAATGATAGATTCACATTAGTGTGGCGCGACAGATCCCCCACCACCTCTCTGGCGCGATCGGGCGTCGAGCGATTTTACTGCGACAGAACGCGCCACGACACAACACAACCTACAAATGTGAATCTATTCATAGTAAATGAACGTAAGCGATTGCGTTCTGGCGCGCCCCGACACACCCCGACACAGCAATATGAACCTAGCTTAAGAGTCAGCTAGGTTCATATTGCTGTGTCGGGGTGTGTCGGGTCGCCGTCTGTTGTGTCGCGGAGTGTTCATACTAATGTGTTGTCTTGTGGCGCAATATGTCGCATTTTTAGATCATTCTCATTTTAAGAGTTGTGGAGTGAATACGTGTTTTAAAATGGAATTGTCTGACAGTGACTTCGATGAAGATATTCATTTTTTTTCTATTGATGACGCTTCTAAAAAAAAAGAAAAGGAAAAGGAGATATTGGGTTCATCCCGTAAATAGATTAAGAGAGACTATAAGAGGCGCATTTCACTGTCTTATTCGAGAATTAGAAAGTGATGACGAAAGATTCCAACGATATTTCAGATTTGGGTGGATCTCCAAAACGGGCGTATTCGTGTGATCGCTCTGGTGCTTTTCAGATATTGATATTTAACGGTAATTATGTATCTCATTAAAAAGTATAATATTCAAATAGTATATTTTTACTTTTGGCCTTCAATTTACACTAACAGTTATGGAAATATTTAAGTTCAAAAAATTTCGCGACCAGAGCAATCATAATTGGTGCCAGAGCGATCATAAATGGTCAAACCAATTCAAAAAAAAAAAAGAATATTGATAAAAAATTATTAGTTTTGGCGTTTTTAGTCATATTCAGTTGGTATACGTGTAACAAGATAACATGTAAGTGATACCTTTTCTTCCGGAAGTCGGCGGCTTTGTTTTTTATTTCACTGACTATGGCCATCCGACTTCCGAAAGAAAAGTTATTTTATACTTTTTTGTGTTTGGTTTTCAAGTCGGTTCCTTTTTTTTTCCAAAAAGCTTTTTTTTCCTTATAATTTAGATATTCAATTAAATCGGTGTCTTTGAAAATCTACAATACAAGTCAGCAAAAAAATGGATGTATGTGGGTAATGTCACAAGATATCCATTAGTTTTATATATTAAAACCGTTCATCATCATCATCTCAGCCATAGGACGTCCACTGCTGAACATAGGCCTCCCCTTTTGATCTCCACATATACCGGTTGGAAGCGACCTGCATCCAGCGTCTTCCGGCGACCTTTATAAGGTCGTCTGTC
Source organism: Agrotis clavis (assembly GCA_954870645.1). Classification (NCBI taxonomy): domain Eukaryota; kingdom Metazoa; phylum Arthropoda; class Insecta; order Lepidoptera; family Noctuidae; genus Agrotis; species Agrotis clavis. The sequence goes on along the minus strand of OX940919.1, from coordinate 4,014,595 downwards.
CACCTTGCTGGTGAACGTCCTACGCTGCGCTTGCTAGTCCGTGGTCTCCACTCTAATACTTTTCGACCCCATCGGCCATCTGCTCTGCGAGCAATATGGCCTGCCCATTCCCACTTCAGCTTGCTAATCCGGTGGGCTATATCGGTGACTTTAGTTCGTCTACGGATCTCCTCATTTCGGATTCGATCACGTAGAGAAACACCTAGCATAGCCCTCTCCATAGCTCGTTAAGCGACTTTGAGCTTTGAGATGAGGCCGATAGTGAAAGACCACGTTTCGGTGCCGTAACTCATCACTGGTAACACACATTGGTTGAAGACTTTCGTCTTGAGGCACTGAGGTATGTCGGACGAAAAGACATTGCGTAGTTTCCCGAACGCTGCCCAACCGAGTTAGATTCGGAGGATTGACCTCTTTCTCGAAGTTGGACCTACCTAACTGGACTGCTTGTCCTAAGTAGATATATGAGTCAACAACTTCGAGTACCGAGTTTACAACAGAGACTGGGGTGGGCACAACATTGGCATTTGACATAATTTTCGTCTTGTCCATGTTCATTTTCAAGCCCACCCGTTGTGAAACTCGGTCGAGGCCATCGAGCATCATGCTGAGTTCCTCCATCGACTTTGCCATGACTACGATGTCGTCGGCAAACCGAAGGTGAGTGATGTATTCGCCGTTGATGTTGATGCCAAGTCCTTGCCATTCCAGGAGCTTGAAGGCGTCTTCCATTGCGGCAGTAAACAATTTCGGGGAGATAACGTCCCCCTGTCTTACGCCTCTTCTCAATGGAATCGCCTTCGTGCTCTGCTCCTGTACTCGGACCGACATGGTGGCGTTATTATACAAGCACTTCAACACCTCGATGTACCGATAGTCAATACGGCATCGCTGGAGTGACTCAAGTACCGCCCATGTTTCCACCGAATCGAAGGCTTTCTCATAGTCCACAAACGCTAAGCATAATGGCAAGTTATACTCTTCGGTCTTCTGTATAACTTGCCGCAGCGTATGGATGTGGTCTATGGTACTATAGCCTCTTCGGAAACCGGCTTGTTCGGGAGGCTGGAAGTCATCAAGTCTGTGTTCGAGACGGTTCGTGTAATTATAATTATATTAAAACCGTTCCCAGAATAAAACTAACACTTTTCTGAAAACCGCATCAAAATCGGTTCAGCCAAACGCGAGATAATCGCGGCCAAACATTCATACACACATACGGGCCGAACTGCGAATCTCCTTTTTTTTTAAGATGGTTAAATAGGTTTATAACGTACAATTAATGCAAAATATCATTGCTCTGGTCTTTTTGGACAGAGCAATCACAGCCATATCGATCAGAAAAAGTCACAAAATCATGAATATAGCCGAATTTAAAAGCAGTAGAAATTTGTAATTACGTGTCATAAAAACCATCATAAAGATCATCCAATTCACATAAAAAACAAATTTACAAGCTTAATATTTAATTTGAATAACGTGCCATATCATTCATAAAATTCGAGAACCAAATCCAGAGTAATCATAAACTTGCCTTCGTGAGCTTACCTTCGCGGATACGTGGCACAAAGGTATCGTCCTCAACGGTTAGACCACTGCTGGTGCTACCCAGCGAGAGTGGAATAGAGTGTCTATAACGCGTAACTAGGCATGAGCGCGATGTTTTACCTCAGCGCAGAGCGATGAGATAAAATGCCCGGACACGAATTTAGATTCAAATTGTGGCAAAAGTATTCATAATAAAACTACAAGTATTTTATAACAATGAAGATTAACTATTTCTTATGTAATCTAAATAAGTTGTTTCATATGTATCTTCTCATTAAAAAAATAAAGAATATTTTTTTCATTCAATCGGGAGTGAGGACAACCCAGAGCGATCAGGATTTTAGGGCTTAAGATTTTTTTTTAAATATTTTAAATAAACTTATTCATAATATTAGCCTTGTACCAGGTAGATTAGACACTGAACTGCATATAAAAAAATATTTTGAAAACGTTTTTCAAATTTAAAATGGGTTTATTCAGCCCGACACGAAAAAAAATGCCTCTGGAGATCGACCCATTTACTAAAATGAGCAAGTACACACTTTAATTGAAAAGGATATCAAAAAATACCGTGATCCTTACATTTCGTTTCATAGAGAACTTTTTATTGCCGTACTAATTCAATAAGTCCATCAGACATTTTAAAGAAGGAAAAACATAATAATTGCATGAACTGTGTTCCCTCGCAATAACGCGTCGTAAATGATAGATTCACATTAGTGTGGCGCGACAGATCCCCCACCACCTCTCTGGCGCGATCGGGCGTCGAGCGATTTTACTGCGACAGAACGCGCCACAACACAACACAACCTACAAATGTGAATCTATTCATAGTAAATGAACGTAAGCGATTGCGTTCTGGCGCGCCCCGACACACCCCGACACAGCAATATGAACCTAGCTTAACAGTCCCTCCCGCCCTGCCCGGGGTGGGGAGGACTCAATTTGATGATATTACCACGTAAAAAAAAGTAGGTATGTTAGCGTTTCCTATACAGCCAGCCTATTATATCAGCTAACAAAAGAAGTTTTTTTGAAATTAGACTTGTTTAGTTGCTACATCCAGTGTCTCAAATTTTGTAACGGAAAATTGGTCGTCGTATTGACTATCAAATCGACAACGCACTAGGTTTAAAACTTTTATGATAACGATAAGTCCAAGTTTGTCAAGAAATTAGAAAGAATAGGTAAAGCTAAAAGACTTACTTATTTATTTTTTCTGACAAAATAATCGAATGAATGAAACGTACGAATAAGAGCCACGATAGTTAAACTTCCATTACAAATTGTATAATATTATTGAAAAAATAGTTTAACCTGATCAAATAATTCGCCTAATGATAAATCGGTCATACTTGTTAACGGGACATCGTCGCGTTTAAATCGGGACACACTATTCCTAAGATAACTGCGATCAAACACAAAAACAAACAAACTCTTGTACAGTTTTATTACTATGAGTTTAAAAGATATAAAATTATTTATGTAGGAACACGTCCCGAGGTGCGTGGTACGTGACGAGTCTGTGAAACACGAGGGACGAGGAACTGACGAGATGACGAATATGGTGGCGAGTTAACAACAGAGAAAAGATTTGGAAATTCGTTAGAGGAAATAATGTGATATCACTGATTTGGTAACTTTTTTTTGGTAACTGAATTAATCTATTTCAACGATCTAGACACGCGGGAGCGTGTCCAGCCAAAGCAAGGCGCGCTCACAGTGTGTAATATTACACGAACCATTTGGAGGCACTTTTCAGCCCCTCATAACTCAAAAACTATTTAACCTAGACTGTTGAAATTTGGCATACATATTGAGACTGGCGAGATACAAGTGTGTTCCAAATTTTATAAACATATCTCAAACGGTTATTTAGATATTAACGTCCAAAAATCGTCATTTTTATGACTGACCTATAGATCAAAACTATATCCCAGTTCCAGATGACCTAGAAAGTTCAAATTTGGCATGCAGATAGGTAATTAGGTGAATACAAAGGGAAAAATCAGAAACTGGTAATTTTCTTATATTTTATTATAATTTTCACTTAACTTATAATTAGTGCCTATAAATCTCTATTTGTGGATTTTATGATCTTTACGTGAATATTACAACGAGTAAAACACTACCCTTATTTTTTTAAATCGAAATATTCCCGTTCTTGTTCTTATAATTAAGAATATAGTAGATTTTCGTATTTATTACGCGTAACTAACCGTATTCTACAACCAGTAGCGCCACCTATTATCATTTTCAGAAACTCACTGCTCGATGCACATCAATGAAGGATTGATTTGACAAAGTTACACTAGATGGCGTTGCTCAATAAATGCTGAAACTTTATTTGTGAAATGTAGATTTTTATGATTTTTTACGTGAATATAAACGAGTTAAATACCACCCTATTATTTTTAATTCAAATGTTCTCAATTTTGTACTTATAATTACGAATATAGTTGATTTTCGTATTTATTACGCGTAACTTACCGTATTATAAAAACACTAGCGCCACCTTTTATCATTTTCAGAAACTCACTGCACCATGCACTAAATCAATGAAGGATTGATTTATTCAAAAAACATTAGATGGCATTGCTTAATTAGTGCCTAAACTCTATTTGTGAAATGCGGATTTTATGATCTTTACGTGAATATATAACGAGTTAAACACCACCCTATTTTTTTTAAATCCATGTATTCTCGTCTTTGTACTTATTATTAAGAATAGTTGATTTTCGTATTTATTACACGTAAGTAACCATATTATATGACACCTAGCACCCACTAGATGGCGTTGTGCAATTACGTCACGATCCTGAATCGCGGTGTTAAGATGGGCAGGCGATTAGTATAAGCTTTAGTGAACATGGAAAACTACAAGTGATACTATTTATGCGGGTTGTTGGTATTGACTCCTCGGCCGAAAAAACCGCACTTCCCTTCTTGCCGGCAACGAACGGTGTCCCGTCCCGTGTCTAACATCCCCTACAGTTATTAACTGAGGTTTATTATTATTTATTGTTTCAATATTTAGCGATCAACAGTGTAAGATCATTGTTTATGTACAAAAAGTAATGATATCCCATCAAAAACATAAATGTGAAATGAGAGCCAAAGCAAAGCCAAGCACAATAGTTTGATATTATGCCTTGGTTGTTAACTTCCACAAAAAAAGAAGTGAAATCTAAATGGGTGCCAATTTCAATGGTCAGTTCTGAAATTTATTTAAAACGACATAAACTATATTTCTTTTTATAACTAAGGATCATACATTGTAGCCTAATTTCTTGCTTGGCTAGTTCTCATATACGAATTATTATGTTCGATGGTTAGTACTACCAGCAAACCAAATTTTCGATATAATATAAAATAAAGTAAAAGGTTTAGAAGGATATATAATTCGTATATGAGAAATAGCCAAGCCAGAAATTAGGCTACAATGTATGATCCTTAGTTATAAAAAGAAATATAGTTTATGTCGTTTTAAATAAATTTCAGAACTGACCATTGAAATTGGCACCCATTTAGATTTCACTTCTTTTTTTGTGGAAGTTAACAACCAAGGCATAATATCAAACTATTGTGCTTGGCTTTGCTTTGGCTCTCATTTCACATTTATGTTTTTGATGGGATAAGTTATCTGCAAGAAGGGATGGTTTTAAAAAAAGTAGCTGGCACATTCACGGAATTTAAAAAACTTAAAAATTTACATAAATAAATAATTTGAGCCTGGTACTTATACGGTAAACGAGGTCTACATCTTTTTGGCCTAAATGCCAACCTCACCTGCTCTTAGTGTACCCTGCTGATAAACGGATGAGGCCCGGCGACCGAACTAATGGCGGTATAACCAAATTTCTCTGACAAGCGGCGGGCAGCAGCGTCGCTGGTGCGAGGCTCTGTACTGAGCTCACCAACCCGCTTGCCCAGGTTGGTGAGTATGGGCATGCACCTCCCATGAACGAGCGACTGAACCCACGGCCCCCAGTTCCCGGCCGCCCTACTGTTCCGGGTCACGGCAGCGGCCTTGGTTATGGTGGGGTAGGGGGTGCCAAGAATCTCCGGGCTACGGATGGCTGCCACAAACCCTTGACCTTGGCGACGTATAACGGACGCAGTTTACGACTGAACGAGAGATTAGTCGAACTCGAGGAAGAGCTCAAAAACATATGGGGGAGGAGACGATGACCTTAGAATCTGGCCATTTTTTCTACTTCGACGAGAAGGAGACCAACTCTCCCAAGGTGGCGTGGGTTTCCTTGTCCGCAAAGCACTCCGTGACAACATTTTGGCGATATCCAGTGTGTCGACCCGGGTAGCGTACCTTGTGATTAGACTGACCGAGAGATATTCTCTTGAAGTCATACAGGTATATGCCCTGACGTCGACTGGACACTCGGATGATGTGGTTGAGGCCATGTATGAGGATATATCCGAAGCCATGCATCGTAAAGTCAAGGGGCACTTCACCATTGTCATGGGTGACTTCAACGTGGAAAGTGGACGTTTTATTAATATTCTAAGAATTTATACTGAGCTTCTGAGAATGACTTAATTAAAATCTTTGCTTAATTTAAATTATCATTTTATTAATAATCATTTACAAAGCTGAAATAAAGCTAAGTATTCAGCGGTTTAAATAATGCGTTACTTCAACATTAAATGACCGACTTCAATGTATAAGTATTTCCTAATCCTGATTCCGGGTACCAACGCTAGTGATTGAATTAGTTTTCGATTTGTTGATGGAGGCCCTTCAATTTGGCAGCACTAAGACGATTAGAACCCAGATAAGTCTGAGTGAGGCTCACTAAGTGTCTACGCAATTAAAACTTTCGTAGATTAAGTCTGGACTGCCTTCAATAAGTACTTGTTCGATTTTTTCTCAAGATGGAAATAGATTTTAATCATTTTCTATTTATATCTTTTAAATAAAGTCTTTAGACTGTCTGTAAGGTCTGTAGATAAAAATATTTTGTATATTATTATATTCACGGATTATTTTGGTCAGATTATCTAATTCAACTCGGAGCTTCGAAGCGTGACAAGCTTATAACTAAAAACTATGTTTACAAATTAATCGGGCAAGCCAAAAGTGGATATCGTAAATATTTAATAATAGCTTCAGTGTGAGATGATTAGCATCATCACGTTTTCAGGACGTTTATCAGAGGAGGCATTTTCTTCATCTTAATCCGTTTAACTTATTTGCTTGAGTATCCAAATAAACTTTAATTATTATGCTGTAATTGATAACTTTCATACGTTCATAACGTAATAATAAATGTTTAAAACTTTATTTCAGAACAATAACATGTAGCATTGCGTATAGCATTGGCTACAAAGGTAATTTCACAGACGTGAATGATGGTGCCGCTGAACCGTGGCCGTCCTCCGAGATGGAGTCAAACAGGCTGCTATGCTGTATTGATGGGTAGTGTTGGAGCGGTATGTGCTCGACTAGGAGCTGTCGTACTTATTGAAGCAATTTAAAACAAAACTGAGGAGGGTCTTTATTTGCTTTTACATACGTTGTAAGTATTAAAAATTAAAACACAATATTTTAAGAAACGGAGACGGAGAACCAGCGCATGCTGTAGTCGAGAAGCCAATGACAACAAAAAATTTAAGGTGACGCAATGATAGGTACAACAAAAAATCTATTTTTGAAATTGAAAAAAAAAAAAATAAAACAAAAAGAAAATAGTTTGAGACAACAGAAGAGGTGAAATACCTCTCTGTTTAAATGTAACAGGTAAAACGATGATAGCTGCAGAAGCATAAAACTGCAGCGCAGCTATCGATTCCCTTCTAAACGATGATGCAATGTCGTACGATGTCACCTTAAACTTTTTGGGACATCAAAAATCCTTAAAACTACATACAAAAGTGAAAAGTCTTAGGACTAAAACAAAGTGACGACATCCTCAATTAATGGCTTCTTTCAACAGTCTTTAGTTAAATTACTGCTTTTACAGCATCTTTGAAACTAAACTTAGTTCTTGTTTAAACTTAACTTGGGGCAAAAGACTTGGCTTAGACACGAAATACTTAAGCCTCAATTTGTTACCAAAAAACAGAAGTTTTAAAAGTATGGGGTAAGGTTGAGTGGGACTGGCCCAAGAGAGGTTCCGTAGCACTGTACACTATTAAACATTACTATCTACTTCCTCCTAATGTTATAAATGCGAAAATATGTCAGTATCTTTGTTTTGTTTTCACGTCTAAAGGGCTAAAACGATTTTACGAATTTATGTACAGAGATAAACTGGGACCTTAAAAACAGTTACTAACTTAATTGTTGTCAATTAACACACCTCCATGAAAATTAAATGCGTCAAAAGGTGCAGTCGTATAAGAGGTTGACAGCATAAGGAGATACTCGTATTATAGCCACATTACCTCTCGTTGGCACATTTTAAAAACGGAACCCAAAAATCTAAAAGGCCATAAACAACAGAACCCGTGGGCGTCGGACTTATGGTAGTTGGCCGCACGCGCACAATTATTGATAACGTATCATCTGACGAGTCTCATTATACTTACGAAGACATTAATCAGACATGGCGCATTACCGGGAAACAAATTGTGGTGTGGGCTGTGCGCAGAGACAATTTTACGACTAAACTGCCATTGGATAGTTTTAAAGTTCGAATGTCAATTAACACCGTTGCTCGGCTATTATATTTATCATCTGTGCGGACGCCATGTTGTGCCCACGGCGCGCGCGTGTCGTCACGAAATGGCGTTTCGTCATTATTAGATGTTTAGTTTTAATTAATGATTTTCTCTTGGGTTTATTTCTTGTCGTGTTGAAAGATTTCTCTACTGAATGAAGTTATGTGTTGGGCAGCGAGTTTGTAGTTTATTTTGGAAATCTTTACTGTTTTTTTTTTAAACTTGTCTCTAAGGGCGCTCCCTCACCGCGAGCATTCACCTGTAATGTAACGTTACAGATTCGAACATTAATTCATCAGTGACGGAAGACAATCGAGCATCACAATGCGCACTTTGATGTTACATTACACCTGTAATGCTCGCGGTGAGGGAGCGCCTTAAAGCCCCTACAATATTTGTTTCTGTTACTGCACTTGCTAAAATCTATAATACTGTCTTGTTCACTTTTGTGGTCTTTAAATTATCAAACATAAAGCTATTAAAAACTCTCATTCCTTTGTGCTTCAGTCAAGGAAAATTTGGTTTTGGGTGCAATCCGTTTCATCACTTTCCTGGTTCAACTACTAAGCAAAAGACGCTCAAAGCAGGTGAAATAGAGTGCCTCTTTTTGCCATCTTACATCTGTAAAGTAACACCTTGGAAATCTTTCCAAGGTCTTAGGACAACGATTTCCGTATTTTACTTACAGCGTACTTGAAGCATTTACGCCGTTTATTTTAGGGAAGATTGTAAAAGCGCCCCTAGACACGAGGAACTAATTTGTTTCCATCAAATTAACGTCAAAATTTCCATTTACGCCACAAAAACATGAAAAGTCATGCTGACCTTACACGCTCCTGATGTCCGAACTTTCGGGCTACCAATGTATTTATTTTCGCCTTCCATAATGGATTCCATAACTTCCTATGCGGATAAGAAGTCATCCAACTCATTAACACGAGCTACCAACCATTAAACCTTCCCTGACCATCAATAATAGACCCATAACCTCAATTGAACACCTCTTAAACTTCCATCAAACGGCTATAAAAATAGTTTAAAACCTGCGTGTGTTCGCTAGGTGCGTAGGAGTGACGTGAATGCACTATCTCAGTCATTATAAATAATGTGAAGATAAGCCAGAGACAATAGATGGTCGGCCGGGTGGGCGGCACGAACGACCAGCACACTATGACCTTGCGTAAGGCTGTTTTACATGGCTATATTGGCTATGGTTTTATAAGAGGGCGAATTATGTGGCTATTCGCTATTACATTTAGCTGTAAAATACTGTAATAAATATCCCTGGAACATGCTCTACAAGCTATGTCCTAGCATAAGGAGTATTATGGTTATGCTCTACAAGTGGTGAAACCTATGTTAGGCCAAAGTGGAACTATAAGTCCTGAAGAATAAAATAATTATTCAAAAATCTTCATTTCAGTCTGTACTACAGGTCATTTGAATGTTTTTTTCTTGTTCGTGACGGTACGGCAGAAGAAATTTGAAAATCAGTGTTCACATTTTCACAAAATTTTGCTATTATAGTAATTTTACAATAATAGCTAAGTTTTCTTTTGTTTTTGTTACCATGTTCATGCACACTTGTTTTTCCAGTTGACTGTCATTGGCAGAATAGTTGACATCGACTTTGTTGCCATATACCAAAAATAGAATAGAATAATAGCTTATAATTGACGCATGTGAAAAGGGCCTAATGGTATCCGCGAGGAAGTACAAGCAGGTCTAAATAAAGTGGTGTTGTAGATCTCCCGTGGGTGCACGTCATCAACCGCGAAGAATGGAGTTGTACTCATTGTTGTGATCGGTAAACTGCGCCTGCGCCAGTGTTGTGATATGTACATAAATTAATTGTTTTTTTAAAGATACCGATCTTTGTTCTGAAGTTTAATTGCGAAAGACACGTGGGATGAGTCTGATTGGTTATTTGTAGCTATTAGTTAAGCTGTGCTATGTATTTCGTGAGTTTTTTCAATGTAATTTTTTATCTTTCGAAGATTGATAATGACCTTTTTACGCTAATAGTAAAATAGGGCAGTAAAACTAGGTCATATTTTTTTTGTCTTTTATTACCAGTAAGTACTGATTGATCGCAAAAATGCGATGGTGTGAGTTTGTTTGTATCAATTTCACTCCTAAATCGTTGAATCCTTTAATACTCGTACTATTATTGGTTCTATACGACCGGCTCTTGCTACGACTATACTATAGGTACTATAATCCTTGATGAAATGCTTCGGTAAAAAACCAGCAAAAACCATACACTTTATCAAAATTACAACTGCTGAAGTTTCAGACGGACATATACATGTACATACTCAGATCAAAGAAATAGGCAGATAGAGCGCTCAGAACACGCGAGTGTGTCCACCAAAGCAAATACAAAATCAAATCGAATTACATTCCATCTTTGTTTTTGAGAACAACTTTTTACAATGTTTAAAGACACGAGATGGCATATTTTGGCAAACAACAACAACGACGCGTAGCTTGGTACGACGCGTAGCCTTGGTACTGTCGCGAGTTTATATTCCCTTTTGATTTTATATTTGCTTTGGTGGACACACTCGCGTGTTCTGAGCGCTCTATCTGCCTATTTCTTTGATCTAAGTGTACATAAACAGCTCGGTGTGAGTTTGTTTCTTCCCAAGGGGGGAGGGAGAAACTACAGAGCGGCACCTGTTACGATCCTTACATATTCCTTTCGCCTCATCCACATTCATACATCTGTCATAACACGCACTCCGATTGCGAGATATTTCAGGCAGACTTCATCACTTACCATCTTTTAACTTTCTCTGCTCATTATTGCACATCTCCATAACATTATAGTGTTCATAAAGTGATATGACACAACAATAAAATAACAGTTCTGCGTCAGCGGCGCTGGCGCGGGGGCCGGGGGCGACGGCTACGGATCTCTTATTCATTATTCAGTGGTGACACTACGGTTGGGTCATGGAGGAGGTAGAGGCAGAAGAACCACTTAGAGCTAGTTCCCAGCAGCATTTGCGAAGTAGGAACAGTGACAAGTTTACATCTTCTTGTATATACAGGGTGAATTTTTCAACTGGGCGTTGAAACTATGAGAAATATCATAAAACGTTAAAAGGAGTCTCGAGGCCGATTTTGACGACAACTAAAACTGCATCATTGGGTTTTAGAAAAATCAATAATCCTGGCCAGGAATCGAATCCGCTGATTTTGGAAAAAAAATCACACTCTGTATTATTACACTATTCGCGGGCACAGCTAGTCTGTACTATAAAAATCAATTGCTGTTCGTTAGTTTCGCTAAAACTCGAAAATGGCTAGACCAATTTGGCTCATTTTTGTTTTAAATTATTTTTGGAAGTCCAGGGAAGGTTTAAAAGGTGTCTTTGAGCCTTGAAGTGGTACGAAGTTTGCCCGGTTAGCTAGTTAGCAATATATTTTTATGGGTATTTAACTAAACATTCTGAATTTACATGGATTTCACTATTATTTGGAAGAAGATGCTCTGAGTGGAATATGAGTACTGACTGTGTAAGCAGGATATCTTCGGCCGTAGAATGAAAGGGTAATTGAAGAAACAGGGTGGACTTCTAGTCAGTAAGAGACTGACAGTCCCTTCCACTCCACGAAAGGCTTCATTTGATAATTTTACCACACAAAATACATATATTTCTGGAATCTGTTGAGCAGACATTTTAGTTAGATACCAACTATACTAATTGATTTTAGGCTTTTCCAACTACATAAAAGTGACCTATTTTCGATAGTTACCGCGTGACCTATTTTCGTACAAGTTCTTACTACAGGTAAATATTTATCGAGAAAATAAACAAGTTCACTAATCATAGAATAAGTCTGCCAGCCAAAAATTCTTAAAAGTATCGTTACAATACTTTATAATTACCTGATTGAAAAAGAGTATCCATTGAGTTATTCCCCATAGATATCTACGCTTTGAAATGGGCATCTACGGTACTTTCACAGTTATTATGTCTTGTGACTGGGACTGTAGCACCATAACTTTGTGGTATTTTTTTTGTCTCTGACAATTCAAAACTGCCTGTAAAGTGGCTTTTGAAATTAACACTTTCCGCCTTACCAAAAACGATAAGTATCTGTTGAAGGCTTTTTTAAAAAAAGAGTAAAGCCGGAAACACATTATTTAACACGCCACGCGACGCAACGTGTCGACACCCGATGTGCAGTGAGCGCGTATCGTCGCGTCGGGTGTTCATAGTGTGATTCTGGTCATAGAAAACAATACATTTGATTTGACCCAACACGCGCTCACTGCACATCGGGTGTCGACACGTTGCGTCGCGTGGCGTGTTAAATAATGTGTTTCCGGCTTAACTGCAAAACATGAAATGTCATCAAGTTATATCAAAGTGAAATGTCGTTTCGACGTTGACAATAATTTTAGACAAGTGTTCAACAGAATGATGTTTACCGTTCTCGTGGTAAGACGGATTTTTGATTTTGTTCGAAAATCACTTAGACACTATTTAGCTGCAGCTCATGAAAATTGACCTTCGGAACTGCTCTCTTCAGTGCCTCATCTCCAATGATGGCAGGTTCATTTATACGATGCCCCGAGGACAAGAGACTATCGTAAAGTAACAGGGATTGCTCACCAGTGCGCCGCTGAGGTTTTCACTCAACTGGCCTCTTTTATAGACATCTCTAATTGCTGTTTGGTGTGATAAGTTGCATTACGTGATAACGTTGCTTATGATGCTGTATTAGATGGATATTTTTGGACCAATAGAGATTTAGTATTTAATTTATTGGGACTTATGTGATGATATTTAGACACACACATGTTGATGTCTTTGTGTCTTTGTAATTTGCATGCCCTAAACAGGCAAAATATGGTTTGTGCCTAAACCACCAATTATAACAACTGGTAGTAGATACCTATATTTTATGCAAATAAATTATTCTTATTCTTGCCGACAGCTCTTTGAGGCGCGTCGATCCAGGCATGGTCCTTGATCGGACGGCAAGTCACCCATTACTCGCCGTCCGCATGTCCGATGCCATAAAGCTAGTGTTTCATTTAACAACTATCATTATCTTTACCCAACTGCAGGGCAAAGGCTTCCTTTCCCTTTTAATAGAAATGATTGAAAATACACACCTTTTATAAAAAAAAATACCATGAATTTTACCCAACCAAGATCCTTAAGGTCAATCTAAATCGGGAATATCCAAGCCCTAATATTTCAAGCCATTATATCCGATTCGTTGCTCATAAAATGAGCAGAATTATCTCGTTGCACGTCCCTTTTTTTAAGTGGTAAAACCTCTAATGAGTCCTCCCACCCCGTCCGGTATAATAGTCTGTCAGGGTGTCTTTCTAAACTCTAAATACGAAACCCGTGGTTCCAGCTTTAGTTACGAGCGTTTTCTACGCCCCGTGACATTGAACCCGATCTATAAATGACTAGCTGTTGCCAGCGGCTTCGCCCGCTACAACTCGAAAATTATCCCACGGGAACATAAAATCGGGTTATAAACTATCTGTGTACCAAATTTCAGCCAAATCCGTTGAGTAGTTTTTGCGTGAAAGAGTAACAAACATACATACATCCTCACAAATTTTCGCATTTATAATATTAGTAGGATATCCGGATTTGACAGATAGCGAAAATGGAAACCGGAGGAAAATAAAATTCGTGGTAGTACATACATTTGTCGTTTCAAATACAATTGATGTAATAACATAGTTGTCAAAATGCCTTCAGGTGCGTACCGACCATGTAACAATGTTATATAACATTGCTATATAACACTAAAAATGCATGTAAAACGTTATATAACAATGTTATATAACATTACCACACTATGAAGAATGTTATATAACATGTTATGTTACATAGTCTGTACGCACCGTTCTCCTCCTGGTATTATCTGTTCGTAAACATGATTTTGACGTGTCTTCGTTCACGGATTTAAAAGTAGAATCCCAGACTCGTACTAACAATATCCACGATGTTGCTTCAATAGCTCTTTATATTCTATGGTCACGGTTACCTGATATTACAGTCTCGCGACCCCGTTACACGTCACTCAAATGATAGATATAATTTTGTGTCAATTGTTAATTGACTTGTACTAGAATGTCATGTTGCAACGCTGCAATTGATATTGGGCACAATTAGTTGCCAGAATTAGCACGGCCGAACAATCGGGTCGATTTACGGCCAACCTTTTGTAAATATTGCAAAATTTAGAGTAATTTATACCTGGTTATTAAGCAATTCGAATGGGAGGCTAAATATTGAGGCAGCCAATATTTGAATTGCAGTTTTCAAACGGTCGTAGTAAGAAATGGCTTAACATTAAGCTTTGGCTTGGCCTTGATTGCTGAACTGTCTGAAAAATCTTTAAAAAACCGTGGGGCCTGGAACGCAAAGAGAAACCGAAGGAACGGAGTGGCTCTTTAGTCAGAAACCGTAGTACCACAAAAACTTTTAAACGTCTGTTGAACACTTGTCTAAAAAAATGTCAGATTATGACGTTGAAATAAGGTCCGTTTTGCAGTCACACTTTTTTAGACAAGTGTTCAACAGATGTTTAAGTTTTTGTAGTAAGGCTGTAAGGCCCTTCGATGTCTGGCAATCCGCTCCACCCAGGATTGGAATCTGATGAATTTAACGCACCAAGAAAAAAGGCCTCGCATTAAATAGATGTGTAATATTCAGGTCTTATGTAAGTTTGTTTTAAAGGAATACCATAATAGATGTATTACCTATTGGAATAGATGTTACTACTGATACAAAAGAGTAGATATCTAACAAGTTCAACCTCTAGTTTCACTAAACGGATTCCGCACACATGTCGGCTGTTCTAATAGTTTTAAACCTCAATTTAAATCAATAAACTTCAACACTAACTGGCATAGAATCCCAGCATCTCCTTTATTTTAAACTAGATCTCGTAGACAAGGCCCAGTAGCCCCAAGCAGCGACACAACACAGCGCAACTTTGTGCGAGACAGAACCTTATATGAATATTGAAGTCTACGACGACTACATAGACCGCCACCCCAATAAGAATAGATAGAACGGTAATAAATAATACAATACTATTCGAAATGGGTCCGAATTAAACTGGGTCGTGTGTGTAATGGATTCGTCCTTCTTGTTAGTTTCTGCAAGCATTTTAGGGTTAAATGAAGTTTGTGATATTAATTCAAGGCTTTATAGCTAACGGTGTTTTTAAGGGATAATCTAATCCCAAATGGTCGCGTACATGCCTTATCAAAAGATTCTGCATTTTATTTGCAGCGTACTTGAAGTATTTACTGCGTTTACTGTATGGAAAACTTCAAATAACTTACATGAAACATGCTCTTTCTTATAAGTTGGGGCATAAATAACAGTTGCTCACACTTACACCTCTGCTTAACCCTTTAGGGATTGCAGGCATGAAGATATTAAATATATTATATTAAACACCTAAATCTTCACAAGAATTAAAATAGTCTAAGAAATCACTTTAATTCTCCAGTTCCAACAAACCTCCACATAAAACGTACTAAAATCACTTTCGGAGCAACAATTTTGTCCTTTCAAAGGTTCAATGGAGCAAATCTTCCAAGTTTCGTTGTTCCCGGCGACAGATAGTGTCGCGCGCGAATTGAATCGGATTCAGACGAAAGATTAGCTTCGTATAAGTAACTGGAAAACTTTGATTATTTGCGCCGTGTCTATTGGCAGAAGATGGCTCTTTATCTTTTGGTAAGGTTATTAGAAAGCCGAGGATTTAGGATTTATTTAAGAGTGAGATTGAGAGGTTCAAGATTGCCAGTAATAAGTCGGTAGCTAAACATTTATTCTGACGCATTGTGTTGGAAATGGTTGGGAAATCTAAAAACGGCACTTTGGAATAGTGATAAAATAGTTCTAAGTATATCAATTATCTACTCTATTGCTTGTGATTGTGTGAGAGCAGTGGTAGCCCAGTGGTATCGGCTCCGACTTACGAGTAGTCGTGGTGATGATGTAGGTCGTGGGTTCGAATCCAGACAGGCGCATTACTTTGTGTAATTTATTTCATCACCACTGCTCTCAAAACGGTGAAGGAAAACATCGTGAAGAAACCGGCATGTCCTAGAACCAAAAATTCGAAGACATGTGACATCCACCAACCCGCACAGGGCCCAGTGGTGGATTATGCCCCTTTCCCTCTCTCAGAGAGGAGGCCTGTGTCCCAGCAGTGGGATCATTTATAGGCTGATGATGATGATGATTGCTTGTGCAATAAAAATAAATTTAATATTCTATTTCACGAATTTTAATGCTATGCATTTTGTGATGTTGCTAAAGTGGTCTTTTTCGTCACACTGAAAGCCTATTCCTGTTTTAATCGTTATCTGCACATCCTGTCGTAGACATACTTCTTTATTTATTTTATTCCTTGTCTCTGTATTAAGTACCAACACTAGTTATAACGTATTCTACTAACAAAATGGACTAATGTTTTCTTTACAACGATTTTTAACAGAACTGGTGGCCTACCATGAACTCTTAACGCGGTCTAGTTTAGGCTGTGGGAAAGAGACAGAGCTATACAAGTCGTCTAGCGCCATCTCTTTCCCACAGCCTAAACTGGATCGCATTAAGAGCTCGTGCCTCAGATAGAACTTTTTGGTAGTTTAAGTCATTCTGAAAGATTTTTGAAAATTTTATAATGATTTTTGAGTCGCTGTCAGTTAACTGCTCTATGAACGTCTATCACGAGTTTTCACTATTTTACTTTACAGCGTCTTTCCAGTATTTACAGCGTTTCTTGTATGGAAAAATGGAACAGCGCCTCTGGTGTGCGAAGAAGGAACTAATTTTTTCCTTAAAAATTGTCAATTTGAAAATGTCAAAGTTCCAGTTTACTTTACGTCAGAATAAATGAAAATTCATGATAAGGCCTCTGAAAACTCATGATAAGGCCTCAGGTATTTTACTGAACTTCAGTTGATCAGTGCCATGAAGTTAAAATATTGCACTATGAAGTTTTTAAAAATTAAGAATATTCTAACTTTATTCTTAATAGATTTGTGTAACTTTTGTTTATCACCAAGAATAACTCAGTGAAGCAGCAAACTACAATATTGGATTTATTTTAAGCAAGTTTGGTAGTAAAAGTAATTTCATCTCTGTAATTGAACCATGAATATTTAATAAGATTTCCAACCGCTCTTTCTTAGAATCGATTTACAGTTTCTACGATAAATTAGAATTTGAACGTTCTTGATTTGGTGCCCCTTTATTTGAGTATTCTCGTAGATTTCCACAAGTTTTTGCTTTGGCCTTCTAAATTGAGACAGCCAAGAGTTTGATTACAATTTAGCGCGGCCATTGTCTTGTGCCCAGGGCCGCCAATTGGTAGAATACGGCCCTGTCTACAAGTGAGGGACTTTACCATGGTCAGGCCTGGCTCACTCCGCGGTGTAGGTATAAAACTGCGGGGCCACTTCGACGTGGCCGTAACAAACGGCTGTCGCGCGCCGGCCGTTCAGTACGCGCTCCGTATCTTATTTATTTTTGTTACTTGTGATTACGTACAAGTAAAAATGAAGATAATAAAAAATGAAGAAAAGCAAAATATTGCATATATGTAGCTTTTGGTTGTTTAAATAATAACAGTGATAGGAGCCTCACATTTTTGTTAAATAAAATTAATACGATCAGTATTATGTATGCTTTTATTTCATATTTTTACGCCAATCAGCCCGCTGAAATATGCACGAAAGAAGCGATAATGTATTAAATAATGAACTATAAAAAAGTAAGAATGTCTGTTTACACAGCACATGAATTTGAAAAAATAACCTTTGTTCTGAGACTATCAGAACATCAAAACAGTGTTTCTAAAATAATCGGTCAAAGTCGATGATTTTTGTTATTTTTTGGAAATTGTAAAGCAAAAGCTGTTCAGTTTGGAAGGGTTGAGTTGACAAATTAACTGAACATTACAATAGAATTGACGATTATTATATAACTTTACCCACATCCTACATTTTTAAATATTATTCTTTTTTGTTTTTCTAAGATGAAATGTTTAAAATAGAACAATAATAGGTAGAAAAGATAATATTGGTATATATCATTTCTAACGGAAGGTGCCGTAAGTACTATTAACATTTTGTGCTACCTATCGATAATATAGTATGTAGTAATCGATGACGAAAACAAAACGATATAGGCTGATGATAAAAACAAAATTCCTTGAGAAACATTTTATATTAATAATGTAAACATATGCATAAAGTACACCTACCTACCTAACTGTGCCTCCTAAACTCGCAAGTCACAACCCTATTGAGCGCGGCGAGCCGTTGACCTTGATGTGACGTTAGCGTCAGATAAACTAAAATGAACTCTCGCGCGTCACTATTCAGTTCATTTTTGCTTGCGCACGGGAAGTTTAGGCTATTATAAAAGTAGGTGGGCGATGCGGGTGCAAGTAAAAATGGACTCTATTCTCTCGTGCATAGATTTTACATTTGTTTGTTTTCTTTTTGGGAGTAACGCTTCTGTACCTTTAGGTACTATTATATATTCTGTGCCATGGTGCGATGCGACGCAATGCAACGCAATTCAAACGAATTCCAACTACAAGTGAAAATCAACCTTACCAATATGACAAAACACGTTGTTATCTATGGGTAAATGAAAAACAAATCACGATGGCCATGACAACGTCAAGCAGGGCCCCCGCTACCATATGTGCAATGTGTGCAATGCACACGGGCGCCATCCTTTAGGGGCGCCAAAGACAAGGGCCCAGAAAAAAAAAATGAAAAAAAAAAAAACAAAAATAATTGTTAAAAGAAAAGTTGAGAATCTAACTAGGATTACTTTTAAGTACCTACTAAAGACTTCAAATATTTGATCTCACTTTCAGATTAAAACTTGAAGTCCGGAAATGTTAAACTTTTAGAGCTCACTGCGTTCTTCTATGAAGAATTGCCTTGTCCTATCCCAAAAAGCTAAAAAATTTCGCGCTCGCTTCGCTCGCGCTTGAACTAAGGTTGCCATTTGCTTTTCATGACCTCGCTTTTGATAGCTCATTTTTCAATAGCAAATGCTTATGTTAGTTAATCTTGTATTGGTCTACAAAAAATTAAATTTGTCTTCTCTAACATGGTATGGAACTCTGGGTGTGAAGTTTGAGTAGCACTTGATGGTTTTTTTTGACATACAATCAAAAAAATAATAGATAATTCAAAATGCCTTAAGGCCCACACAGGCGCCAGTAGACCTTACGGGGGCCCTGACGTCAAGTCATTCGAATTGCATCTTTATTTCTTAGTGGCAAGATTGATTTTCACCTGTAGTTGGAATTCGTTCGAATCGCGTCGCATTGCGTCGCATCGCGCCATGATTAAAGTCCCTTAGCCTTCTCCTGGCGTCATAGCGTCACAAGTGACAGCGATCAAATATAATTGGTGCGATACTAGTTACCATAACACTCACGAACGTGACGCGTGTGTGACGCGTCATGCTGTAACGAGCTATATTGAGCAACGACATCCATCATCGGTCGGTGACGTGAGCTATCGGGCAGCGTGGTTCACACGGACGGACGGACGGTAGTTTGGATTGAACTGATGTCAACCGAAATCAATGCTGTGAGCCGAGGTCATCGTATTTTATTTTAGCTTTGACCCACTCTAGGAATTTTTGCTGTATCGTAAATGCGTAAAAAAATCACGTACATAATTAATTTGAACAAACATTTACCGCCTTACCACAAAAAGATAAACACCCGTTGAACGCTTGTATAAATAAAGTGTAATTGCAAAACTACCCTTATATCAAGGAGAAATGTCGTTTTGCGTTGTCAATTTTTTTAGACAAGTGTTCAACGAGTGTTTAAATTTTTTTGTGGTAAGACGGTTAAAGTCACGTACTACATACAAGTCTGACAACCAGTCTTACTGAGGAGTGTAATAACCCATTTTTTATTAGGATGTGGACTTGTGGAGGTCTGATAAGCAGTCGCTCCATGTCAAATCTTTCTGTAAAACAAGAAACTAACACATTTGGGAAAAAGCCAGGCAGAAGATGAGGCATTGTTGGTTAATTTAATGATAATCCTTGTCTTTCCGTTGTGATTCCTGCAGAAGTTAGGAGTTAACTGATGTAGTTAAGAGTCACAGTAGTAGTAGCTACAGTTTACAGAAAATAGGGAGAAATCGATGTTTTGCAGTCAAAAAAAATGTCAATAGACTATTTAAAAAATCATCGATTTCATGCCAGTTTTTTTGTTTTGTGTTTATATCATGACGATAATTTATGTACTACTAGCAAACCCGGCGAACTCCGTTTCGCCAAATTTTTCCTGAATTTTCTTTGCTATAAACCTCACGGAGTCCGAGACCTTTCCAAGGAATTCAAAACCGTGGAAATCGGTTCGTGCGTTCTGGAGTTATAGCGTCAGGAAGGAAAACCCGACTTATTTTTATATAGTAGATTATTTTTATATTTTATACTACCTGATACTGATAGTGTGTAATTTGGGTGTTTGACTTATTATCTTTAATGGTTGTCCAAATATTATCAACCATCAATCATTGTCTCCATTACATCGATTATTATTATTACTCAACATACGCCGTGGCCATACTTTTCTTCGAATACAAAAAAAAAAACGTAATCATGATCTGTGTTCAAAATACTCGCAAGTTGATTCAGAAGTGTCCATCTTTCTTTATATGCACTCTCGCCTTCGTCGCGAATCTTCAAATTTTTTTCGGAAAGAGAATAATGACTACAAGCGGGATTCGAACCCGCGTCTTTCTGGATAAGTACTCCAGACGCTTAACTAACTAAGCTATCGTAGCCAGAATTCAGAAGCTTAAAGATCCAAATGTATATCAGTCTTTCCGCATTAAGAAAAACCTTATCTACGACCTCATTTCTTTATTTACCAGACACAATTTTTCTCTTTTGGAACTCCACAGGAATAGAAATTAAAACTACCTTTTAGGATAATATTTATAGCAAATTAAAACAGCCATGTGGAGTGGAATATCGTCTAGTTCTCAGGGGTACTCAAGAACAGATTTAGAAGATGTCCTAAGAAATATTTTTTTCAATCTACAAAATAATGTGTGCCTTTTTTGTTTAATCCTGTTAAAATCATGAAATGAGTCCTCCTACCCCGGGCAGGGCGGGAGGGACTGTCAGACTTATACTGACTAAAATCCACGGTGTCCTTCAGTAGCTTTAGTTACGAGCGTTTTCTACGTCCCGTGATATTGAACCCGAACCATGGAATACCTAAAAGTACTACCCGAACTATGAATGATATCCGGATTTGACAGATAGCAAAAAGTGACCGGAGGAAAATTCGTAGTAAAATTTTGGAAATACAATTTGATGTAATAACATACATATTAGTCAAAATGCCTTCTCCTCCTGGTATTATCCGTTTGTAAACATGATTTTGACGTGTCTTCGTTCACGGATTTAAAAGTAGACCCCCAGACTCGCACTGACTAAAATCCACGGTGTTGCTTCAATAGCTCTTTATGTTCCGGGGTCACGGTAAGGAAATAAGTCCCGCGACCCCGGCAGGACAAATGTGTGCCTGGTGGAATTTTTCTAGGATAGAAATTACGGATTAAAAACTATATACTTAGATACTACTTGTTTCCTGCAGTTTCGCCCGCTCGAATACAGCGTGTTTCATCCCACGTAAGATATCATTCACCACAACATTGTAACATCGCCGCGGGGGACATAATATCTAAAGAGTTTCAACATTTTATATGATTGTTTTTATCGCCGATAAGCATGATAAACTTCATTATAATTATATTCTTCTTTAATTAAAATTAAGAATAAATGTCGTAAAATTATTGACGTTTCGTATCTATAATTGTCGGCAAAGTTCTTTGTTTTCGATATTATTTTAAGATAATTATGTTGGTATCAAACTGAGATGTAACTTTGTTACAGTCGATTAGTTTTTTATACATTTAACGGTATTTTGATATAATTTTTACGATATATTTTATTAGGGTTGTAAATTATCTTAAATATCAATTTATGTCACAAAAAGCATAACTTTGGATTAACTAAATCATTGCTTTTAATGGTGCTGAGCTGTGGCACTGAGACATTTCTTAATATTTCAGTTGAGGGCCTAGACGAGTCCAAGGACCAGTAGACGACGGCGCGCCTCAAGGAGCTGCTGTTGGAAAACTAATTAAAAGTAACTCTTTCATCCATTCAGCAGTAACATTAAATATCAAAACTTACTCCGAACTCAGATCAACCAATTTTCCAGCCACTTAGTTTTAATGACAAGCATCGTCCACACACGGTAGCCGCAACCACCTGTCATGGCGGCGGTGGTAACAGCTGACTGCCCGAATGCGCACATTGACTAATCACTGCGGTTTGTAACCCTTGCTACATAATTACGTTACTATTAATAATCTGTGGTCGACACTCACACTGATCTTCTCGACCGTTGAATCAGAAATATTCATCGATTTCGTCATTTGAAAAAAAAAACCTTTTGCTTACGGTTTAGGTTTTAATCACAGAAAATATATAAATTAAAAAAAAAACCTTTAAAATATATAAATTAAAAAAAAAACCTTTAAAATATATAAATTTTGGTGACATATAGTTCCGATAATTAAGTACAAGATTTTAAGACAGGGAATATTGTCAGGGAATACAGTCATATTGCAGGGAATTCCATTCCTTGTGCAATACGACAGTATTTTAAAAACGCTTTGTACGCGCATTGTCGTACGTCTTGTATTCTGAAAATGAAAAGGCAACTGACAATTTGATTCCGTCGAAGGAATCAAATTGTGCAGTTTTGTCGTACACTCGTCGAAATATAACAATTCTGGCTGTTAGTTCCATTATAATTAATACTATTCGTAATTATTTCTACGCAGGAATTCACAATGGATGAAAACCAAAATAATCAGACAAAAGCTGTTGGTGTTTAACATAAATCTAGGTTATTTAAAGAAGATACTTTGTTCTACATTATTTCGACACCTCCTACGTATAATATCGTAACCAACAAATTAACGAAAATGACATTTTTTTTAGATTTACAACTACTTTATAACATAGACTATCGTTTGGTCTAATTAAAAAAAAATATTTACAATAGAACCAAAGATACTGAGACTGCATATTATCGCATGTTCATCTTTAGCGAAGTAAAATATTGTATAGTGCAGTTAGTGCATCGTACGCGGGGCGCGGGGGCCCGCTGCGCCGCGCGACCCAATAGTAAGTATTAGTACCGATTGAATACGCGGGAGTTGTGCATATTCGTTGTCGACCGCTGTGCTCGTCGCAGTTTTTTTAAATTTGTTGTGATTGATACACTTAGTAAGATACTACAGCTGTTAACCATGTCATCTAATGAAATGTCGTAAGTATAACTTACGACACTATACATCGAATCCAGATACATCACAAATATCGTAACTTCGTAAGTATATAGTTACGATACTTTACTATTGAAAAAATATATAATTGTGTTCTGTATTTATACTTACGATAGTTTTCGTTGGAATTTCTTTCTCTTTTTATATCCTATGTTGCACTTGAGATATTTTATTCAAGTGTATATAATATTTTCATTAAGTGAATAGTTTGTCTATAAATCTTTAGAAAAAAGATAACATAAGTGGCTTGATACAAGCGGATCTGCGAGGGCGTCATTCTAATCATCGCAAAGTAATAACTGAGGATGGTACTACAAGTGATTTTGTTTGTTCATTTTATAACATTTTTTTTTAATGCGGGTCTTGTTTTGACAAAATTCTACTTACTTTGAATTATAAGCATTTGGATGATAAATATCACCAGAATCATCAGAATGGTACTATAAGAAAAGACTAATTAAGTGAAAATACCATTGATAAATATTTTAAATTTTTGTTTATCTAACAGAGATTGTTTATTACGAAATACAACAGTATGTTTCAGAATATATTTTATTTAAATTCTACCCGTTAATAGCACTTACGATACGAATTCTCATTTTTGTTCCATTGTATATAATAGTAACTGTAACCTACGCCACATCATCACTTTATTAGTTCCAAAGTAAGTTATCGTCAGTGTAACATACGCTACTTAATCTTACGCAAATATCGACGTAAAGTATAGTAAGTACTACATACAACCAAATACCACTGATGTTTTCCATAGTAGAAATCCGTAAGTGACTTTTAAGAAATTCTAATAACAATTTCAATAATCGTTTTTAAAGGTAACATTCCTTTCCTAAAAACATATCTGTATGCCAAATTTGGTTTCTAAATGAGCTTATTTGACTTCACTACCATCAATAAACTGTTTGCATACCTTTGAATTGCGATACTGTAAAGTTGATTAAACACAGTTACGATATTATACGTAGGAGGTGTCGATTTCCTAGTTCCCATCAACTTCAAAACAATTTAAGTTGTTATCTTGTGTTCGCATCTTGTTATTTATCATGGAAACAAGCGAGGTGACATAATACAGCTTTTACTTAAGCTCCGCGTTACTTTGTCGCGGTAGTCCATACTTTATTGCCTTTTCACAATATTATTAGGAAGTGAAAAGGCAATAAACAACAATATTTGTGTTTTTCGTAGTTTTTTGATCTGGCCCGATCGTGGCTTGCAACAGTACTGAAATATCCCATTATAATGGTAATGCTAGTTTAATTTTGAAAGACTTGTCAGTGCTAGCAACCTTATCGGCATAGACATTAAGTTCACTTTGTTCTGACAGCGAAGGTAGACTTGAAGTGGAGGACTGTACAAGTGTGCTTTGTACCCGTAACTTGGTGTTTCGTGGAAACCACAGCGTCGTGTTAACACCAGTTGACCCACAGCACTGATCCTAGATACCGTAGATTGAAGTATTAATTGTTTCGAGAATGCCTGTGACCTGCAGGTTAGAAATAGGAGGTACTGTTCCGGGAAATTATCAGGATTACACTTGTAGTACGGTCCTTATTCTGTAAGCGTCAGTGAAGAATTAAGTTAAGTGAAGTTTCAATACGGAACTCCTAAGGTTTGCAGATCTTATTGTAATTTTAAAAAAGCTGAAGAGTTTTTTTGGTTGAACGCGCTATAATCTCAGAAGCTACTTGTACTATTGAATAACTATTTTTTCACCTCACCCGCTCGGAAAGATTCTATTTCTCATTCAAAATCTGAGCGCAAAACTCCATTTTGTGCTCTAGAGCACAAAGTGTTGTTTAAAATTCGAACACGTCTTGTATTCAATTGTTTTCTTCTTTTCTACACTGGCAGGCGAGCCGCCCCCACTACATTTCCTCGCTGTGTGAGGTGAAAAGTTGTGTGTTGCACTCGGCAGCAAAGTTTTTCTGCGTCTCGTACCTTTGAAAACTTCGCATCGCTCAGGATTCTATATTTGAACCGCTCGTTTCTCTCGCGGTTCAATCTTAGAATCCTTCGCTCGCTCAGTTTTCAATTCAAGTACTCGCGCCAAAAATCAACTTTGCAGCCTTGCATAACAAATAACTATTTCACCTCACGCGCTCGGAAAGATTCTATTTCTCATTCAAAATCTGAGCACAAAACTCCATTTTGTGCTCTAGAGCACAATAGTCCAAGAGCTACTGAACCCTGCGACTAACGGTCTTCCTGTAAGGTTAGAAATTTGTACACGTAATATTTATAGCATGTATGAGCAATAGCGACGACCTGGCAGGCGTCAGCCGTGCACATCATTAGACAATTTAATTTTCAAAGTGTGAAAAAAATTGAAAAAAAAACTTGTTCCTGTAAGCTTAAAAATTTAACAGGATGTAGTTTATTTAT
Organism: Agrotis clavis; assembly: GCA_954870645.1. Lineage (NCBI taxonomy): Eukaryota > Metazoa > Arthropoda > Insecta > Lepidoptera > Noctuidae > Agrotis > Agrotis clavis. Next base: position 3,988,539 of record OX940919.1, on the reverse strand, counting down.
TGTAAATCTTGGAAAAAAAATGACAGGCGATTACAAGGTGCACAAGTATGTGACAGGCGAATTGAAAAGTGCAAAGTTGATGAGGAAAAATAAACTTTCTCCTGTAAGATCAAAATTATCTCGCGTTTGGCTGAACTGATTTTCATGCCGTTTTCAGAAAAGTCTGCGTTACATTCCGAGAAAGGTTTTAATATACAGGGTGAATTTTTCAACTGGGCGTGGATGGCTATCTCCGAAACAATGAGGAATATCGAAAAACGTTGAAAGGAATCTCGAGGCCGATTTTGACGAAAATAAATCTGCATCGTTGGATTTTAGAAAAATCAATAATCCTGGCCAGGAATCGAACCCGCTGATTTTGGAAAAAAAATCACAGCCTGTATTATTACACCATTCGATAGTGTTGCTAATAAGGATCAAATTCTGGGTAGTAATCATATACGGCAAACTTTAGGAAAACGTATAATTGAAAAAAGAAACTGATGAATGTTCGAGAAGATAACTGTATTCGGAACATAAGTTAACCGTTTCTTTGAAATAACGCTTATTTTTGTTCAACTCATTAATTTCGCATTGCTGAATACACTGGGATTGTTGAGACATCAAATCCACTAAATTATTGAAAACAATTATAAATAAATTATGGCTCAGTAGAAAATAGTAACATAGAAATATAGCAATTTCATGAAAATCTGTCTATTTCCTTAAGTTTGCCTTATATGATCACTTCCCAGAATTTGATCCTTATTAGCAACACCATCGAATGGTGTAATAATACAGGCTGTGATTTTTTTTCCAAAATCAGCGGGTTCGATTCCTGGCCAGGATTATTGATTTTTCTAAAATCCAACGATGCAGTTTTATTTTCGTCAAAATCGGCCTCGAGATTCCTTTCAACGTTTTTCGATATTCCTCATTGTTTCGGAGATAGCCATCCACGCCCAGTTGAAAAATTCACCCTGTATATTAAAACCTTTCTCGGAATGTAACGCACACTTTTCTGAAAACGGCATGAAAATCAGTTCAGCCAAACGCGAGATAATTTTGATCTTACAGGAGAAAGTTTATTTTTCCTCATCAACTTTGCACATTTCAATTCGCCTGTCACATACTTGTGCACCTTGTAATCGCCTGTCATTTTTTTTCCAAGATTTACAATAAATAAACTACATCCTGTCAAATTTTTAAGCTTACAGGAACAAGTTTTTTTTTCAATTTTTTTACACTTTGAAAATTAAATTGTTTAATGATGTGCACGGCTGACGCCTGCCAGGTCGTCGATATTGCTCTTAGCATGCTAAAAATATTACGTGTACAAATTCCTAACCTTACAGGAAGACCGTTAGTCGTAGGGTTCAGTACCTCTCCAGCTACAAAGTGTTGTTCCAAATTCGAACACGCTTTATTCAATTGTTTTCTACACTGGCAGGCGAGCCGCCCCCACTGCATTTCCTCGCTTAGTGAGGTGAAAGGTTGTGTGTTGCACTCGGCAGCAAAGTTTTTCTGCGTCTCGTACCTTTGAAAACTTCGCATCGCTCAGGATTCTATATTTGAACCGCTCGTTTCTCTCGCGGTTCAATCTTAGAATCCTTCGCTCGATCAGTTTTCAATTCAAGTACTCGCGCCAAAAATCAACTTTGCAGCCTTGCATAACAAATAACTATTGTTAGATAGTTCATTTATCGAGGAAGGCTATATAGGCTATAAAACATCACGCTACGCAAAATAGGCGCCGAGCAGCAGGTGAAACCGTGGAGAAGCGCTGGTTATCAATATAATCGTATTGATTTTATATTAAAATTTTCCGCAAGTGCAATTAATAATCGTATTATTGATTTAACAACATCAATTCATCATATAAATCAACATTCCGAGCATTATGAAGCGCCGTAATGTAACATTTATCAACTAATGTTTCGCATACATGAGCACCTCAATAGCTCGGGAATCTATTTATCAACTGTATTCAATCATTCTGATTCAACGTTAATTGTTACCAATTTATTTAACTAGCGTTTGTTCAATACTTTGTTTGCTTGTATTTTGTTGATAGCAGAGATATACTTAGATATTAGGCAGATCTGTCATCTGTGTGAGTTTTCTAGCCTGGGATTTTGAGATCTCAAAAAGATGAAAAAAGTTACAATAGCGTAAGTTTACCAAATGACCAGGTATTATAAAAAAACACTTTGAAGGTATTATTTAAAGGGATGTTCTTATAAGTTTTAAAGTTAGTGAATTTAATTTAATTTCAACCTCAGCATTGGTTGCCTATTTGAACATCATAACCTAGCATAAATAGCACCGACTTATTCAAAGGTAAAAAGATTGGAATTTATCTCGACCATACCCGTATTTGATTTGATCCACATTTCCAGGGGCACTCTATATGTCCTTTTCTTAGCTTTAAAAACAAACTGAAAAATAGATTAGTTAGGTGGTTGGCGCGAGTACTTGAATTAAAAACTGAGCAAGCGAAGGGTTCAACTATAGAATCCTGAGCGTAGTGAAGTTTTCAAAGGTACGAGACGCAGAATTACTTTGCTGCCGAGCGCAACACACAACTTTTCACCTCACACAGCGAGGAAATGTAGTGGGACCGGCTCGCCTGTCAGTGTAGAAAATAATAGAATATATTAAGACGTGTTAGAATTTTGAAAACACTTTCCGCGCTGGCGCGGAAAATGGAGATTCGCGCTCAGATTTTGAATGACAAATAGAATCGAAAAAAACGTTGCGTCGTTATTGTTTCTTTCTGCTCATATTTGTTGGACAACAAGGGAACTCTCCTGGGCTTTTCAGTTGGAGATTTAACTAATCATTAGTCAAAGGACAGTTACGTAGAACTTTGATATTGTATTTAATTTAATATATTATAATACAGTCCCTCAACATCTTATATTCGTAAAGCAAAACCTTAAAGCTCGTACTTTAAAGATTACGCAATATGATTGATGCAACTCCACGATTGAATTGAAAGCCAATAAGCGAGTATTGATTATAGATAAAGTATCGAAGGTACTGTACTGCTACTGCCAGGGAATATGAAGGAGGTAATAAAATGAACAGAGACTACAGATACTGATTGGAAATAAAAGTTATAATTAAATATTTTATTATGTTATGTTATGTTATGTTATGTTATGTTATGTTATGTTATGTTATGTTATGTTATGTTATGTTATGTTATGTTATGTTATGTTATGTTATGTTATGTTATGTTATGTTATGTTATGTTATGTTATGTTATGTTATGTTATAATAGCGGATTTATTGTCTAGGCAAAAAAGCTGTTTAGATCGTTTTATAATGTACTTAATATTATGTTTTAAGTCTGATGTAAAATTCTGATAGAGATAGATAAATGGACTCTTAGCCAGATCGTAGATAATTCCTAATGGATAGGAGATCTGAAGTGTGTGTGTTAATGCGGGAATAAGTACTGAAACTCTAAAATAATGGCGATATCGGCTAAACAAGATAGGGGTCATTATTATACTTTTCGTCAGATGAAAATAAAGCACACTACGTATAAAACTCAAGTAGTAAAATAATGACGATTGTTTCGAGATATCAAATTCGACTTACCCAGCTGCACAACAGATCCGGATATTAGCACTCCATAACTATCTACTCCGGGTTTCATGTAAGCAATTGTATAAATTGAGTGGAGTCGCTCGACCTCGAGCTAAATGATCCGTGAAATGGGCGTCTGATACAGCTCTTGACTTATTCTATCCGTTATTCGATTCGATTGCACGATTCCAAGACGATACACTAAGAGGTACCCAATGTATCGGAACTTACTTATGTGGTACTCTCGCTTCGGTTTTATTATATTCCAAGTAATCTTTGTTACGGGTTATGTTTGGAACGTTTTGTTTACTATTTATTTGGGTTCATAGGATCTAACAAATAATAGTTATTTGTTATGCAAGGCTGCAAAGTTGATTTTTGGCGCGAGTACTTGAATTGAAAACTAATCGAGCGAAGGATCCTAAGATTGAACCGCGAGAGAAACGAGCGGTTCAAATATAGAATCCTTAGCGATGCGAAATTTCAAAGGTACGAGACGCAGAAAAACTTTGCTGCCGAGTGCAACACACAACTTTTCATCTCACACAGCGAGGAAATGAAGTGGAGGCGGCTCACCTGTCAGTGTAGAAAATAATTGAATAAAAGACGTGTTCGAATTTTGAACAACACTTTGTGCTCTAGAGCACAAAATGGAGTTTTGCGCTCAGATTTTGAATGAGAAATAGAATCTTTCCGAGCGTGTGAGCTGAAAAAGTATTTTTACCTCACACGCTCGGAAAACAAATAACTATTACCAATCAGATGACAAAACTATTTTACGTATGTATTGCTTTGAATAAAAACAGTATCAACCAAAGGGATCTAGCCTAGAAAAGCAATTTTCGTAACTTTTAGGGTTCTCAGCCTAAGCCTAGTTATTATTTTCTTGTCTCAAAGAAATTGATTTAACCAAGCACTTCCCGTGGGAGCATAAGAACTGGTAAAGAAAATGTCGAAACTATTTCTTTTTGGTAAAAAGTAGGATTCCCCGGAGAACGCAGAGGTCAGACGTTAGTTACAAAACTATTTTCGTCATGGATCAATATCTACTATTTAAGTTGGAAAAACTGAAATGGAAACAGATGTGGAAAAGAGTTATTTCATTCTTTCATTTTCACTCTAGTGAGAATAATCTGCATAAGTGCACTATTTTATTCACCAAAATCCTGAATTGAAGCATACAGGTAGTGCATGTTAGTTCAAGAGTTTCATAATGTTAAAAGCGTCGGTTGAGTTGCACATTACTGGTGTTATTATGACGCTTGCCGGCTGCATACAATGGTCTCTATGAATAAAATATACCGAAACGGGGACAACGTTTTGCTCTGGAGGAGAGAGGGAATGGAGTGGTAATGTTTTGTGAAGTAGTTTGCGAATCGCGAATATCAGTGAAAATGTGCTAAACGTGCGGTTTTTTTGGAGAGTCAAGCATTAAAACTAGACCGGGCATTCCTGTGAGTGTCGGTGGCATGTGTGAGCCGGAAGATATTGCGAATCATTTTAAAGAAGTGTTCTTTGTAAAGTCTCCTCTAGGCCCGTCCCAGTCAGTGCCCGATGTTAGGCCCGGGATGGAGATAGGGGTTAAATTTAAAGCTTCAGAGATTGCTCGGAAAATTAGGTGTATGTCTAAGGGTAAGTCTCCCGGCCATGACGGGCTTAGCATCGAGCACCTAAAATATGCTGGCCCGCACCTGCCTAGGGTACTAGCTATGTTGTATAGTTTCTGTATGGGTCATGGTTACATGCCGAGTGAGATGATGCGAACAATGGTTGTGCCAATCGCAAAAAACAAAACTGGTGACCTCTCTGACAGCAGTAACTATAGGCCCATTTCCCTTGCGACGGTGATATCAAAGGTTTTTGACAGCATGCTTAATGCACAACTGAATAAAAGAATAACCATACATGACAACCAGTTCGGGTTCAAGACTGGGTTGTCAACTGAGAGTGCAGTGTTGTGCCTTAAGCATGCTGTTACGTACTATGCAAAGCGTGAGACACCTATTTATGCCTGCTTCCTGGACCTAAGCAAGGCGTTTGATCTGGTTTCATATGATGTGTTATGGAGTAAGTTAGAACGGGTTGATTTTCCCTTAGAACTTTTGAATATTTATAAGTTTTGGTATAGAAACCAGATAAACACTGTACGATGGGCAGGGGCGCTATCTCGTCCATATGGGTTGGAGTGTGGGGTGAGGCAGGGTGGGTTGAGCTCACCTACGCTCTTTAACTTTTATGTGAACGAACTGATTGCCGAGCTCAGCAGCACCAGGGTTGGATGTTACGTAGACGGTGTCTGCGTTAATAATATTAGTTACGCCGATGATATGGTGCTGCTGAGCGCGTCAATCTGTGGTTTACGTAAACTGGTTGCTCAGTGTGAGGCGTATGCTAGGTTACATGGCCTAGCATATAATGTCAAAAAGTCAGAGGTCATGGTCTTTGAGGCTGGGGGTAGGAGCCCGAACAAGGTACCACCAGTTTTACTTTATGGCACGCCTTTAAATAGAGTCCATAAGTTTAAATATCTAGGTCATATACTAACCCCCAGCCTCAACGACGATGACGACATTGAACGGGAGCGGAGGGCGTTGTCGATTAGAGCAAATATGCTGGCTCGCAGGTTTGCGCGATGCTCACTGCCCGTTAAGATAACGCTCTTTCGAGCCTACTGTACATCTTTTTACACGTGCTCCCTGTGGGCTAGATATACGCAAAGATCGTACAACGCTCTCCGCGTTCAGTATAATAACGCGTTCAGGATGCTGGTGGGCCTGCCCCGCTTCTGTAGCGCATCGGGTATGTTCGCGGATGCGCATGTAGATTGTTTCTACACAACTATGCGCAAAAGGTGTGCTTCCATGGTGCGCAGGGTGTGGGGCGGCTCCAACAGTATCCTGGACATGATTTCAAGTCGCCTAGACTGTGTTTTCGTGAGTCACTGTTGTGCCATCTCTCATGGGTTGCCACCGCAGTGATCCACTATGATGTAAATTTGTGTTTCTGTTACTGTTGTTATTTTATTTTTTATGTTACTAATATAGTTTTAGGTTTTACTAATATATTGAGTCCATGATACTTGAATAAAGATAATTCTATTCTATTCTATTATTTATTTACTGCCGGAAAACTGGAGTTCAACTGTTAGGTTCGTAATTTGTCTTTCGTATTATACGAGTAATTAAGATAAAAAAGCACTTAGAAATTGTATCTGGTGTTTATTCTTATTCAATGGGCCATTTATGTAAATTATATATTTTCCTATTAATTTGAGTTGTTTATGATCACTTCTTAATAGCATGACATGAGGGCCTTATGTGGAAGTTATGTGGTTTATGTTTCTGAGTTCTCCATTAACTAGCTCCTCCATGTCCGCTGTGCTCCCAATGCGTCCTATGCAACGCTTCATATCTGCTGCACGTCCTTTTATCGTCACTACAATGTACTTAGTACGGCTCTTTGTGTGTAGTATACCTCCGTTGGAGTAACCAGGTCAAAACATAGTGTATGTATATAATTTATGAAACATTTTCAGCTTTCATGAGTTTTCTTACATGTTAAAGTGATGAGGTTTTGTTTGTTTTAAGGTTTTGTAACGAATTCGATTTTTCCTGTGTTTGTGAGGTGACAACTAACTTTACAAGTTGACCCTTTTGAAGAACCTCACCAAAAAAGGGCAGTGTAAGTCCATCTTCCACATAATGTGTAGCTTAGTAGTAAAAAACATGTTATTATCCCAGGCTCGAAACTTGTAATGAGCAATCCTGCGAACGTTACAGAAAAACAAACGAGAGTGTTTTAGCGAGCATTCTAACGAATGTTCTGGCGAGCCGACTGCCAAATCTTCATCTATATACATATAAATAAAATTGGAGTGTCTGTTTGTAACACTGATATACTTAACCGTTTTTTACTACATGCCTACGAATATGTATAGGATAAAATACACCAAAATAACTTTTTTTACAATTTTTGTCTGTCTGTTTGTAATGGCTAATCTCTGAAATGGCTGGGCCGATTTTGACGGGACTTCTATTGGTAAATAGCTGATGTAATAAGGAGTAATTTAGGTTACTTTTATTTTAGAAAAAATCCTTTATTTTAATAAAAAATACGTTGTTGAGTTCCGACGTCCACGCGAACGAAGTCGCGGGCACAGCTAGTGAAAAATAAAATTGACGACAATCGATTAGTGTTCTCTAGAAAGATCGTGACATTCGTGACTATGTTCGTACTGAAGTTTGGCTCTATGCTCTGTTCGTTGTTAAGTTCAGCAAAATAAAAATCGGTGAATGCTCGATGTTCTGTTACAAGTGAATGCTCAAGTCTATCAGCGCCTTTATACAAACAAACCTTTTTATACAAAGCAGGCTTTAGAACACTAGCTGCAAAATAAATTTAAACTCCGTATTTTTACAAAAGTCGGAGTTTCATTAAAAATGAAAGGGATTAGTGACACGTTTAAGCGTTTAAAACTTTAGCACTAAAAGCTTTTTGCATTATTCACTTTACACTGGACGCTGGGAAGGGATAAAGTGATACTTTCAAATTCTAAAGGTGAGTACAGACTATATAACATAACATGTTATATAACATGTTTCAGATGCTGTGGACACAAAATGTTATACTTATAACATTGTTATATAACATGTTTCAGATGATGTGGACACAGAATGTTATATAACATTGTGGATAGCACTGAAGAACGACAAACGACAATTGTTATATAACAATGTTTTAGATAACATTGTTACACTAATGTGTTCGGTATTGTTTTATGTTGCAATGTTATATAAGAATGTTAGATGGTGTGGACGTGTTAAATAACAATGTTATATCATGTTATGTTGACCATTTGGAATTGGTTCAAAAAACCGGTTTTAAACGCCCAAATGGTCGGTTCAACATTGCGCGGGTTATATAACATTGTTACATGGTTTGAACGCACCTTTACGTACCTGCACTGTTGTTGGTTGAAACCCAAATATATAGAGTAGAATAAAACAATTTTTTCTTACCTTTCATTGATTTTCTCCCTTTGTTGATATATTGCAGAACGTTGTTGGTACTAGGCAACAATGAATTTAAAATAAATATTCACTTCACAATGAATGAATATAGTTCCTCATACCTTCCCATAATTTACACTTTTTTTGGGTTGTATCATTATCAAATGAGTCAGAGTTTGTTAGACGTACCTACTGACTAAAAACCACTCTGGTGGCCTACCCTGGTATAGAGACAGAGCTATACAAGTCGTATAGCGCCATCTCGTTCGCACAGTGGATTACTCTAGCTTTAAGACGTCATGATAGGCCACCTGGCGGGGTATTACGTCTTAAAATCAGGCTTGTTCCAGTGAGTGAATGAGATGGCGCTAGACGACTTGTATAGCTCTGTCACTTTCACTCGCCGAAATAAGCCTGGTTTGGTCCAGTTCCTTAGATTGCCTTTTGTGTTCAATGGCCGCCTTACCCTGTTTAGACAGTCCCAAGACCACGGCCCCTATAACCTACCCTGTTACCCCTATAACCTACCCACTTAAACGATTATGCATAACATGACGCCTTTCTTTCCTCAATAAATGAGACAAAAGTGAATACGTGAGCTACACCCATGTTTCCCCAGTTATGTTTAAGTATAAGTAATAAGTGAATGATTTAAGTACCTACACGAAACAAATCTTTTGGGCTTGTTACACAACGACGTAGCAAAATTTGCGAACATAAAAACGTATAGGAGTAAGGTCGTAATTCGGAAGGAATATGTAAATTGTATATAACTTTTTAGGGTTGTCAATAAAACAAGAACTCGTATGGTACAGAATTTATTTCCATATTATATACTCAGATATAACAGCAATTGTCTCGGTTCCACTCTATATACTCTCCAACAATATTTACATTGAGTTTTGGGTTTCATGTCGCTACACTGTTGTCGCCTTTGTAAATGCGGTATTTTGTAATTCAGGGGTATACACACTTACGACTTTTGTCACTCAACATTTTTCGCAATTCCTTGTATTTGTTAATTTGGTCATACATAGGTTAATTAGTTACACATAGCAAAATACTAATCAAGCATATTTCATCTTAGGAATATGCGATATCTGTTGTCCAAAAGTAGACTCACAATAACAAAAATGTAGTTGAAGGGTTTGCGATAGATTCATCTTACTTTTTTCTTATCATCTTATTAAACGGATCACACAAGTTCTAAATGTTACATCCAACGACGATATAATACTAGACTCCGCATGCACGATCTAAGCAACAAAAACTATTCTGCCAACTCGCTGAGGTACTACATAAGCGAGGGGGACGGGATAATGCGTTGTGATTAGCTAACTTAAGGTCTGTTCTGTCTCAACGTATGTTTACGGCTCACAGGAGTGTTCGAAATGAGACGGATATAAGACTTTTTTGCCTAATGTGTTGACAGACATCGGTCGCCTGTTATAGGAGTCTAGTATTATATCGTCGTTGGTTACATCCGACACTCAAAAACTTAATCTACTTTTTAAACAATATAATATCTTATTTTCGTAAACCCAGTTTACTCGTATTTCTAGGCTAAAATAGATATTTTCCATTTTATTACAAAATATGCAAACTTCCTCACATACACTTAATTGGTGACCTCGATATAAGACTTCAAGTATGTACCATCTCAAGTTAGGGAGTTCCTCGTAAAAAAAAATCCTTTGTAACATCATAAAATATATTCGTGGACTATAAAATAGCGTAACAAAAGTCGCATGTGTGCTCCCAACTTTATTTGAACAATATATTTTTATAGCGAGCTTTTGACCGTATTTTTTTTATAAAACAACAAAATTTAATATAGCTGCAGGATGTACAAAATTTATCGAATAATTTTCTAGTTCAATTAAGCAAAATTGAATTACTTATTTCATTTCGAAAAATAATTTTCAATAAGTAATTCTCTATTGATTTCGATATTATTGCAAAGAATAAAGGTGAAAATGTATTAAGCTTTATTTATGATTGTAGCTTATCCAATATTCGTCTATTACACAAAATCGGTCAAGGTTGAGGAGCTTTTCCTTGTTTCAAAGATGATATAACTTCGTAAACCGACACTTGAAACTCATCAACACATTCGAGTTTCTCGGACAAAGCCAAGAGGCTCCGAACAAACGGGAAAAGATCGAAGGTTTCATATACAGGGTTATTTTTTCCGGCTATCGAAACACTACACTAAATAATTAAACTGTTTCAGGAAAACTCGTTAGTTTTCCTCATTTTGTTTTTCTTTTTATTCATTAATAAAAGAAAAGGTACCGGAATAATAAAAAAAAATATATCATTACTTAGGAGTTTAAGACTACAATATTTTACTCGACATGAAATTCTTGAGTATTCGAACAAAGTAAAAAAAAAACAATTTCTTAGACAAAACTCGATATTCAATTCTTTACGCATTATTGATTTTCTTTTTGACCGAGCAAAAAAAAGAGGAGCTTCTCATTTCAACATGTATGACAATTTCCAAAAAAAAAAATGATGAAAAATGAATCCGTAATTTTTTTCATATTTGTTTATGTTTACTTTGGGTAGACCATAAAATTGACCCTGTATACTTTATATTTTGTTTAGTAGCAACATGTCCCAACATTCCACCCTGATCCTCGCATCAACAACCCATATCTACGATACATACAAAACGCAGCCATTACATGACCACAACACTTTATTATATATAATTATATAGATATATTCACTAATCTTTAAAGCAATTTACAAACGTATCTTTATTGCTACAATATAACTTATATTTTTATTTTATATATTTTTTTATTCTTGTCATTTATATTTCTTCCTACATTACTGGTGTTTGCATATTGAAACTAAGTATTTGTTTTTATATCAGAATACACGGGTATTTAGGCCTGCAGTAAATAAATTATACACAACAAACATTACAGCTATTTATATAGTAATATTTTAAGTTTAATTTGTTAATGGTGGAACTTTGTTTTGCATAGATGATCGATTTTAAATACTTACGAGTTATATAATGAATTAATAAACCAATTGTATTAAAACGATGCAACAAGTGCATCAACTTATGAACTAATCAGTATCACATAACATAATATTAGTTTAAATTATGACTTAATTAATATTATAAATAATAATATCCGTAATATTAATATGGCAACGAAATATATTTACTAGCTAAGCACCTAGACCAGTAGGATTTCAGGTATTTACACAATCTGTACACAGAATCCTTATTCAAGAGTTATCACTCGCTTCTAATCGTTATACATTTTTCTTAATAAAATTATTGCCAATCAGCTAGTTTTCAACAATGATTAAAGACTTCTCAAATAATTTATTATTATTATGACAGTAAATTTCACAATCACCTCGAAGTTTTTAAATGCAGAAGTATAGTAAAGCTTCCATTACAATGTATATTTCCACCTAATTCTAAAGAGAATCTTCAAAAACAAAATATATTTACAAAATGAAGACATCATCGATATGCACTGTACATTTACAAACGTTAAAATATCTTAAATGCATCGGGATGTCGCGTGCATCGTTATGAGATTTCTTTATAAAATCTTATTTAATTTATCTTTGTAAATACGCGGAAATCTGGCATCGGACTACCGTAGTTCAGGACAAGCTACAACGAACGGCCGCACTACGCATCACTCATGTGTCTTTTATTACGTCACTACACTGTGTTCGTCACCCGTCTCGCTCGCGCAGGGGGCGGCTCGTGCGAGTGAGCGGGACAGCACGAGGGAGTGCGCTCCGTCGTTCACACGATCACTCATGACGTCATACAATGATATGGTTATTCTTACATGCGCGCGCGTCGCTTAGGTGAGGCGAGCGAGTACGACAGCTGCCAGCAGTAGCAGCGCGGAAATGGTGCAGCGGGATGATGAGCCGCTGAGCACATTCGGCGTCGGGGAGTCGGGGGGAGACTCGTTGGAGTACGTTCTGCTCTCTGTTGTGAAAAGACAATGTCGTTTAGAAATACTAAGGTATAATACAGGTATTTCTCGTTTAGAAGATTCTGGAATAGTCAAAGTTCCATAATAGTTAGAAATGCATGAAAATTATAGGTAAATAAAACCATGGTGGCATCGTTAACAATTGTTCCATTACCAGGTTTCTCCAAGACGAAAATAATGCAATCGAATAACTACTTAGTTTTAGGGGCTTCCAGAAGCCAGCTCACTAAGGTCACACTCACTAAGGTAAGGGTATAGCTCCTTTGTCTGTACCACTACCAGCAGCATTATTTTTAACACTGATCATTATTTTATGAGTTTAGGACAGGTAAAAGTGGTCCATCTGTAGTTGTGTACAAGTAGATTATCAGGACAGAATAACATAAACATCTTGAGAAGAAATTTCTTGGAATGCTTTCACAGTTTTAAAACAAAGAAATACTCACGTCCATCATGGTCCCCGGAGCCGTCTTCTCCCGATCCTTCGGTGTCATAGTCGTCAGGGTAGCTGCGACCAGATCCTGATCCTTCCTCACCGGCCTCGTCTCCTTGCATGAACGCTTCAGCTGAGAGCTCCTTACTACGAGAGTAGGAGACGAGCAACTAAAGAGAGAAAGAGAAGATGTCAGTTTGGTGGATGTGAAATTGAATTGAGAGACGGGTGACAAAGTGTTGAAAAATTACCCCTACCAAAGGCCCGTAGTAAGTAAGGTGTGTAGTTGGACAACGGGCTCTAAACGAAAATAAATATATAAGGTGACATTTAATCACTACATGGTTAATAGAAGAAATAGTGAGAAGTACTTAAGTAAAAACCCATGAAGTTCCAAGTCTGACAAATTCGATTAACTTAGTGCACTTAAAACATTGAATTTTGACAAGATATAATTATATTTTAGGCCCCCCGCACACGGGCCACAAAACGCCACGTGCCGCCACACGCCACTCGCGCGATTCCGTACCCCTCTCTCTCTTTACCTCAGTAATGCATTGCATTGGCTAAAAATGTGGCAGCCCACGACCGCAAGTGTCGACCATCGGCCACAAATGGCTGTCCTGCGCTTCAGCTACCTCTGTAGCCGCTTCTCGTGGCGGCGTTTGTGGCTGTCGCGAGTGGCTCGTGTGCGGCGACACTTAGTCTTCGACTCAAGCATGCTTATTTCGTACTTGATTTTTAGCCCTTTATGACCATATACTAAGACAGTAACTACAGTTGCAACGGGACCACGCATCACATTTAAAAGCTAAATTATCGCCGGTTACAATGAGTTCCTCGTTTTCTTAATAACAAAACATAAATTTTCAATTATGGCCCGTAACTAGAGATGTGCCGTTGCCGGCAATATTGCCCAAGGTGGGAATATAGGTGGAAATATTGCCGGCAATATTGCCGGGAGTGGAAATATTTGGGAATATTGCTTAATTTTAAGTCAAAGTAAGTGCGAAAACTATGTAACACACTTAAAATTAGTATTTACAGACCATGGTCTACATTATATACAAAAAAAAACTTTTTTTTTGTAAAATTGCCAAAATTGCCGGCAATTTTGGCAATATTCCCGGTATTTTACCGGCAATATTGCCCATTGTTGCCGCACACGACTGTGAATATAAGAAATTACACATACATTTTAAGATAAGAATTGACGATCATTGTATATTGAATAAATATTGAATAAAAAGGCATAAATTCGAATAATTTATTTTAATGTGTAGTTTAATCTAGTCAACGAATGCTCAAAGCATAGAGGGAAATTCTAGAAACACATTTTTTACTACGTAACTTTGTTTGAACCAGTTGTTAGGAGGTGAACATATCAAAACCATAAGCTCTGGGGGGGGGGGGGTTTGATGGTACCATTTTTTGGTTTTTCGCTTACATCTCTGAAAACCATGCGTTCTAGCAGCATAGCGTGTGTGAACAAAATAAAAAACTAAATCAATTTTCCGTAAGTTTTACTCAGTAAGCATTTCAATATCCTGTAAGTTTTCGAGTTTTCATAGTTGTCGAGGTATCCGCTTTTGAAAGTCTGTAATTTAGGGGAAAAAACATTTTTAGTTTTTCGCATTTGGAAAGTTGTATTTGATATCGCCATAGATCCAGAAAGCAGTAGCAGTTGATTCAGATCAGACCCTCCCTTTACCACCTGCGATGAACAGAGCCAGCATGCTGCATCTTGAGGTGATATGGGCCTCCAGATCTTTATCTGGAGGCCCACGGACATTGAGAGAGACCCCTTCGGGTCTCTCTCAATGTCCACCAGGTATAAGTAGTTCTTAAATTCGGTGACCACCATCAAGCTTGATATGTCTTGTCTTCCCCCACCGAGGGAGCAGTAAAAATTAGCTTAGAAACTTATTTTAAATTATACCAGGTACTTACAGACTAGGTAGGACTGTACTATGTAGGAGGAAATCCGCACTCATAAGAGATGCGGAAAAACTATCTTTGGAAACTTTAGTTCTTTTTTGTTGTAAACAATTTTCGTATAGGTAGGTATTAATTTTTGGTCAAGTGTGAGTTGCCCACAAAAATACACGGAGAAGTAGGTACTACACCTACAGGGAGAGCCTGAAAAGACTGCTGCTGCTTTCTGGATTTATGGCAATATTAAATAAGACTTTCCGAATGCAAAAAGGTAAATATGGTTTTTTGAAAACTATACAAGATATCGAAATGGTTACTAAATAAAACTTATAAGAAATTTATTCTGCCTTTGTTTTATGCATACAAACCATGCCGCTAGGAGGCATGGTTTCCGAGTTATAAGTGAAAAATCAAAAAAATTAACCTTTAAACCTCCCCCACAGCTCAAGGGCTAGTGGCGGGGACTTTTGATAATTATATTCACCTCCGAACTAGTTCAAACAAAGTAACGTAGTCCAAAATCGTGTTCCAAGAATTTCCCTCTATAACTGTTCGTTGAGTGGGCTACTAGTTTTTCATGCAAAATCACATAGCAAAAACAACGAGTATAAGTACCTATACAATATGGAAGTATAAATCTCTGTCAAAACTACAAATAATCAACAAAAATAACATTATTTTAATGCACTTTTTCGGTAATTCTTACATAATCAGTAAATCACCGTTTAGAGTAACAACTTAGTAGTTTTTATAAGGCGGACTTAATGCCGCAACGTATTATCTACAGTAATATAAACTGCACCTGCAGTAATAATAAAATATACTGGTGTTATTTGACTGGCAACTTTGGCAATATTGCCAAAGTTGCCGGCAATTTTGGTATTTTACCGGCAGTGGCAATATTGGGAATATTGCCGGCAGTGGGAATATTGCCATCAGGCACATCTCTACCCGTAACTGAGGATTTATATAGATTTATTTTTGTAGAGAATTTCAATTATACTTTTTGCTTGCACTCTGCAATCGAAGTACCTATAAAACTTGAGGTTTTTCTGGAATTTAAACCCCTTTCTATAAATGGCTGTAAATAGGTGATTAAATAGAAGACCGTTGTCAATTAGCCACAAACACTTAACCCTGAGTGTTTCCCTTCATCAATTACAAAGTTAACGTGTTTAACGACAGCTTTAACTGTGCATTTCCTTCCTGTTGAACTAGAACCTGTTTCTTATCTCCGAAGCTTGGCGTTGCATTAGTAGTTTGGAGTCACCTCGGGTGTTGTTGAAAATTTTATAACTTTTCTGACGAGTTTTGATCGTCTAAAACTTATACTCTACTGATACAATCACGTAGCTTGTTGCAAAATTGAGCATGTGTGCTTTCGCAAAACTATCCTTTCGCATAAGTGAATTCACGCGAGCACTTTTCGCGGAAATAATTCCAAGTTTCCTGCTACCGGAATTTAATTTTGGTTATCGAATATACCCTTTCTAGGAAGCTTGTAATAACTTTTGTGTCGCGACATTTTGTCATCCGGAGTTGTATTCCTCATTGCTGAAGATCGTGACACAATTCACAGCTGTCTTGGCATGCACTCTTTGGCGCCGTCGATATAAATATATTTCGTAAGCTCTTGTATTATTCTAACAGATGCTACTAACTTATTCTTTATTGATAAATTATAAATGATATTTATTTTGCAAATAGGTTTTCACAAACACTTTTACAAGTCAAAACACTTTTTTTATAGCTATATGAGGCCGGTGTTTCGTACCTGACTACTCTGAGAAGAAACATCCGCAACAAACTCAGAGGTCTTCGTCTCTTTTAAAGTCCAGACATTAAATTGGTTAAGTCATGCGAGGTTTATGTCCGAGATGGTCTTTTGAAGAAAGAGCCATACAAATTTGAGTGGACCTGTCCAGTCAGTGCAAGTGCAAGCATTTGTCAGTTATCGTGAAGCTCGACTCATAACTCAAAGAGCTCAACTGAAATGAGTCTTTATTATTAGGTCCTGAAAGCCTTCTGATTTTAAACAGTTAAGCCGTTAGTCCTGGTTTTCATTTGTAGATCTATAATAGTCGGTACTGTTAGTCAAAAAGTCTCGAAAGTCTGATAGTCAGTCTTACCAAGGGGTATCGTATTACCCCGTTACTGGGTTGTGGAGGTCCGATAGGCAGTCACTCTATTAAAAATTCTGATATTCAACGCAACCAACTGCTGCAACGCAACCGATCCCAAAATAGTTGAGGAAAGGCTAAGTATCTGATGATGAACGGTTCCTTATTCAAAATACGTGGATGAAGGCTTGTGAATGGAGCTTTTGATACCATGTTGTTGTGACCACCACTGACCGAGCGTCAAGTTTTCAAATTCATTTAAATCGTTATTTGATTGGAACACTTGACTTTTAGTAGTCTTGTTATACTAATGGTTATCGAATTAAATTACTCGTCAACCACAATTACACAAGATAATCTTTTATTAGAATGAAGTGTAAAGTATCTCGACTTACGTATGCATAGTTCTTAGGAAACTGTCAACTAATATCATGTTTCTCTTGCCGTAGGTAATTCAAATCTATTAGAGGTCGACGCAGCATTTTTGTTGTCCCATAATTATCTTTACGTTAACCCGTATTTCTAGTTTACCCAATCGATCGTAGGGAAAGCAGACAAACAGTTTTCTTTCTTTCTAAAGCTACCCACTATCAAATTCTAAACACATGCTGCTTACCAGTCTTATCAAGATCAGATAGGCAGTCGCTCCATGCAAACTGATATTCGTTCGGCTGGAAGTCGACCCCAAGATATTTTGGAAAAGCCTGGGTGATGGTGATGGTGCTTACCTGTCTAGCTTGCTGCAATCTGTCTGCTAAGGTGGCTACTCTCGAGTCCTGTGGAGTGCTGCCGGTGATCTCAGGGTTGTACTTTTGGTCGCTCAGAGAGGCAGACGATACCAGGGCCTTCGTGTAGCTAGACGGAAGAAGTAAAGTAACATTTAGTAATAGAAAACCCTGAAGAATTAGGCCTTACAGTAAACTCACATTTTGCCAGTAATGTTTTAATCCCATAATAAGGTATGGGTCTATTAAACCCGCCACAAATCGAGACGACATCGTGAGGGTCGCGGGCAACCGATGGATGCAGGTGGCGAATTGTCGTTCGGCGTGGCGGTGTAAGGGGGAGGCCTATGTTCAGCAGTGGACGTCTTCCGGCTGATGATGATGATGATGATGAGACCCAGAAATTGAACCCAGGTTCGTTTCGTTTAAGCACTAAACTAGTGAGACATTTCATAAATGCAACCTACATAATTAGATCTGCATGTGACAACTGTCCGCTTTGAAGTGTGCGTGCAATTTGTCAGTCAAATGAAATGCGATTATCATAAAGATGCGTTATATGAATATAGTTCTTGAGGTCTAACCTGGAAAGTAACAATTGTATTGTTGTAAAGTATTTATGAAAGTAAAGTAAAGAATGGTACTGTAAAAGAATCTCTAGCCACGATATTTTTAAGTACCACAGCTTACAGATAGCTTCACTACTTTTGCAGGCAGAGGTGGACCTATTGCCATGAAAATGATAAAATTCACAGCGCCTATGCTTGAAAAAAATAAGTACTAGTTCCCGATACTGTCAGGACGAAATATAGATAAGACTGACTAATGTGGGTAAAATAGTCCCAAATACACTCTCCTATTCACTTCACTTTCCTCTCCATAGAGTAATTAAAAGGTGCATAAAAACAGTCAAAAAGAACCTGAAAGACATTTTGAGAAGCAAATTGTTTCGGAAGAATCAGGAATATATGGAATGTACACCGAAACTTCGGTCCGAATTTAGAATAATTCCACTATCCAAGTAGAAGATTAACAAAGAAAATCTACTCACTCTGCAACAGCGTTTCCATTCCAACAGCGCTCATTTTCATCAGCGGCAAAGTCCGGCTCATCGCACAATCTATCAGCAAGACCAGCGAACAGCTTCTTAGTGGCCGCGAGGTTCGCAGCAAACTGCAGGAGTTCGGTATCTGGTGGAGGAGCCCGGAGGTTGTCCCGACGGATAGAGCCTGGTGTGGGCTGTGTAGATGAGGAGGATGGACTGTCTATTGTGGCTGGAGGACCGCACTCTTGACGTACCTAGGAAAAAAGAAAGATTTTGGTTAAATTTGTGACGAGGAAGTTACTGAAGCATTTTAGAGGTAACAAAGCTCATATCATGGCTTGGCTTGGCTACCAATTAATGAGTCATAAACGTTCAATCCATATTAATATGCATATGCATCGATATTAATAAATAGTGAGACCATGATAACGTTCTGTCTCGGTTACGATCTGCCACGAAAATACCACCCCAAAACCAGCTTTGTTATCCTTAGATAATATGCTTACGAATGCCGAGTCAACCCTCAGGTGCCCGAAGTTGCCATAAAGCGCCCGAGAGTCACCGATATCGATCGATATTGGGTGCCAGGCCTAAGACTCAGAATAATTGGAACACCCAAATTCTAGAAGCATTTGAAAATTTAAACCTTTTCATCGCTATAGCAATAAGGTTCAAGTTCCAATGAGTTTTAAAAACAGGAATAATCATAACTTCGCATTCAAATCCAAGTATAATTTTCTCCACAACATTAGGACCTGTGTACGTGATCATGAACGCAAACAAGGAATGCTGTACCGCTATCCTTATAACTAGCAAAAAGTGAGATGCAATCAGCGCGTTCCAGCTGAGATGAAGACAAACGACGGCGGTGCTTCGATACAGTCATGTCATTTGTCAGCGCTGCAGAGCGCTGCAGTCGTTGAATTATCAGGCGGATCAAGGATGGAGGTGTGAATAACTAGTGAACGAGTACCTGTACACGTTATAGAGTTAGCTGTATTGATCGGTTTGAAATTATTTATAACACCCAACCCATATTGAAACCAGCTAAAAAATTTTTTTGCAGTTTTGTTTTAGCAGTGAATTAAGTTGTCGGCAATTTTTTTTTGAGTTGCATCTCGCCGCATTTCAACCTAGAGGTTGTCTGCTGCTTAACCGGACCATCCTGTGGTGCCTCGAATGTAGAGCCTCCAGTCGGGTTATTGTTTGTTCATTCATAATTTAGAGCTATCATATTTTATAATATTTAGGAAAGTTGTTCGGCAAAGTTGTGTTTCTTTCTCTTGAGTTTGTCCCATGTCCCATCGTTATCTTGTCTCATACAAATCCTACTAAGATATTTGTTTGATTGAATAAATTACTTTGCTTTTCATCAGCATCACCCATTACTCCTTTAAAACCGACCACAGTCCTGCTAGTCGCCCAGGATCTTTCACGCGTTGACATCCATCTTCCAAAGCTTTACGATGTATCGATACAACCGTCCTGGTAACATTCCAGTGCTCGCTCACATCTCTAGTCTAGATATATTGGAGTGCTACATTAGCGGCGCGTGCGCCGACCGGCGAGTGAACGGCCTCAACGACTCGCGACACGCAAATAAACCACAACAACACAGACGCAAATAGGCGCATAGTTCCGACGCAATTATTGCAAAAAGTACCACATAATACCACCAGGCGACGCCACCGTGAACATGTTGAATATTTTTATGTTATTTTTAACATGTTTGGACGTTTTCGAAATGCAGTTTAAAATATGTTTGAAATCGTAAATGTTTTTGCTTTTTGCTAAGGGGCATTCGTGATCTTTATGAGAGGAGCCTATCGCTGACAGGAGGACTGTTAAATATATATTTTTAAACATTACATTTAAAAAACCGCAAGACAATCATGTGGAGTAGATCGGAGTCCCCCTTAAATATTTATTTTATTCTGTTTTTTAGTATTAATTGATATAGCGGCAACAGAAATACATCACTTGTGAATATCAACTGACTAATTATCACGGTTAATTAAATACAGCCTGGAGACAGTTAGACAGACAGACAGACAGACGGACGGACAGCGAAGCCAGTAGTAATAGGATACCGTTTCACCCACCGAACCCTTGTGCTGACCACTCGCGAGGGAACTGTGAAGCTTGAAATCTAAAATAGGCAAACTTCAAATCATTAACCCGTTTTTAAATGAAATGAAATGATGTTTATTTATGCAAGTAGGTTATAATATCAATACTTTTACACGTCATTCATAAAACTAGGAGGGGCCGGTGTTTCGTACCTGACTACTCTGAGAAGAAACATCCGAAACAAACTCAGAGGTCACAGTCTATAAAGTCCAGACATCATAAATGTAGAACAGTTTATACGAGGACCATGCAGGCAATGTCTGAAATGGTCTTTTGAAGAAAGAACCACACAAATTCGAGTGGACCTGTCCAGTCAGTGCAAGCATTTGTCAGTTAAATATCTTTGACAGTTATATTTTCTACGAACAGTCCATTATAAGCTTTTCCGAATATAAGGGATAAGTAAGTTTTCCTTCTAGCTGTTGTAGACGAAAATCAGTATTTCACCTGACGTGATATCATATAATATTCCAAGCAAAGTTATCTACGCAAAGATTCCGCAACTTAGGAGTAATATCATGAATCCACAGGATTCAGGACAAAGTTTTATTACGACTGTGACATCTGTCGCGAACACATATACGTAGAAAGGGTAGAAATATAACTGGTTTTATTAATATTTGGATATATTGGTATGGGTATACTGATGGTTTTCGCAATTTTCAACATTCGCTTCGAATTCTACAATCAAGATTAGGTACTTTCTGTGAGTACTTTATTCAGGAAAAAAATTGAAACAAAGCCATGTTTCTGTAAAAAATTGTGGTATTTAATTTTTTCGTAAAGTTAACGAATCAAAACTGAGGTAAATACCACAAAAACATAAAAACTTAATTAAATAAAGAACAGTGGTAGTGCAAGCAATAAAGACGCTGCAACAAAAAGTAGACATCAAATAAAACTGAACTGTTTAAAACACTGATAGTTGGCAGAAACTCTCATTATTAGTTAACTAGCTGTTGCCCGCGACTTCGTCCGCATTGTATTTGGTTTTAAGGCACCTAAACTAATATTCTCTTTTTTAATTTTTTGAGAAAGTGAGGGTACCTGATGTCCCACTTTAAAGTTTGTTATAGAATCTATAACAAACTTTAAAGCAAATGAAATGAAAACTTCCAGACACAACACTTTATATACGACATTGTTAGTTTTTCCCTCTGGTGCTAAAATAAAAAGGTGGTCAGCATTACTGACAGGCGAGCATGTGTTATATAGTTGGCCGTGGGAAAAACAGTTGGACCTTAGGTCGACATCAGCTTCCTTCAGGGTCTATCCTTGGGACTTATTTATGGTCATCGCAAAGTAAGCGGCTACCGAGAATTGTGTGAGTTTGAACTGGAAAGGGGAATTGTTGGAGATGAGATGGTATTCACGGTATCAATGCAGTTTCCCCTGAGCCACATCCGGTGAGAATTTCAGCTTCGCTTAAATTTCTGTGTAAAGGTGCGTACAGACCATGTAACATGTTATATAACATGTGTTATAAAACACTACAACTCTATGTAGAATGTTACCATGAAAAATGTTATATAACATGTTATGTTATATAGTCTGTACGCACCGTAATGCAGTAACTATTAGTCGCGTTCCATTGCACAATTTTGGTGGAGTTAGATTTCTTAGAAGCATTAAATTACTTTAAGGTTATTTTATGAGCTCGAGGACCACAGGCAGCTGTTGATGAATTTAAAATCTCGAGTGGGTAGTTGCTGGCATCACCCTAATTGACGACGTTATTGTATGATGTGTAAACCACATCATTCCCAACAATTTCGGCTAATGTGTTTTCATTTATTGCAGCGGTTCGGTCATTTTTTTAGTATCGCACGATCACATAGCCAAGAGTTTTCCTGAAGTGTTATACTTGACGGGACTCCGAATACGTAACTTATCAATTCTTCTTACAACGGGCAGTGTCTGCCGGAATTTTACAGAGAACAGTACCTACCGTGATATTGTCCATGGGTCTATCATCATGGCGAATGTCTCAAAGTGTTCTGTTCACGGCCTCGACGGCTTTTTTGTTCGACATGATACATTCAGACGATTACATTTTTTTAGCGTGGTAATACATCACGTGGAACACAACGTGCACTCTTACTCGCCGCCCGCATGGCCGCGCCTACAGTGGCTGGAGATCGTGTAGGGACGTCTGTCGCCATCGGCGTCTACCGCTGCGGCTGGGCTGGAGGTGGACATTGTCCTCTCCCTCATGCGTCCCGCCTCCTCCTTCGCTAGCATGACTGCTTCGCAGAAGGAGGCGACTGCTTCCCATTCTGTCTCGCCCCGGAGCATGGCCTCGACCAACACTAAACACGAGAGGTCACCGATTATCGTCGTAGTGAGGACACGGCGGTGCTCTGCCCAAGCGGGTAGTCCTGCACCGTATGCTCCACCGTGTCCTCCAGGCGATCCACGCAGTGGTGACACCCAGGCGATTCTTCTTTCCCTATCAGACACAGCTACCTCCCGAAACTTTCGTGTCCGGTAAGGACCTACGTCATGTGGTAGGTCAGGCGGGACGCCGTGACGCCTATCCAGCTACTCCTTAAAGAGGGGTCTTACCGCCACAGTTGGGGCGTGCCCGGAACTCGGTTGCGACAGTCGCTCTCTCAATATTGCCCTGTGATCACGCCGGAGTTCTTTCCGGGAATTCATCCTGGCGATTGTATTGTATAGCGGGCTGGTATCCGCAACTCCACGTCATATGCGCGTATTTTGCGTGCGGATGAGATGATCATTCTCCTGGCGATGCGCCTCGATAGACGCGATGGAGGGCCGTCGCCTCCAGGGGAAGACGACTACATTATAATCCTGAAACACCTTTGCTTTGTCACAGTTTCATGACTACGAACACGTTGAGTGTTGCAGTGTTGTCTTAGTCAAATGGGACTTTAAACAACAAAAAACAAAAAAAAAATACTCATCTTACTTTGTTAGTGACGTACAACAGAGACTGCTCATCAGGCTGAACAACTTTGCTAAGACGTCATTCCTTTTTATGTTATAGTGTAGCTGGGCTCTTGGAGTTCCACAACAGGTGTTCCAGATCTTCAATTTTTTTACGTCAACAGAGAGTGCTCATCAGGCTGAGCAACTCTTGCTAAGACGTCATTCCTATATATGTTATAGTTTAGCTGGGCTTTTGGTGTTCCACATTAGGTGTTCCAGATCTTAATTTTTTATATGTCAACAGAGAGTGCTGATCAGGCTGAACAAATTTGCTAAAACGTCATTCCTTTATATGTTATAGTGTAGCTGGGCTTTTGGTGTTCCACATCATATGTTCCGGATCTTCAATTTTTATATGTCAACAGAGAGTGATCGTCAGGCTGAACAACTTTGCAAAGACGTCATTCCTGTATATTATTGTGTAGCTGGGCTCTTGGTATTCCACATCAGGTGTTCCAGTTCTTCAATTTTTATACGTCAACAGAGAGTGTACATCAGGCTGAGCAACTCTTGCTAAGACTTCATTCCTATACATATATGCTATAGTTTAGATGGGCTTTTGGTGTTCCACATCAGGTGTTCCAGAGATCTTCAATTTTTGTATGTCAACAGAGAGTGATCGTCAGGCTGAACAACTTTGCAAAGACGTCATTCCTGTATATTATTGTGTAGCTGGGCTCTTGGTATTCCACATCAGGTGTTCCAGTTCTTCAATTTTTATACGTCAACAGAGAGTGCTCATCAGGCTGAGCAACTCTTGCTAAGACTTCATTCCTATACATATATGCTATAGTTTAGATGGGCTTTTGGTGTTCCACATCAGGTGTTCCAGAGATCTTCAATTTTTGTATGTCAACAGAGAGTGCTCGTCAGGCTGAACAACTTTGCAAAGACGTCATTCCTGTATTTGTTATAGTGTAGCTGGGCTCTTGGTGTTCCACATTAGGTATTCCAGATCTTCAATTTTTATATGTCAACAGAAAGTGCTCGTCAGGCTGATCAACTTTGCAAAGACGTAATTTCTGTATTTGTTATAGTGTAGCTGGGCTCTTGGTGTTCCACAACAGGTGTTCCAGATCTTCAATTTTTATACGTCAACAGAGAGTGCTCATCAGGCTGATCAACTCTTGCTAAGACGTCATTCCTATATATGTTATAGTGTAGCTGGGCTCTTGGTGTTCCACATCAGGTGTTCAAGATTGTCAATTTTTATACGTCAACAGAGACAGCTCATCAGGCTGAACAACTTTGCTAGGACGTCATTCCTTTATATGTTATAGTGTAGCTGGGCTTCTGGTGTTCCACATCAGGTGTTCCAGATCTTCAATTTTTATACGTCAACAGAGACTGCTCATCAGGCTGAACAACTTTGCTAAGACGTCATTCCTTTACAAGTTATAGTGTAGCTGGGCTCTTGGAGTTCCACAACAGGTGTTCCAGATCTTCAATTTTTATACGTCAACAGAGAGTGCTCATCAGGTGGAACAATTTTTGCTATCGCACCATTTTTGTATCTCTTATAGGTATGCTGGTCCGTTGCGGTTCTGCACCAGGTGTTCAAGTTTCCAAGATAAATTATAGCCTATGTGTTGGCCAGACTTAATACCTATACAACAAAAAAAAAATCATTCAAATCCGTCCAGTACTTTTTGAGTTTATCCCGGACATACATACAGACAAACAGACAAACAGACAAACAGACAAAAATTCTAAAAACTATATTTTGGCTTCGGTATCGATTGTAGATCACACCCCTAGTATTCTTTTCAAAAAATATTCAATGTACAGTTTTGACTTTCCTACTATTTTATTATATGTATATGTCGGATCCGGTCAATAGTACGGACAGCAAACGAATCGTAAGCGCGCCATTTTGAGTATCACGTGGTCTGCGCGCGCTTATACAGAGTCGTGATGTTTCATCGGGGCGGCGAGGAGCGCATTCAGTGCCCGACCGCAGCAGTGTGAAGACATCCCGAAACTGTACTCGATTCGTTGTGCCCAGTATAAGTGTAGTGAGTGATTAAATTAAATTGTGTTTGATTTAATTTGTGATTTAAAATTAAAATAACCAAGTGAACCGCACCCAGTGTATTTTCATTGCACGAGACCCAAACTCTGCCCACATGATGCCTGAATCTGACGGAACAATACCGGTGGCTCCGACATCAGAATTGGGATCAAATCGTGATAATGAAATTACACGCGGGAACAGTGACAATAACATTCAGTGCAAATGTAAACTTTGAAAACTCAGCCAGTGGATAACAAGTTTTTATTGCCGGAATTCGACCCCGACAAACCGGATTCCGATGCGCGGTCGTGGTGCGCCACCACCGACTTTTGTTTTAACGGGAGTGCAGTGGAGGGATGCCAGCTTATTTTGACGCTGAGCAAGGCGCTAAAGGTGAAGCATCAACCTGGCTATCTCAAATAGCCTACAAAGGATTTTAAGGTACTTTTTACAACAAGATTTATTTCGCAAAGGCGGGTACCCTCATTAAAAAAAAAATGAGTGGTGAAAAACCGAGTGATAAAGAAACATTACCCACGTTCGCCAGTCGTTTCATATCTGATGCGAAAAATGAACACTATCTGTGAATTATCGAAAACAAGTGACACCAAACGAGAAAAAATAACGTCAATTAAGTGTTATAACTGTGCTAAAACGCCCATAAGCGTATTGAGTGCAGAAGTAAGGCGATGGATACGAAGGGAAGACCTACAGCATCAAGTCAAGTGACGCAGCAGCCGGCATCGAAGACCTTGGGGTGCTTCAAATGTAAGCAAGCCAGGTCACATAGCCGTGCGCTGTACGAGCAGTAGTGGCGGCAGTGGCAACGGACAAGTCCAAGGCGCGGCGCGACGCGTCGATGTCTGCATCGTGCAACCACCATCAGACACGTTCCAACACAGGTGAATCGTTTCATTTTTACTTACGCCTCTGGTGCCTTGTGTTCTTTATGTTGACTATCGCTGCTCAAGCGTTAGTGAGTTACTATCGCTGGTTAAGCTTTTTTTATTATTACTGTCTAAGTGATAGGATTTGTAACGCTGGTTAAGCGCTACAATGTTAAGAACTGGTTAAGTACTTCAGTGATTTGCACTACTTCGTAAGAGGAGATGCATAGTGCTGGTTAAGTGCTGTGGATTTGGGGGGAATGCCTGAGGTTCAAGTACCATTTTGAAGTAGAGATGTTGAGTTGGATGATAGTGTGGAATCTTAGGTCGGCTGGTCGGACCGTACCAGTAGCTATTTCGTAGCCGTAATCCGTATCTTATTGACATCCCGGTGTCCATGGAAGCGCGGTGTGCGGATGGCACTGGCGGAGGTCGTGTGCGTTCATGGTGAACGGTGTGAAACAAACAAGAGGTTTGTTAGTGGGGCTAGTGTTAGCCACAGGCCACGAATTTGATTCCTGCTATGTTTTGATTGTAATATTGCTGCATTGTGATAATACAATTGCAAAGGTACTTGAATGCTCTGGGATTTCCGATCAGTCTTAGTTAGATCCAAAGTTCAAGGGTCTGTTTAGAGTGATAAAGATTTTGGGATGGTGACCGTTACACATTGAAACCCTTGAACTCTAAGTGTACCTACAAACATGCCAACGGGTCATATACCAGTCGAAGTTACCGTAGATTCTGATTAAGTTGTGGTGAGAGGTCGAGTAGAACGGTCTATCGGCCGTATTGTTTTCGACCATACCAGTAGCTGTTTCGTAGCCGTAGTCCGTATCTTATTGACATCATGGTGTCCATGGATGCGCGGTGCGCGGGTGGCTCTGGCGGAGGTCGGGGTCTTGAGAGACCATAGTGTGTAGTCAGCGGGTGATGCACTCGG
The DNA here is from genome assembly GCA_954870645.1 of Agrotis clavis. Lineage (NCBI taxonomy): Eukaryota > Metazoa > Arthropoda > Insecta > Lepidoptera > Noctuidae > Agrotis > Agrotis clavis. The sequence continues at coordinate 3,960,781 of OX940919.1, read as the reverse complement.
GCGATCCACGTGGTGGATGCGCACAGAAGTTCTGATCCATGCATTGGATGTGTGAAAGCAATGTGATTGCTGGTCGGCTAGAGAGCCGTGGCGTTAGAAGTTTTACTCGAAAGGCGAAGGTCACTGGAAAATTGGTAGTTTTTGCAATAGAGTTGTGAAAGTAGATTCGAACGACTGTGGTACATGGCCCGGGGTAGTTGTTGGTGGCCCGGGGTGGTTGTTAGTGGCCTAGGGTAGTGATTGATGTATTTTCAATTGGCTATTCCCAATGTTTGATTTAGTTAAAGAGTATTGGTTTTAATGGTACAGTAGAGTTGAAATTTCCTTATTTTCACCAAAGAACTGAATATAGAGTTTGGTCAGGAATGACCGAATGGAACAGTATTCTGTCGTGGACTATTTTGTGTTTCAGAGTGATTATTACACGAGGACGAGTGAAAAGAGTTGAAGGAGGCCTACATCAAGATGGTAGAAAGAGGCTGAAGAAGAAGAAGATCACACGAGGACGTGTTAATCGCAGGATGGCCGTGTCGGATCCGGTCAATAGTACGGACAGCAAACGAATCGTAAGCGCGCCATTTTGAGTATCACGTGGTCTGCGCGCGCTTATACAGAGTCATGATGTTTCATCGGGGCGGCGAGGAGCGCATTCAGTGCCCGACCGCAGCAGTGTGAAGACATCCCGAAACTGTACTCGATTCGTTGTGCCCAGTATAAGTGTAGTGAGTGATTAAATTAAATTGTGTTTGATTTAATTTGTGATTTAAAATTAAAATAACCAAGTGAACCGCACCCAGTGTATTTTCATTGCACGAGACCCAAACTCTGCCCACATGATGCCTGAATCTGACGGAACAATACCGGTGGCTCCGACATATAGATAGATTACTGGATTTTTTACCAACTGCTCCCAAGATAGGCATTGAAAGGCACCGACAACTAAATATAGTAAATATTCATTAACGCGTTCAGTTTGCACGACCACAACCGGATCGTACCGCCTTAGGTTACCTACGAAAAGAATTATAAAAAACTGTCTGCTTTAAGTACAGTCGATTAAGCTTTATGGTATATAGGCAGCTGATTGATGTATGTGCAACATTTTTTTAAACATTATGTCAAAAGTACTAGTTTTGAATTTTCAGTAACAATCTCAAAGCACATTAACTGAAGACAGACAGACAAAAATAAATGTTTGTAAATCCACGACACTGGAAAGTCTAAGAACGGGGCTTCTTTTTTAAATAAATAAAAATGTCAATGTTATAGGTAAGTGAGCTTACCTGTAAATTATTTCATATCACTCTCATATGTATGCTGTAAGTTTCAAGAATATATTACAGACACCTCAACAATATAAAGAACATAGACATATAGGCAGTGTAGTTTTTCCCTGTCTACCAAATAACTTAATTGTTTGCCTGTACCACAGGTAAAGCGAGAATTTACTTACCGCGGGTGGGCATCGGGCATGCAAGTAATTACAGCTCTAAAGAAACTAGATATTTCAAACCGATTTAAAAGCTCGTCTTGGAATCGCGATTAACGGATAAACAGAAGTTATTATAATTGCGAACTGTAATAAAACAGCTGTAGAATAACTGTAGTTTTGCATTGATAGTTTACGGCCTTTATTGTAAAGTTTTTTCAAGATAAAATGTATTGATAAAGAAATGGTAAAGTTATGCAAAACAATATGATAAGGTAATGGGTTTGAATGCATAATTAATATTATAACAAGGTGCGCCAAAATTTCTTAAGCCGTGCTTATTATGGCGCACAACGCACATGAAGCTTTAGCACGAGTGACGTAAAGTAAATAATAAATATTTCTATAATCAAATTTAACGTTTGATATGTTATATTGATGAATGCTATGAATATATTTATTTCTATGAGGGATGCTTATTGTGATTGTTACTAAAAATTAACACTATCTAGGGAATACCAATTCTCGATTAAAAAAAGGTTGCACTCCAGGAGTGCCGGTAGAAGTGAAAACTTTTTTGTTACTATGTTTTATTTTAAAACTGGAGTAGTACAGATATGAAATTAACTAATTTGAATGACGTCTTACTCATTTTCGATCAGGGTCACGTGACCCTGACGCGAGTTTTAAATTTTTTACCCATTACAGAAAAAGTGTACAACGCCGCTAAAGAAGTTTTCACTTCAAAAATCGGCGTATTTTACTTTATATTTTCGTCGCGCACTCGTTGTAACGCCTCTGGTGGTTCATTTCACACTAATACCTAATTTACATATTTATCTAAATGTTTTTGGCTTGCTTCTAAAAACAAGTCTCCGGAAATCACTAATTACTACGTAATGGCTTATCATGACACGTTTCCAAATTTTTTAACGATTTATGAATTTAAATTGGTAAATGATAAGGTGTCGATGGCAAAAAGGTTACATTTTTGTAACATAATTCTTTTAAACTAGGTACTTTGGTTTATTTACTTTAAACACAGAATTTAATTATTTTAATTTCCTTTGCTGCCTCTAGTACAATCTCTTCTGACTATTGTAATTTATTCGGCTTGATTTTATAGAATTTTTATTCTAATTGACATATTTTTTATGGCTTATGTTTAACTTACTACCAGATATAGTAACATATAACAAACAAAAATAGAAAATTATAACCAGTTTTAACGCTATCCTATATTTCGCTATCCTATTTAATCAAAATCACTCCAAATAAATCATTGTCAACCCAAAAGTAGTAAATGATCACCAAAATGATGTTCACTAAAATATGTCATAACGAGGTGTAATAAAAAAAATCTACCTATACACAGAAATAGAAGCCCCGCTTCGCGGGGCTTCTATTTCTGTGACGAACCTAACCAAACCGAACTTCGGGGTGTCCCTGAAATCTTGCTAAAGCGAGTTTTAGATTTGGTGCACATTCCGTATAGATTTGGTGATCATTTACTATATTTGGTGTTCGAATACAATTTGAAGTGTAGTAGCTAAGGGTATCAAAGCATTTTATGGTGGTCATTATATTTAATCCCATTTTTTATTGACATCTTATTCTATTGTAAGTACCTACATAATATTTTTCTGTCTTGTTTTTTTGAAGTGAAAACTTCTTTAGCGGCGTTGTACACTTTTTCTGTAATGGGTAAAAAATTTAAAACTCGCGTCAGGGTCACGTGACCCTGATCGAAAATGAGTAAGACGTCATTCAAATTAGTTAATTTCATATCTGTACTACTCCAGTTTTAAAATAAAACATAGTAACAAAAAAGTTTTCACTTCTACCGGCACTCCTGGAGTGCAACCTTTTTTTTTTGTGTTTGTATGTTTTTATCGTACAGACCAATAATTTGTGTGTGTGGTGTTAAACTGTAAATTCAAGTTGTTTTTAATAAATAAATATAAAAGCGCCAATGTTCTTTGTACAATACCTGCGCTAGTTTCAATTTTAAACAGCCAGAGTATTTCAATTGGACAACAACGAATCCATTGTTAATTGGGTCGCTGGCCAGTCATTAATTAAACGTTAATTATTAATTTATTTACGTGTGCGTCCGTCACTGCTATTTATGTCGGGCTCTACATTTGCCGTCACTCTGTCTATTCAATTATCATTAACAGTCCTCCCATAGTAGCATTACCTCTGACTTGTCATTCATGTCAACATTATATGTAATTAACTTTATGGTTTTACAAAAGTTTAACCCTCTTACAGAGAGCAGGCCTGTGCTCTAGCAGTGGAAACATTGTAGGATGATGACGATGATGATGATGAAGGTTGTGTCCACAGGAGAGTCAGTCAAGTTGCTATAGTACTCTTTATTGTCGTTGCAATAAGGCAATAACCTATTTGCGTAGGTGGTAAAATGTTTTGAAGAGACTGTACTCTGATGAAGTGATGACTAAAGCATTGTGTAGCACATCGATAAATATTATACAATTACAATAATTGTAACATAAGCTCGTCTTTGTTCGCTCTGAGTCATACGCAATTGTGCTGTGTAAATGAAAATATAATATTTCGTAGCACTTACAGTAATGATCTAAATTACTTGTATTATGCTCTGTTTCATTGTTCATTTTACACGTAGACTTACAATAGAATACATTTATTACAATAATAATAATAGTCATCATCATCAAGTTATATTGTTCCCACTGCTGGGACACAGGTCCTTCTGTGACAAGGGTGAGGGACTGAGGGTGCGGGTTGGCAGATGTCACATGTCTTCAAATTGGTTGCATAGGACAGCCCGGTTTCTTCACGTTTTCCTTCACCGTTTTGAGAGCAATATAATAATTTTGTAAGTATCTATTTAATCTAAATAATTATAACAACTAAGCTGTATATGGGAGATAATTAATTATGTAAGTATCTTAGGTTTTAGATATTAAGCGATTGTGTTCATTTGAGACACTAATTTTGGATCCCCCGAGACAGACAAAGCGCCTTAATCGTCATTTATGACTAAGACAAACTAATATAAGCGTTAAACGTATTAGGAATAATATTAGTACAATAAAAAACGCACGTTTTATCATACCGGTATATTAGCAGAATATAAAACGCAATAATATATGAGAGAAGTGTTAAATTATTCAGAAGGAGGTACAAAAAACGGAACATCCGGTGTCAAGGCTTCTCATTGAATTTGAATGTCTTATGACTGACATCTGGTCAAGTGACTTCGAGAATATTGTGTTACTGTATGCTTATCGCGTAGTCACTTAAATTATGGCCATACTAGCTGTTGCCAGCGGCTTCACCCGCTACAACTCGAAAATTATCCCACGGGAACATAAAATCGGGATAAAAACTATCCTATGTGTTAATCTAGGTTATAAACTATCTGTATACCAAATTTTAGCCAAATCCGTTCAGTGGTTTTTGCGTGAAAGAGTAACAAACATCCATACATCCATACTTACAAACTTTCGCCTTTATAATAGTAGTAGGATTGGTAGTAAATATACTTATGGAATTTATTAAAGGGTATCGAAAACTATTGCACGTTCTAATGAGATTTCCGACCGAAAATCATCGGTGAAGCTAAGCATACACTCGTTTATTCACAAGTTTGAAACTGCGTTTATCGCGTAGTCACTTTAATTATGGTATATTGGTAGTAAATATAGGTAGGTACTTGTAGAATTTATTTAAATGTAAGAAAGACATTGAAAACTACTGCACGTTTTAATGAGATTTCCGAACGAAACACGCACGTTTTATCGTAAGTCGGAAAACGCAAAAAAAGTAACATAGTTTTTTAAACAATAACATGCTTTTGAGATGTTCTTGACTGATTTTAAACGTGTAACTTGGAATCTACGGTATTGAAATAAAATGAAGCAAAACGTCAATTGTAGTTCGAGCGAGAGAATCTTCAGCCGTTTTGCGTTTTATTCTTTAACCGCTAAAAAGTGTACGCGGTCATTTCTATGTACAAAAACAAATAAATGACCGCTAGACATGTTATGTTATGCCCATAATTTCACATTAATAATACAAAGTAATACCAATACGGGTCTATTTATCCCAAAACACGATAAACAAGGCGGTCCGGGCACATAAATCATATCACATCAGACATCTGAACATCACAAAAAGCAATCCGGCCGCAGTCTAACTCGCATTTTTTGCTCTCTCCTCTGTATAACTAGATTGTACGAGATAAATAATAAATGGCACTTTTATAGGTAGTACTCCTAACATGATACTCGTAATAAATATTTAAGGTTCAGACGTTAGGCCGTCATATAAATGGCCTATCATAAATCGGACATACATCTATAGACGTATTTTGAGTTGGATAAGATTATTATTAGAGATGGGCCATGTATAACTTGGGCCAGCTGGCCGACTGATCGGCCAAGTCGAGCTCAAAGGTGATAGGCAATCTAAGTGGCGTCGCTGGACGCCGCTGACATTGCCTATTGGCAATGGTCTAGAGCTCGACCAAAAAGAATGGTTACCATTAAGAGGAAGGTTGGGTTCCGAACCTAAATGTAGAATAATTTTATTGACAGAATTGAGCAAGTTATCTCTATTTTTTTCTATATAGATCGAAACCGGACGCGGTGTATAATAAACAGAAATTCTGAATTTCATATCAATAACCCCTAACTTTTAGCCGGCTAATTGCTACATGTATTTTACGCGTTCGGTGTCAAATCTTATAAATTGCGCACATAGTATGTTAAAGTCGTGAAACGCATCTAAGTGCGGTAAAACTTATTACTTAGGTTAGGTTAATATCGCTCGAAATTACGATCTATTTTACTTGAGGCGTGGAGCAGCCATAAATTACAGAAAGTGATTTATTCTGCCCAGTGCTATTGATTTATGAAATCAAATATGAATTTGCTGTATTAAATCAGAACGAACTTTATATATTATTTAAAAACAAAACATAAAATGGCCACGACATAAAATGGCCAAGTGTGTTTTCTTATAGAAATTTAATGTAAAATATTTCATACCAAAACAAAAGCTATTTAAAAAATGATTAAGATGTGTCTTGATACTTAACTCCATCAATAAATGGTAACATTCTTTAACAAATTGGCAGAATAGGTGACAATCATTGCGTCTGAAACGATAATAGAAAAAAAGATAGTGTGACGTCATAGTCCTTTTACTCTGAATGGTTCGGGAGAGCCATTTTGTGGGAAATGAGGCAATTACAGGGCGCGCCGGCCCGGAAGATTACTTAATAGAAAATAAGAAAAGTTTTCCTTACGATTGCCTATTTCAAATTAATTAGATTTAACAACTTTCCAGGTTGCTTAAAGGTTGTATTTATTTCGTGAAGTTTGTGCCTTCAATTTCACGAAGGAATACAAAATATATGTTGGAACATTATATTTCTCACTTATGAATCGTTTTCCTGTCTTGGTGTGAACAAGTTCGATTTGCACGTTGCAACTATGCAGTGCTAGGTATGTAATAATTATGTACCGAGATAGGTATCTAGTTCGCCTGCAAGTTGCAATTACTTTTAATTTTAATTGACCACATGGCCTAGGTGCACGCATGTTTTAATGAAAACCTGCATGCTAGCTACTACTATAGAAAAAAAAAAACATGGACAAAGAGAATCGCTCTATATATTCCTCTGTTTATAATGTCACTGGCCTCTGGCCATTGTATAAAGATGCATAAGGCCGGCTACATACATCATGTACCCATATGATGTATGTAGCCGGCCGGTAGTTGTATGGAATTTTTCGTGATACGATTTCCGAATCAGGAAAACTGATGTATGTGGCCGCCAAAAACAAACGTGACATTTGCTATTCAGCGCAGATTAGCGCTTCAAAGCGGTAAATAGTTGCTCAATAGGTAAACACTCCATTGGGTGCTATTGTTATTAGGTGATAATTACGCCTTTGATGTAGTATTTAATAAATTAATTGGTGGGTTCTACTGTTAGATAATTTTGCTTTTGTTTGATACAAAAAAGATTTTATAAGAGGTAAGGTGATGGGAACTTTTGTAAGCGAAGTTTTATTACCATAAATAAAATTCTAGTAACATATAAATTAAATTCAATTAGTAATAATATAATAATGGCTTATTAAAATGTCCAAATATCAACTTAATTACCGTGAACGAGGATAAAGTATTCTAATTCCTATTAAATTTGATCAGAGATAATTTTAGTAAACTAATTGTAATCATTACTATACGGCAAGGTAACAAGTAATACTTGCTACCTACTGAGATCAGGGTTATAAATAAGAAATACTTCGCTTAGAATTAATCGACGACGACTGATCTCGACATTACCTGTTCATACAATGTTGGAACGACTATGTTTCTACGTTATGTCTTGTATTATATTATTATCTTTGGTTATGTATACTTGTGATCATCCACTAAATCTCGGTGTCGAGTTCCGAACATAATTCATTTAAATCAGTTGGTACGTTTTAAGGTTTCATTGTCAAATACTTATAGGTCTTTAATCGATATTTAAATCCAGTATGTCACAGTATAAATCATACGCGGTGGTAGTGTGAATGAATGATGTCTTTATTAATTTAATGTATGAGGATTTTTAATAAAAATATGACTTTTCTTCACTTCTCATCCACAAAAAATTTACTGTGCCATATTTCATTACTTTCCGTTTGCTCAAATTTCGTGAAAAAGGGGTATGAAGTTTTCACTACCTACATCTATTAAAGATTTTATCAAACTATTATTACCGTGAAAAGATTAATAAATAATAGGGCATTGAAATAAAATGACTAGTCTTCCAACCAATTTAGGGTAAAACCGCTATTTAACAACGGATCGAAGCCGCGTAACGTGCCTATTACGCGACATAAAACTGCTTCAAGTACCATACCACAACCAGTAACCCACTAAAACTAATTACAACAATATGCTATTAATTATTTTACGACTAAACATTTATATTTACGCAACTACCCACAAATGGCGGCCAAACTTTTATAACAGTACAACAAATTAATCATAAAAGTCCTAATAAAAAATACATCAGTACCAGAAGTCGTTGCATAAACAAGTCGGAGTATTACAATAAATAAAGTCGGTTGGACTATACATCAGTTCTGCGATTGCTCGTATCGAGGCTTTAAGTTTTCGCCCACGTAAGTCATGACCCAAGACACGAGCGGTATAATCTGCCACACGCCAAACCCACATTTCTAACTAATAATGTAGTAGGTATGTGGAAAGGTTTAGAAGGCTCATTCTTAATAATTCATGAGAACTATAAAAAACAAAATACATTTCGTAAAGGGAAATTAAGAATACAGTTTGAATAGGTAAGTAACACGTAAAGCAAAAGTATTGCCAAGTAATTTTGGGTTTATCAAGGACGAATAAATTCATTTTAAGAATACAGGCTATTCTGTAAGGTGATATGAAAATGTTCCAATGTTTTCAGGATCTTGCACATTATAGTAATGCTTCTTGGTAACTAATGGTCGTCCAGTGGTCGATATTCTACCAAAATTCATTTTAATCATAAGATTGTTCTTTCGATTGATTCTTCTCCATTGTAAACTCTAAAGTTGATTTCATATTCCTGCGTCAATTTTTGTAAACAGGGATACTATTATTTTTTGCTTGATATATTAATGCAGATATTTGCGTAGGTTGCAGATATACATTCTTCAGTGGCTCTTCTGATCGTTTCCTACCTAATTTTATTAGCATTTTATAATAAGGTCGTGTGCCATACTGTTTAATATGCGTAGGCGCCGGGGAAATGCGTTGAGAAATTAATATTAATAGCTTTACACGTTACATGTTATCGTTTACGTTGTAAATTTTGATATACCTATCGAGTTTCCTGATATGTCTGGATTTAAATAGTTGTTTACGTTATCAAATATTTAGTACAAATTGAGTAATGTTTTTAGTTTGTTTATAGGTACGATGCAGTCACGACCTTATAAATAAGTTGACTTTAATAGCCCTTAGAATAGTGGAATTCGGGGAAGTATTTCTGGTAAATGTAACGTTAGAATATAAATTATCTGGAACAAGTCACTGAAAATGTTAACTATTTTATTGACTCAGAATTTAACCTGAATATTTCGTATCCATTTCTCATTCGTCTCTTACTTCTACAACAATATCAAGAAGTAAAGTTCGAATGTTTGTTTGTATGTACCTATGAGCTTATCTTCGAAAGTATTCATCCAATTAAAAAAAATCTTGCTCTGATAAAAAGCTATACTATTGCTGGGTTTACAGAACAAGTCAATTTCAGTCTGCATTAGTATCAGATATTATGAAATTTCACGCAAAAATTGTCATGTGTTGTAAAATTAAAAAGACTGATGGTTGTGAAAGATGATTACATAACTAAATATCAATGCAGTATTTCAAAGGCCTTTTTTTAGGTGGCAAAAAACCAAATAAGTCCTCCCGCGCTGGGTAGAGCGCAAATGATTGTCAGACTCATACTGTATAAGATACACCGTGTTTCTTCAATTGCCCTTTACGTGGTCATAACCTTTCTAGACAGACTTACTGTACGTGATCCGTATTTTAAAAGCCTCACCTAAAAAGAAAACGTAGAAATCCCAGCTATTTTTCCACGCTATCGTCTGCATATTGCGCCAGCATGGGCCTGCGATTCGCGAGGTGAAAGCACGCACAGGCGTGGGCAGGCGCCGGCGCCGTCTTAGAGATGGGGTATAGTACACCGACCGAGTTCATATGACCTACGGAACACTCGACATGTGTCGATGACACTATAGTCTTTGTGGCTTCAACTACTTTTAGTACGGACATTATCCCAAAATATCGCACTTCTGGGATAAAAAGTATCCTACGTTTGTTAACAAAAAGGTCACAGTCTATCCGTATGCCATTTTTTAATATTAATATGTAATATGGAAATCAAGTCTTCAATAGAATTACTGGCGAAAATCTTATACCAAACTACTGATTACTTAACTGTAATAATGTGATTTAATATTTTTTGTTTATTGTTTATTTAATGTATAAGCTATGGTAACGTTTCTTTTTATTTTTATCTAAAATAAATTCTATTCATTAAATATTTTTTTTGGAAAATGAAGGCTGAAAATTACTATTTTACTAAAGTAAACTGTAATACCTAATGAATAAGTATATGCAATTCATTCAAAACTTTACTACACTATAAAAGGAAAAATTTCAACTCTCAATGATTGGATGACTATTGAATTCATAGAATATGATGTTTCCAAAAATATTATGATTAAATCGAATGGCATTGCTGTGCCGGTCCGAATACATAAGTTTCATATTATGGCAGCAACGGAATTACATAGTAGCATGCATGGCACAGAAAATTCGAATGGTGTGGAGCAGTAAATTCATATTTCCGTTCAAAATGAACTTTTCAGAATATAAAAGGAATCACTGGAAATATTGCAGGGCAAAGGCCTTCCTTCCTTTTTACCGCTTTTTGTGCTATCATAAACCAGTTCACCAGTTGCACATTTTTTTTTGCCTCCAAAATGGCAAGAGTAAATAAGCAGATGAGATGGGGTCAAACGCGAACCTATCGTTAAAAAAAAGTCACTTAGCAATATTCCAAATGATTTATTTCGTGAATTTATTACTTTGTTGGAAATGCACGAAGCCGATCATTAGGAATATTGCGTAAAGTAGCCGTTTAAAACCATCTGTACTGCCCCGGTCGTGGGATTAACGGGCTACCGTGTCTCCGGAACGTAAATGGCTATTGAAGGACACCGTGGATTTTAGTCAGTACAAGTCTGACAGTCCCTCCTGCCCTGGGTGGGAGGACTTATTTTATTATTTTGACACGCTAAACACTGTACTGTCCCACAGCTGGGCAATAGTGGGTATTTGTTCTGCTTTCTTGTGAACGTAATACCTAATACATCTTAAAAATAATAGTTCGAATGAATAACACATCTATAAAACTTTACTCATACCAAATACATTAAACTATAAACGAGCATAGACGGGACATCACGAAGTTTGTGATCCAAAACTTTTTACCAATAGGTAAAAAGTCCCTCAGTCTAGTAGTCGCGTTGCTATGCAACGCTTAGATAACGCTACTGACGCACGGCATCAACAATTTTGTATGACAATTTTCCCAATGCCCGCTCTATACCAGTTCTCTCAACATGATTATAGGCATTCTCCCGTCATTACTTCAAGTCCTAGTGGGTGGGAGATTAGCGGCGGTATGATTAGCGAACAACCAGTAAATTGCTCCGTAGGAAGCGACGAGAGGCGATGGGGCGATGATTACCGGTCTTGACACAGATACGTGACGTCTGCGCCGTGTGGGATCCGCAGGTCTTCTGCTAGATGCTTATTTTTTTTTAAATGGTAAAATCATCAAATGAATCCTATTCGATGAACCGTACGGGACTCCGGGCAGGGCGGGAGGGACTGTCAGACTCGTACTGACTAACATCCACGGTGTCCTTCAATAGCCCTTTATGTTCCTGGGTCACGGTAATGAGAAAAGTGCCGCAACCCCGCCAAGCTTTGGCCCTCTAGAGGGGGCCCCGTCATCATGCTGACGGGCATGGTCCATGGTTGTACAGCGAGTTGCCCTTTACTCGCTGCCAGCATGCCCGCACCTACGGTGGCCGGAGATCGTCTGCTGACGTCCGACGCCGTGGACTGCTAGATGCTAGAGTAGTACCTATATCAGATGATTATTATCATCTTTCCACGTTCTGTGATTTGCGATAGCAGGTAAATATATGTTTACTAGCCGTTGCTAGAGGGAACACCGTAACACCGGGATATGTTATGTGTTATTCCAGACTACTATCTATCTTTGAGCAGCCGAATTTCATTAAGATTAACTTGTACTGACTAAAATCCTCCGCATTCCTTAAATAGTCTCTTAATGTGGCGGGGTTACGGTAACCGCCTAGACGGTCTCGCGACTCCGCCAGGCTTTGGCCCTCTAAGAGGCCAAAAAAGGTCAACGGCCTCGTCAGATAGCTTTCAGTTCTTAGAGGCTCGAGTGGAACACGACGCTCCGTCGACCCGGGCATGGTCCATGATCGGACGGCGAGTCACCCATTCATTACTCACCGACCGCATGCCCGCGTAAAACCATCCCTAATCTAACTATTGAACATGCTAAAACCAATAGGAATACAATCTCAGGAATACTCTAATTGATTAGTATTCCAAACTGAAATCGAATCGGAAAACTAATACCAATTCATTTAACTTTTCCGCACTTAATTTTCTACATACACACAGTGTTAATTTTCCCTTCTACTCCACTGTTTTATTATTCAACAATTTGTTTCGCAAATACTAGCTCATTCTGCTTGATTAAAAGGCGAGTCGACTGTGTAGTTGTTACATAGTGCGGATTGAGAGTCAACAACCTTCGAGGGTACAATGTGGCTGGCTGACTTGGCTGGTAAGTAAGAAGTTTTTATAAAGCACCAAAGTCTAGGTAATAAAGCTAAAGTGTGTGTTATATTCTACGTCGTTTATCTTTTGTTATACTGCGGCGATAAAACAGGATTTTAAAAACTTTATTGCGGTACGCCTAGCTGAGTTCGCATCGTGGTAAGTCTTATGAAAAACCCTAGTCTTAGCAGTTTTTAAAACATAAGTAAAAAATTTATCAGCTTAATATGTACCATCAAAATTTTTTAAGTAATTCTGGTATTCATCGTAATTATTTCTTCAATAAAAGGTATTTTTATTGTTCCCGATAACATACTCTTTATGTTAAATCTGCCAAACAGAACACATGCTATGAACATATTTCAGTTAACACGCTATCTTTTACAAAAAGAATAAAAAAAACATAAAATAGTACTTATCTTTTAATAATTAACTAAGCGCTCATTAGCTATTTCTCGGATATAGCATGTTTACCTTTTCTTCCTCATTTTCAATGTTCCGTTGTTTTCTCGCTATTTATTTTTCTCAATTGTGTGCACATAAAAGATTTACGGAACAAAGAACTTTTTATACATATCTCGCTAACATTACAGATCAGCTGTCCCAGAAAATAGAACGAGTAGGTACAAACGTATGCTGTCACAAGTTTATTGAATCAACCGTCTGTATACGAGGAAAATGATTGAGACCGAAACAAGATTACTTATATTGCCAATATTGCCACGGCTGATTACAGGAGAGGACACAAAATGAAATATTTTTCTCTTAGAAAATATTCACGGAGGAAAAGAGCGCGGCATTTTTTCTCCTTTTTCACTTTCCGCTTAAAATAAATTGGTGTTCCGATTGAGTTAGTCAATCTCTGCGAAATGGTTTTGTATACAGATGAACCTATTAAGCCGGAGACGGAAGCGGGCGTCCTTGATCCGAGGTGCGCCTTGACATAACTATATGAGATATAATATAGGTATTTTGTCATGAGTGAGTCAACGGGATGTATCCGACGTGTGGTGACAATAAGACTATCCGGGATCATTTCAACGAATTTGGCTCCTAAGCTGCCTTTCAACACTAACGACATAAATGGCCAAAATAATAGACAGCCTTTTATTTTGGAAATCCTTTTAATACGTGCCAATAAAAAAGACGTAAAGTAAATGAAAGTGCGATATTAAAGCGTCGTCCCACAATAACCGTAAGTTATATTTCTGCAGTATTAAGGCTTCAGTCTTGGTTTGCACAAAATAGAATCGCGTTCGGCCAGTCGATCGTACGTCTAATTTCGGGCTCCCTTCCCGCAACCCCCCGCATACATCCTGCCTACTGAATTATTATAAAACAATTTTGATGCGGTAAGAACATTGCTCTACTAAGGATTATTTAAAAGGAGTTATAGAAATTGTTGCTTAATAAGTAGTTTTAATATGACTTGGTTTGTAATAATACGAGTATCACACAAGTGTTTTAATAATAATAATAACAATCGTGTTTAACTAATTAAACCTAAAAAAAGGTCAGTGCAGCAGTGATGCTGGCGAAGGAAGAGGCGGGACGCGTGAGAGAGAGGACAGCGTAAACCTTACATCCCAGCCACAGTGGTAGACGCCCACGGTGACTCGGACATGGTCATCTCTGGCCATCGTAAGCGCGTAATGGGCGACTCGCTGTCCGACCATGGACCATATCCGAGTCGACGGCGCTTTGTATATCCTTTGTAAACCGAGAACGTAAAAGGCTATTGAAGAACACCGTCAATTTAAGTCAGTACAAGTCTGACAGTCCCTTCCGCTTGGCCTGGGGTGGGAGGACTCATTTGATGATTTTACCATGATAAATAAAATAAATATTTAAAAAAAACAAATTTTTTTTGAATGGGCCCCGACTGTGAGTGTGAATGAGTGAATTCTAAACTACTGGGCTTGTTACTTTCTTTTTAGTTTTTTTACGCAGTTGGGTTTTTTGTTTTTTTAAATATTTATTTTATTTTACTTTTTTTAGTTTTTGTTAGCATTTATCAGTCCAAATTAAATTGAAACATATGTTATATATATTTTGGTAAACCATTTTTAAAATCCTTTGATTTGACACCCCACTTGATAGAGTGTGAGAGATCTTAAAAAATATTTTTAGTTAGGAACCCTTTGCACGCGAGTTCGACTCGCACTTGGCCAGTTTTATGTACCCAGTGACACTCTCACGTTTAAGACGAATCTAACGACACCTCTCAAGTTAAACTCCATCAAGCCGTTTAGGCTGCAGAGCAACACAAAGAAATATACATACATACATACACTCGAAAAACATAACCCTCCTGGCGCAGTCGGGTATAAAAAGTCCTGGGCCATGCCCGGGTCGACGGCGCGTTGTGTTCTACGAGCGCCTCAAATAGCGTCAGCATGATGACGGGGTCCCCCTCTAGAGGGCTAAAGCCTGCTGGCGTCGCGGTACTTATCTCATTACCGTGACCCCGGAACATGAAAGGGTTATTTGAAGGACACCGTGGATTTTAGTCAGTACAAGTCTGACAGACCCTCCCGCCCTGGCCGGGGTACCACAGTAATATCCAAGGACTGCACTCCTTGTCATAGGCACAGTCCATTACCACCTGGAGACAGAGTAACCAACGCTTTTGTTCATTGCTGGATTTTAATGAAGGAGCAATGTTAGCGAACGTGAATGTGATACAATAACTTGCTATCGTTAACCAATTTAAAAAACAGGTTCAAACGATTTTCGACCTTATTGACATTTAAGCAAAAACCGTATTTTAATAAAGGAGCAATGTTAGCGAACGTGAATGTGAGAAAAAATAAACAAAATTTTAAATGTTAATAAGGTCGAAAATCGCTTGAAGCTGTTTTTTTAACTTGCTATCGTTAAGCAATTTAAAAAACAGGTTCAAACGATTTTCGACCTTACTGACATTTATTCAAAAACCGGATTTTAATGAAGGAGCAATGTTAGCAAACGTGAATGTGAGAAAAAACAAACTAAATTTTAAATGTCAATAAGGCCGAAAATCGCTTGAAGCTGTTTTTTTAACTTGCTATCGTTAAGCAATTTAAAAAACAGGTTCAAACGATTTTCGACCTTACTGACATTTATGCAAAAACCGGATTTTAATGAAGGAGCAATGTTAGCAAACGTGAATGTGAGAAAAAACAAACTAAATTTTTAAATGTCATTAAGGTCGGAATTCGCTCGAACCTGTTTAGTTACTTCTCCATATCTCTGCTATATAGTATAATTATAATGTCCTCAGGACTACATTATGTTAACTTTATTTCAACAGAATCGGTTCAAAACTGAAAATTCTGTAGGAAAATTGACAATTAATTCCTTTTTTTCTACCCATATAGGCCGCGTTTAGTTTTGATATTTAAATGGGACCAACTTTCAGATACATTACGTACAACAAAAAAAAAAATGAATTTTTGAAATTGGACCACGTAAGAAAAAGTAATGAATGGTCATAAATAAAATATATATATATATATATATACATGTCGAATTGAGAACCTCCTCCTTTTTTTCCGTCGGTTAAAAAATATATTTTAATTTAATCAAGTAGAGCAACCTGAGATGCGTAAATGTGCGTAATCACCGTTAGAGCGAGAGAAGGTGCGAGCGAGAGGAACCAATAAAAATTCGTCGTGGACCTCACGTCCGATCGCTCCGGCCGTCCACCGGCCACTAAGGAATTTCTCTTGCAATTCTCGTTTATAAACACTTTTTGAGAGGTTATTTGAGATATTTTTTATTGTTGAAAAAAAGTGCTTTAGGTACAATTTTTTTTTTTTATTTGCTTTATTGATCTGTCGACATCAAAATAATCTAAATATTACATACCTACGATGCATAGTTCTTATGAAAAAAACTATTTATTGAGAGATAAAATCCGAGAATTTTGATAATATTCTGCCATCTTAATTTAGAAAATGAAAGATAAATATAAAAAACTAATCAGCGCAGTTTGAAGACGAGGATATTGCGGTCATTATGCGCTGCTCAGATTTTTAAATTAATTCTTCATTGTCTCAGATTGAGTGCACCAACGTAACTCGAAATGACGTTGGGCAGGAAAGAGCTGATTTGAACGCTTGATTTACCGTATATAATCCACTTAAATCAACTTAAAAAAAATAACTAGCTGTTACTTATATTATGGTTATTTATGTGCAATAATAATATTTCAAGCTATTGCACTATTTTGTTCAAAAATCACAAACAAAGTTACGCAAATAATTCGGCGCGAGTGAATTTTACAAGACCTGAGCCTTAATATTCATGAAGCGAAACGCATGTTATGTGATATTTTAACGCGCTGTGGATGCATACCGCTAAATAAAGGGAGGTCTTTATGAGGCTCGTTACTTCTAATAAAACGGCCATGAACCATTCTAGACTCCGCTTAAATCCACGAGCTGTGAGCGACATTAGACGAGGGAAAAACGAGCGAAATTGGCGTCAAAGTAAGGACATAATACTGAAAGTGACGCTGAGGTAAGCCACAAATTTTATTCGGAAATCGATCTGATGTAGTCGAGATAGGCTACTTGATTAAATTGATTCGATCAAATCTTCAATCTACTGGTAACACTCAGTTAAGGCAATTAATTTGAAATTTAACATTTCACTGAAATCGATTATTGGTTTTGATTTAAGTTTTTAACCATCACTGTGGCGCTAACTCACTTTGTACGATAGATGGGAAGATAAAAAGCTCACTTAGTGTAAAAGCAATTTCTCTTTGTTGTGGTGGGTGCAGGTTGGCGGCGACACGCGCCCACCGCTGACCCCAGCCCGGCCTACGTCGCTTTAACTGTTTATGGTCTCGTAATGCCTTGTAAACATTTAGACAGTGAGATGCTTCACTCTACGACCGACCGATAGATATCACCGTTCTAAGTAATTAAATTCTTATTCGAACCGAGTTCTAGTGCTACATAAATAGCTGAATGCAAATCGTCGACAGCACTTTCAGTTGGAACCAGCAGTAACTAAGGAATAATTGAAATGTCTCGTGGAGGTATTCGGGGCACGTGTGGCGAGCTGCCAAACTGTAGGGCGCGTCCGGCTACTTCATTTTATCCAACTTCTCCGTGTTCAATTAGAATATTATTCTGTCATTTGATAGCTCTATGAGCGGGAAGTAGCTCAGCCACATTTCATGGCTCCCACTTGTAATAGCAATTTCATGATAAAATAGCGAACTTCTGTTGGCTACCATTGCACTGGTAAATCAAACAGAATTATAGTCAGTCGTTGTGCATTTAGAGCCATATTTTATCGTTGAGAAAATTATCACGTTGAATCGAAGTGGAAAGTTGTCCAGTTAGAAAGAGGCCGTTGATGAGATTGACCTGTTCATCGAGCTATGATTATCTTATTAAATTGCTTCTGTATGTAAATATTATTTTTAGCTTTAATGTGTAAGATTAATTTGACTTAAATTATCAAGTTTTTTAAGTAGATATTTAAGATATCTTAATATTTTATCTTTGAGATAACGGCGGGTTTATCTTGGTAGACATCTTTATAGTTTTTATTTGTTATGTCTGATAAAACTTACTTTGTTTTCGGAGACAGCCCTGTTCTCGAGCGCGTACATGATGGCCTTGGAGACTTTGGTCTCCAGCTCCCTGAGTGCGACATCAGCGTCCACCTTGGTGAGCCTCTCCACGCCTTCCACGTAGCCTGCCCAGGGTCCGTCCAGCTCGGACAGCAGAGAGCCTATGCACCTGTGGAAGTAATAATAAGTGATGAACACTTTTCTTATTTTTTTTATTAGCCATTTTGTCTCACTGCTGAGCAAAGGCCTCCCCCATATCCTTCCAAGTACTCTTTTCTAGTGCCACTTCGGACCAGCCATCAAGGTACGCATCTAGATCGTCCTGCCACTTCTTTTTGACGAACAATATTATTATAGCATTTAGATTCTGTTATGGAAAAAGGGCACAAACTATGATGGATCAAATATTTGTCGGAAAATAACGCCATTAAAACTTATGACGTATGGCCCTGGAGACTTGCGGGCTATCAAAGGATAATTATCCTGTTTTTAAAAGGAAATCAGGACATCGTGATTATTTTTTTTACAAGCAGGCCAGAAAGAACAATACAATAGAAAGCTAAGTTTTAAAGAAAGAACAGTATCCAATGATAGTAAAACATGAAAAAACTTTTATACGTTTTCTTACAGAGCGCAGTTTTTCCAATTGTCTGCGAGACTTATAACATGTTGTTCATGTTCCACTTTGTTGCGTTCGCTGAGGAAGTTCAAATGCTCTCTGTGCCATCCTTAGCTAGCTTTTGATCAACTTTGTTATGAATTGCGTCCTCTTTGAACAAGGATTGTGTGTTACATTTTGTATAAGTTTATTCGTATGCTTTGATCATTTTATAGTTTGATTAAATTAATATAATTCGTGTTAGGTGCTCTGGTTTTCGCAACTGACTCTTATATCATTGTAGACTTGCTATTTCTATAATTTCACAACTTTATTGTAGGGTTTGGTTAAATTTTATACTATTTAGGACTTCTTTTTTGTTTGTCGCGAAGGAATATGACGCAAAACAGAGGAAGCCTATACTTATTCAGGAAAGATGAGTTTTGAATGGTTTGATAATCTGCTTTTAATCTTTTCTATTCTCATTTCATTTGCCGTTTCCACACTCGAGTTTTAGTACTTGCGAAATCGTCTGCCCATTATAAGATTAGAACAATAGGTATTTATTATAAAATTTTATCTATCAACAAACTCAGCTTTTCTAGAAAACTAAAACAAAAAATAATAAAATGTTCGAGCAATGCCCTCAAATGGATAACTCAGTACAATACTGCAGCAGATAACAATAGCTCACTGGACTATAATTATCTAGTATCTTACAAATCAAAGCGGAATCCAATACTAAGATTTGCATGTAGCCTGCGTGGGACATAGCCAGTCTTGCTTACGAGAACAGACAGAACAGATATTTCATTTAACTAAAATCTTGCCTCGGAGGACTGATAATCTAGCGTGAGTAGTTAGGTTGTGGGAAAGAGACAGAGCTATGCAAGTCGTCTAGCGCCATCTCGCTCCCTGAGCGGAACTACTTGCGCTTTAGGATGTCATGGTAGGCCACCAGACCCGAATTCAGTCATAACATGAGATTTTGTGGGCCCTGTCGGGCATAACAACAAAAATAAAGAATTAGGAAGCCCCATGCAGCGATGGACTCTCAGATACTCTATAGTAAGAATAGCGTACACCCGCACACACCGCTTGCATTTAATCCGCACGCTGCACGCACGACCGGTACAAGAGTACACCAACCGACCTAGTATATTACTCGCCTTGATTACTTGCCTCGCCCGCCACAACTGATATTGAACATTTTTTAAATGAAATTGCTATTTATTTTACTGTGCATAGTTAAACTTTTTAAATAAAATTGCTAGTAGTCGACCTGTAATTTCATTTTGTTTGAGATTAAAGTTATGAGAATTTATTCGGAGTTTTGGATTTGTTATGTTGTGTTGATCTTTTGAACGTGTGTTTGGTAAACTGCGATTTGCTATTCAGTTTTAGATTGTGGAATGACCAAAATATTGGAGAAAAGAAACTATTTTTCAATTGCGTTGCACTTTTTTGTTTAGTTGTCGAATCGGGAATGTTATGAAACAGGATGTAGGCATAGATGAAATAAAATAGGATGCAGCCGACTTAATTTGCAGTTAATGAGCACATAGGATGCGTGGACAATGTTAGACATGAATGAAGGGGTATAATATTTATCAATTACAATGGGATCAGTACCCTTTTTTTTTTTTACGTGGCAAAATCATCAAATGAGTCCTCCAACCCCGGGCAGGGCGGGAGGGACTGTCAGACTTGTACTGACTAAAATCCACGGTGTCCTTCGGTAGCCCTTTGTGTGCCGGAGTCGCGGTATACGTATGTCCCGCAACCCCGGCAGGACTGTGGCCCTCTATAGGGGGGCCCCGTCACTATGCTGACGCTCCTTGAGGCGCGCGTGGGACACAACGCGCCGTCTACCCGGGCATGGTCCATGGTCGGGCAGCGAGTTGCCCTTTACTCGCCGCCCATGGGATCAGTACCCTTAGCACGACTTTTCACTTAATTACTTTACAGCGTCTTTCCAGTATTTACATCGTTTCTTGTATGGAAAAATGGAACAGCGCCTCTGGTGTGCGAAGAAGGAACTAATTTTTTCCTTGAAAATTGTCAGTTTGAAATTGTCAAAGTTCCAGTTTACTTTACGTCTCAAATACTGAAAACTCGTGCTAAGGGTACAGTATGCAATATAACCGGATACAGTTATTCTGGATGGATCGACTGCCTATCTGACTTCCACAACTGCTTTTTTTATGGTGAAATGTTCAAATGAGTCCTCCCGTTCCGGATGGGCCTGGACTGTCAGACTCTGACTGACTGAAATCCACTGCATGTCTTCAATTGCCCATTACTTTCCAGGGTCGCGGTAAACTGCTTAGACGATCCCGCGATCTATGTCAGACCCTTGGCGTTTAACTAATGGAAATGACTATCACACAATCTAAGCTAATTTGTCATCTATATATCTATAAATAAAATTGGAGTGTCTGTTTGTAATATTGAAATAACCGTTTTTACTACAATGAATACGAATATATTTATATGTATACGGTACATACACCAAAATAACATTTTTTCCAATTTTTGTCTGTCTGTTTGTTTGTAATGTCTTATCTCTGAAATGGCTGGGCCGATTTTGACGGTACTTCTATTGGCAGGTAGTGTAATAAGGACTAACTTAGGCTATTGGCTATTGAAGAAAAAAACTTTTAATTTAATAGAAAATACATAGTTGAGTTTCGACATCCACGCGAACGAAGTCGCGGGCACAGCTAGTACTAATATAAACTTCAAAATAAATGCAGTACCTAAAATACATTCCTTAAAAGACATTATTGTCTTAATAATTAAGTTGTATTTCGTGAAAGTTTTGACTGAAACTTTCAAGAACCACAATCTACGGGCTCATAAGTCATGGACTTGTAATTAATATACCAACATGACCAGATGTCTTGCGTGTCAATGCGGGATGGCGGTTGCATTCCAACCATAGTGCCAATTTAAGTCAATAGAGCGGACTACACGAGATACGTTAAAACCAGAGACAATACTCTTGGAGATTAAGATCAAGTGATCACTTAATGTCACCGTTACGATCATCAATCATCATACAATTACGTGATTAAACTAACGTATCTCGTTAAGAGAGTGGAATAAGAATCCAGGGTGTTGTTTTCTATGACTGTTTTTATACAGCGGATTTTATTTTACAAATAGTTTTATTTTACATTTAATTATGTTGTCAGTAAATGCACTTAGAGCCTATGCACGCCACGTTTTTTAAACGGTGTGTTGACGCGCCTCCGACGCGCGTTTGACGCGATACAGACGACAACAAACTGCTCTGTTTGATAAAAACGTGCCGTCGACGCGCGTTTCAGAAACGCGCGTCAACGGCGGCGGCGCGTTTAAAAAACGTGGTGTGCACAGGCCCTTAAGTGGCACCTTTTATGTTCTAAAATCATCACATCAGTCTCTTTAATGTTCTTGGGTACTAGGTATTATCAGTATCACTATCCAAATGCACATGAAAACCTAAAACTTGATAGAAAATCTCCATTTTTACGGTCATACTAGGTGAGTCCCTGTTAAAAGCTCCCTCAGTATAGATCACTCACAGATTGCGGCATACTTCTGAATAGTCTCCGCCTCATTGTTGAGTTTTCTCACGAGTTTCGGGACTCGTTAAAGTTGAAATCTCTTTGTTTGACAGAAGTTAACGAATTTAATTAGTGACGTGTTTGCAGCAGAGTACCTTTCATTTGGATTTTAAAAGGTAGCTGTATTTTAAACTGTTCGCTGCCAAAATTGTGTTCAGAAATTTAAGGATTCGTAGGTTAGCAAATGGACTTTTAAAAATAAAATGGTATTTGATAAGCTAATCTAAATTTTGAAATTCAGACATGAGATAAACAAATGTAATGTGGCTTTTACCCTTTTTTAAAGAATTGATCTAGAATTTCAATTTGCGACGTCCAAAAGTGCCTTTGGTGATGATTATTTCATAAATCTAGCAGCTTTGGTTCAGATTTTTTTTTTTTATAGTTTTTTCTGACTTATTTTTTTTGTACTAGATACTAATAAATTCGCGATTCAACAGGTGATTTTTACTTTGCATTATCTTTTTCTGGCATTAAATGACAAACAGAGGTAGATTGGCAAAGATAATGCCCAAGGCATTGCAAAAGTAGTTGTTTGGAGTCTGGGCGTTTGTGTTTCTGATTTTATATGTTTGTTTTTAATAACAAATCTGCCATTATATTTTTTATAAAAAAAATAGACATTATTTTAAGTAAGAATGCCTTGGAGTAAAGGCACTAGGACTTAATTAAATCTACATGGATGAAAATTTCGTCCATGAAAATGCTATTCTAAACTAACAATATTAGAAAGTTACACCAGTGACTGCACAAGAGACGCTGTTTGCACTAATTAGAAGCACAGCACACAGAGAGACATGGAGCGTGTCATTTAAAGAATCAAATTATAGAGGAGGAGCCAACATTGCACGACTTGCAAGTTTGACGTCGTATGCCACGGTCGACAGGACACGATTCGGACCAAGTGGAATGGGGACCGAACCTTGTCGAAAGCATTCCTAATTGGTAAAGGGAACTGCTTAGCTCAGAGACGTACATGTAGATGAATTTCGGAAAAGCCCAAATAGATAGACACGCTAAAGACATGTTTTATCTCTAGAAACATAGCTGTCGAAATACTACTTTCAGGGCTTCAATGGGTAGCTCACCGTCCAACCAAGGAGCTCCCTCCTCATACCCGAGTCTAAGGCCCGGACTCCACCAAAGCGGAGACGAGAGATGTGTTTGAATAACCAATCAGATGTCCACTGAAGCTAAGCGGAGAGGAGATGTGGACATCTGATTGGTTATTCAAACACAATATCTCCTCTCCTCTCCGCTTTGGTGGAATCTAGGCCTAAGGCGCGTCGCGTTCCACTCGTCCCTAAAAGAGCTATCAGCAATCTGACTAGCTGAGCACCTGTTGGGGTCACAAAACTGTCCAAAAAAGTAACCGTGGCCCTGGAACGTAAAGGGCTATTGAAAGAATACGGTGGATTTTAGTCACAGTCTCTTACGCTCATTCGCTTAAAAAGGTAATACTTTCGACGTAAACAAAATTGTAAAAGCTCGCGATAAAAATATGTATAGGTAAGAGATACAATATAATTTAAGCGCCTCTGAAATAGCTGCTTTAAAGGCAAAGCAGGCTATCTTGTGTACAAAGCTGTGAGATTACTCGAGCACTAGCTAGCTGCTAGGACATTATTCGTAGAATTTGAGTAGTAGCCAAATTAATCTGAGAGCTTATGGTGGTCAAAGCGCTTATAGACAATGGGGCGGTCAACCACGCTAATATTCGGCAATTAGTTTATATACAACATGAGGTTATAAAAGTTTCCATAAAAGCAGAGACAAACAGAGACGATAGGTGACGTGGAAGATACATAGAAGAGAGGTAACCATAAGGTTATGTGTAAACGCATCCGCGATTCAGAAGAAATTGTTACTGTGGAATTAAATTTAGAAAAAAAATAAGACTGTGATTGGGTCAAGACTCGGTTCCAATCCTCTGAAGAGACTGTGTTGCGCTCGTCTTCGCTTTGGTAAACCAAGGTCCAACTATTTCATGATGTCAGAAGTTAAATAATGTACTCACCCTCTAGCCACATTGAGGCAGTAGTTCCTGCAAGGCCGTACGTCATGGCCCTGGCACCGCGCACACCCTCCCGCCCGCAGCAGTAGTTCACCGCAGTTCTCACAGCCACTGGCCAGCACTCGTTCGGTAGAGGCCAGTGTGTCAGCACCTACTGCTAGCATTTGAAGCAGCGCACGCGCCGCCTCCAGTGACCGCGATAGAGACGTGCCCAGCTGTTGACAACATAGATTAATTGATTTTTTAAATCTTTTATAATGGAAACTTTTCGGTAGTTTAAAACCGCCTACATACAAGTGATAAAGTGAAGATTATGAATAAATTTGAATAAATCAACAAACCAATTAAAATTATGTTCATCTTCCGACAAAAGTGATAGAAAAGCTTTAAATATCAAACAACTTTTCCCGACCAACTTGTTGAAATAACTAGGAAATGATTTATTATGGCGTCGGCGACAGCTACATTGAAATAAATCCGATTTAGCGTTTTACGAGCTCGCCACCGGCGCTGTAAGAAACGCTGAGCGTCCGTCATTTTTTTTTTATTATGGCAGTAGTTTAGATAAATAAATGCGAATATCTCTGAATAGTGAATAGGATTTAGTAATATGGGGCCAAGCGTTTATCGCACTTCCGCACTCCAAGTGTTGCATATCCGGGCTTGTGCTCATTCGGTTGCTAGCGTATAAGCGTTTTCAATATTAATTCATGTAGGCACCGTTAAATGATATTGTTTACATAGATGTTTGGAGGAATGAAAAGGAAATTCCTGAACTTTCAGAATCTTAGATTTCATCACAATTATCCGTCTGAAAATATTGACCGAGAACTAAAAATTCTTAAGGAAAATATTTTTTAACCATGGAATTTTCTGTTTGACGTCTTCAAAAACTGTAAAAACTTTAGTGTCTGATTGTAAGTATGTAGTAGTATGTAGTAAGAGTTTCTAGTCTCTATCATTTAAAATAGGTAATTTTGTAACATCTTGTACCGTCGTACCTATTTACAATACCTAACTAAAGCATTATGCTTTATGTAAATGCCTGTGTTATCTTAGTGCCAACAATATTTCATGATGGCACAACTGCAGTGTTCTGCAATAGTGCTCATTATGCTGTGCACACTGCGCTTTGTCCTGCTTCTGCATACAACGCCTCTCAAAAGACACCTCGTTGCCACATTGTGACCTACTGACGAGCTTATTGAATCTTTAGTCATCTAAATATTATGAAATTACAAGTAACTAGGGGTACTGTGTAAACCATGCTAATTAGGCAAGTTTCTGGAACTGAAATTGTTGTACTTCACTTTACGCAATAAGTGTCCCTTGAATGAATGAAATGAGACAAAGAATGAGACAATATTATCGCAAATACACGCTGAGAAATGTCTGGCTACCTATACGAGAACTTCTGGTTGCAACCGTGACAGCAAGACTCACTAGTTGACTTTACAACATTTCTAGTAATAAATACTAAGCAAGTAGTAGAGATAACAAGGACTTAGTATTTAATTATTACTAGAAATGTTGTAAAGTCAACTAGTGAGTCCTGCTGTCACGGTTGCAACCAGAAGTTCTCGTATACATTTCTCTGCGTGTATGAATGACTAGCTGTTCCTCATGGCTCGGCTCCTTGTGGTGGTAGCGTAACGTTATAGCCTTTCTCGATAATTTTTGATCTCGAATCAGTAGTTACTTCCTGAGATTAGCGCTCAACTTAACAAACTCTTCAGTATTATAATATAAGTGTCAAAACTAATTGTAATATCCTGAAAAGAGAGCTAAAATTACAAAAGTAACCAATTCACCCTTTTACGAAAACGTAAGGAGCTTTCAAAGCATAAAATAAAATTGAGTTACCCCTCCCCGGTATGAATATGACACTGTGAGGCACAGGTTAATTCGGATAATTTCCCGGTTAACCCAATTAAGGCACATGCCAACACTCCAGCTAAAGGTGTAATGCACCATTACTTTTAATGACCGAAATCTACTGCCTACTTGTTTTGCCTAACGTCGCGTGCCTCTCGGAATTCGCTAAGAAATTTTGAAATGTATACGCTTTATGCTAAGTATAATGTACCTGTTACTAATTTGGGGATGCGTGACTGTTTAAATAAACATAATAGAGTTTTTAAATGTGATGAAATACATACGGAAGAAAAGACAACAAAATACTTTTTAATATTTTAAGTTATATAAGATGTGAATTTGTCAAACGAGATACGTTCATAAATCAACGCAACATACGCGTTATAATTACACAAAACACACTGAGAAATGCGCGTTTGTAACAAGCCGCTTTATACGCTAATGAAGCAATCACACCCAAATTCTCAAAAGATAGTCTAAATAATTAGCAAGAGTAATTTACCTGTTGCGGCACGTCTCCGAACGGCTGTACAGAATCATAGGCATCCTTCAGACACACCTCGTACTCCGAAGTGAACTGCTTGGAGTCCAACTTGAGCACATCATGATAGGCCACAGGGAACAGGTCCCTGAAAAAAGCCTTTGTGGTGACAGTTAGGTCTTTCGGTGGGCCTGCGCTGAGGCTCTCGCTGGTCAGGTCACCTTCGGCTCGCAGGATCGTTCGGATGTCGTCGTATAAGTTCGCGAGCGGCTGGACTGTTCGAGCTGCGTGTCCTCGGTACAGCTGGGTGAAGAGAGTCGCTGTCTTGTTCTGCGACTGGTGGGAGAGTCCCGTTAAATGATCTGTAGGGAAGAAAGATAAAAAAAATAGTTTTTCATTCGATATGGTCACTAATTTTACCAAGATCCGGAATAAATAAGGCATGGTTGTGGAACTTGCAACAGTGACGAAATATGGGAAAATCAGAACAAAATAGTATTCTGTTGAAGTTCTAGTGATAAAAACAAAGATTTAAAAAGATGCAATTAATTTAGATGTTCTAATCTGCACTGTTAGAATAATTAATACAGAACTCAAGACAGAGGAACGCACAACGCTACCTCAAATCATAATCTATTACAATTTGATTGACAGGTCCTAATTCAGTAATCAACTAAACCCTATCTCATAATCATGTAAGTGAAACTTACAAGGGTAAGGGTATTTACTTTGCGTCTTACCAAAATTTGGATACATGTAGTTACGAAACATTTGTGTACAATAAATTAGACGTAACGTTAACAGAGCCTGTGTAAATACGTTTAGTTGGTTAAACATCCCCCGAGTATTTGGATACATAGTTCGTGGCACCTGCTCTGGGTTATAAGAGTTCGTGTTATCTCGATGGAATGCGGGGCCGAGTCGCGAGATCAACGCCTCGCCGCATTCCGACCGTGTATACGGACTTTATACGCGTATAAAGTCCTTAAAGACGTATCCTACCAATACGAGATAACTACGAGATATTTTTAAATTAAATAATACTCGTCTCGTTATCAAAATGCTACCATGAGTAAATCCGAGTGGCCGTGTTAAACTGAGGAAAGCCTACCATGTTTATACGAAGGATGAAAAGCTCCTTTGATCTGCAGAGCTTGACGGAAAGCTTTTTAGCCGGCGGCGTTTACCGTGTTCGTATGTACATGTATACCTTGAAACGTACGCTTGAAGGATTAATTATGTTTCTAGTTATAAATCTCCAAGGATTAAATGCGAAGAGTAAAATGTGACATGGTTTAATTTTAGGACGCAGTTAACTGATATTTTGTCTTTATTACTAAGTAAATTAGAGAGTTGAGATCTATTTTATTACTTATAAGTGTAGCTTTGATTACTTAATGTATTTATTAACGAAGTACAGTCACGAGCAATAATATGTATACACTTAGCAGAAAGAAAAAGCGACATTCTCCTACCGTATTGATAAAACTTTTGCGTTTTAAAGAACGTTTGATTTTGGAAGCCATGCAATTACGAAATGGTTCTTATTTCAAATTAGAAACCAGTATTTCACGAGAAAATCGCGTTTGAATTTTGTTATGTGTTTATCTTATTGCTCGTGACTGTACAATCAGAACGGGTAATCGATCAACAGCGGTTTTCATTCGTCAATACTTTGGCGTAAAGGGGGAATGGAAGGAATGTTAATTTCGTTAAATAGTTCCAAACAGTCAACAATGACATACACAACACACTTTTGGAGGCAAAAGACACTAACCAATAAAAGCATGGCTCCATTCATCAGTTGATGACTGCTGTCAAAAGGAATAATTTCCCGAATTTCCTCTGAACTTAGGGACTTTACCATGGCGCGATGCGCCGCGATGCGATTCGTGCGATATCGAGTCGATTGCCGATTTAAGTCGCACGTATTTACTAATGGACTGATGCGATGCAATTCGACCGTGAACTTCCAAATCCACCTTATTACTACGACATAAAGGCGCTACAAACCAAAGACAAAAGATGTGTCGCCAGTGACGAGTAGTTGCGCAATCGAATTTCGAACAGAGAATCATGTGCATTGTCATTAATACGTTCATGCAATTCTATATCGAGCAGATCTGTGAGCGATATCGTCAATACGTGCGAGTCCATTAGCAGACACTGGCGATTGTCCATACGTTTTCTTCGGCCAGACGCTTGTGTGATATCTGACCGATATCGTCAATCGATGCAATTCGATATCGCGTCGCGCCATGAGTAAAGTCCCTTACGCAACTGTCATCAGATCTACATATAAGTAGTACATTAAAGCGACCCTCATTGCCTCACCTGCACAATAGAGGATTGATGGCAGTTCGCAGTGCTTCACACTAAATCCCCCGCATTCAATGTTTCGTGGCAGAAAATCCGGAAGGTAGTACAGAGGCAGAGAAGTACAGAGGCAGAAGGCTCACCACATTTTATTTTTCGAATTGCTCAATTCTAATTTCTATTTTTAAATAGTCCTAGCGAAAATTACTACAACAAGTCTGTTTAAAAGTAATGGCAGGTTAACACCTCCATCCACCTAAGCCGCAGGGGTAGACGCCCACGGCGACCGACGTCGGCAGACGATCTCCGGCCACCGTAGGCGCGGGCATGCGGGCGGCGAGTAAAGGTCAACTCGCTGTCCGACCATGGACTATGCCCGGGTCGACAGCGCGTTGTGTTCCACGCGCGCCTCAAAGAGCGTCAGCATAACGACGGGGCCCCCCTATAGAGGGCCATAGCCCTGCCGGGGTTGCGGGACATACGTACCTATACCGCGACTCCGGTACACAAAGGGCTACCGAAGGACACCGTGGATTTTAGTCAGTACAAGTCTGACAGTCCCTCCCGCCCTGCCCGGGATGGGAGGACTCATTTGATTATTTTACCACGAAAAAAAGAGGTTAACACCTCACTCTTATGCACGTTTATTGATGTCTCTTTGTCAATGAAATCTTTCGAAGTTTCCAAACCAGAGCCCTGATGCGATTCGCAGAGGCGACTTAGTTACTGTAACACCAGAGGTGACCACTTTATCACAAAAAAGTCTTACTTTTAATTTGTAGAGCAGAAGGGTGTCGTCATATTGCATATTACACAGTATTTGACCCACATAATGGACTGATATGGCCATGTGATTAGCATGGATCCGAGCAGCGTTGATATTCTGTATGTCTTTAATTTGTAATGGCAGGGTAGCTCAATAAATAATAAGTGTCGTTCGTCTTTTCAGAGGGAGACCTCCAGACGTCCTTCGGCGGCCGCCGAACTGACAATTAATCTAACTACATATTTTACAGCTATGTTTGAAAAAGGTCTAACATTGTATCTTCATATGTTGTACTAATAACACGGGTTGCGTTCTGGTCGTAAATAAAAACAGTAAAATATCACGAGAGATTGAATAAATGAAATAAACACGGCGCAACAATGGTAATGTAAAAAAATACGAACGCAAATAAAATAAATAAAAAGCAGCTCGAGAACAGAAATGCTTTTAATTCATTAACCCTCTTCTCGCTACATTTCAGAATTTAATATAAATAAAGCTTACCTAATCAACGAGATAAGCGCCCTTTGCAATTAACGCCCTTTCATCAAAATCGTGACATTTTTCACCACCTACGCTTTAACACTTACACACTTAAAAGTAATTTATTTAAAGAATATATTGCATTACAGTATAGCTCAAATTGTGAACAGTCTGTGGAGAATGGACTTATTACTGAGTTAAGCTAATTATTCTACAGAGATTGTTTTAACAAAGAATTACGTCAAGCCAAAGCTAAGAGTTTTTTCGCTACTTTTATCTCATAAAGCAGGACTGAGAAACTAGTAACAAGACGCCAAGGCGCCGGTAATTCAGACAGAATTGAGACGTGACAAAGTGAATATAAACGAGACTATGTAGGAGATCCTAAGAAAAATATATAACCTTCCTTTATCACCATTCATTTAGCTAAAAGACTAGCTTTATCCTCACGGCTAGGTCGTTTCAGATACATAAAATGTTTTTCTAGAACGTCTCATCAAGTTTATGTTAAAGGACTAACATTTAACAAAGTTTATCTTAAGAAAATCCCGTCTATTCTGTAAGTTACGACTCTCTACGGATCATATAGCAGGTTTGATAGAATCTTCAGACCCAATAAATCTGAGGTGTGCACGCTATAGAAAATACGTTTAAGGAAATTTCACACTGTCGGTAGCGGGGATTATATCCTGTCAGTGGTTATGTATGGTCGTAGCCCGGCCCACGTACCCGGGTATACAACTGGATGAATGGGACCAATACACTGCATTGTCAACCATTGTCAAGACGGGGCAAAAGGGTTACTTAAGATTTCAACAAACTTATACAAAGTTCACTATATTCAGTGTTCTGTAAAACTCGGAGACAAGAGCTATTAATGAGAACTTTATAATATCAAGTATTAACGTTAACATGGGGTACCTTCATGAAGCACAAAGGTAAATTATTTTAGTGCTCTAATGAGGGTCCGTGCGTGTGGTCCCGGGGGCCCTTAGGCATTCTCTCAACAATGGTATAAAAGGAACCCTCCGCGTGAAGCACACTCTGATTATTTCCTCTCAGGAGTAGGGGTTGAAGCTCATTGTTTCATACTTGGAAGTCGCGGGGTCGTCGCACCTAATATTATATTTTTTATAGATAATAACGCGACACTCGTGTTGATGGGAATCTCTGAAGAGTACTTAGTAGGTAAATAGCTCTTGTAGATTCTTTTAAAAGATGAGAGAACCCATTTAAATATGTCTGCTGAGTATAAATAACAAATACCATCTGATTGCAAGTCGTTGTCGTTAAAATACGTTCGTTGGTTGATATTGCTTTTGTTTGTAGCGTATGTTATTTGACTAGGCTATATATTATGCTCGTTTGCGTGTTAAACAGAGATTAATCGAGGGTTAGTCAATGCTTGGCACTAGATGTATCTACGTTGCATTGCTACCCAACAAACAACAAAACGACTGTTTAATAACAATAAATTGAAAACTCACTACTACAACATATAGGAGTATAACACTAATAGCACATAATAGCAAGCTTTTGTAGACATTTTATGTATATTTCTTAGTGTAAACACTACAGTCGCTATACTGTTCAAAACAGTCATTAGTCAGTGGAAGTAGCCGATAGGTCACCACGACCTATCCCAGAGAAATTCCTAAGCATTTTACAAGCCTTATACGGCTGTTAATTTATTTACTTGTGTTGTAGTAAATCGTGTGGCATTTATTGGAAAACACAATTTAATTAAGTTTCCAAAGGCCAAAAGCTTCGATCGTTCATCAAACGAATATAGGCATGGATTACACACTGTTTGGGCATTGAGTGACATAACCTTTTGGGAGTTCCAACAGCGTTTATTGGGCCAATATATTTAAATAGTCCATTGAGGGGGTATTAATATGGTCTCCCCGAGTTGAAGGTTCTTTTCACTGTATGTGTTTTATTGGTAAAATGTCGTACTTTTTCTTACTTCCCTAAAAGAAAACTAGTTTTGTATATTTTTAGGGCACGTGGACTACGGTAACGTTTAAACTGTTCAATGTTTGCATAACGAATGCGGCGTTTAGTTGTTGTTAGCATACACAGATGGCACTATTTCCATATTCACCACAAGAACACTAGCAAAATCCTCTAGTTTTGTCTGTACCGGCCAGTTTTTACCCGACTGCTGCGCCAGGAGGGTTATGTTTTTTTTTGTGTTCCATTTCTAAAAAGGTTTTACTCGAACGAAATACGAAATTCAGCACCGTACCAGGTCCACATTAAACTTTTTCTGTTACTTCTTTTCTTTAGTTGAATTTTGCGCAAAACTAAGCCATATGCCTGATAATGTAACTACACAAGTAAAATGTATGAGAAAAAGTAGGTTTCCCAACTGATATTGCTTTAGTCTGGGTCGGTTGGAACAGGCAAAGACATAAAATCTATAAATTATGCTTTTCCAAACATCTGTATTAGTGATGTTGCGAATATCAGATTTTTGACATTCGCGAATGCGAATGCGGATGCGAATATTCAATTCCAATATTCGCGAATGCGCATGCGAATGCGAATATTCATTTTTAAATTAATTACGTTTGATAATTTAATAAATACAAAAAAGAAAACCTTTTTAATGTAATTTTATAACTTATTTTTAATTTTTTTACTTCCTGTCTGTAACGAGAATGGAAAAAGTATGCAAGGTGATTTTTTTAACTGGGCGTGGATGGCCTTATGAAACTAAGAGGAATGTCGAAAAACCTATGAAAGGAAAGGAGTCACGAGGCCGATTTTGACGAAAACTAAAACTGCATTTTACTTCACCAAAATTTGATCCTTGCTCCAGCTAGTTCGATTCCTGGCCAGGATTACTGATTCTTCTAAAATCTAATGATGCAGTTTTAGTTTCCGTCAAAATCGGCCTCGAGACTCCTTGCAATGTTTTTCGATATCCCTCATAGTTTCGGATATAGGATAAAAATCACCATGTATAATAGTAGCTCTAAGAGTGGCGTCAGTGAAAGAAAAACAGACAGAAACACGTTTATCTTAGCGCTGTCATATTTATGATTAATTATTGTGATTGATTTGATGAAAATTAATATTGATGAATGGCGAGATAAAGGCAGATTGAACATAAGATGAACGGAGAGGACGACAAAAGATAAGAATGAATGGAGTGTGTGGAAGAAGGAGTACCAAATATTGGTATTTTTCCAGTCGATCGTATTCGCAAAATATTCGCATGAATATTGCGAGTGCGAATGCGAATGCGAATGTCTAAAAATATGCGAATATCCGCATGATGCGAATGCGAATGCGAATATTCGTAACATCTCTAATCTGTATCAGAAGTAGGTACGAGAAAATAGTTGTTTTTTCTTCTCTATGAATATATTATGCTATGTACAGTCACGGCTTCATTACTAGTTTATTTAATCATGTATGCCCACTGCATGCACATGCAGTTATCTATTTTATCATGTTTATTGGCAGTAAGTATGAATAAATTTCTATGCCTATCTCAGGAAAACACACAGTCATAAAATATGTACCTACATATTTAATACTCGATGCCGCAATAAGTTTTATAGCATCAGCAATTTCTGCAATAAAATCGTTTAATATTTATTTAAAGAACGGTATCATTTCGAACACATCTTAGATTTTCAATTATAAACTATTAATCTTTGTTTGTAATTTAATTTATTGGTTCGAATCTAAAACTAACGTTTAATTATCGTAATATCTAGTCTATGATTATAGAACAAGTTTCAAAAAGCGAATGACCAGAGGCAATCATAGAGGTGGAACATACAGAAATTAATACGAATCAATTTTCCTTCAATCGATATCTGTATCAATAAACCGTATATCAAATATTATTTGCCGAGAGTTTCGTGTAAAAACTAGTGTATCAAATTATCTTTTATGAGGAACGCACGTGTATTAACAGCGTGTAAGGGTAGGTTTACATAAAGTGCCCAATTTGCCCGGCCGTTGGGAGTGTTTGTTAAACAAAGTATTGTTCGCTCGATTAACACACGGCTGAGCCCGCCTCTACTTTCTCGTATTTATTATTGTAAGGGCAACGGGAACGTGGCCCAAGTTGTGGTAGGCTCGGCCTGCCACTCGGTGTGCCGCATCTGCTTAACGTGCCGATTGATCTTTGCCCACTGACATAATAAACATATCTATGCGCTGAGTCGTCTTTCAATAACGTCTCCTTTTATAACGAGCGTACAATGAGTTAACAGATAGTGTTTATTGTATAATGAACGTATACAATTTGTAAATGAATCCATGTGTGCTATTTTTAAAGCTTCGTTCATTCAATAATGTGGTTTTTGAATGGAATATTTGAATATCGATAACAAATCGAACGAAGCGTATTTAGCTACCTAAATATAGATAAATAAATAATCTTATAGATATTGTTTAAGTTACACAAAAAAACTGAAATAATTTAAAGTGGTTCATATTATTCATACAATGAAATGCTACCACTCACTCATAATTAATTTGAAACTGCGATAAACATTACATTCTCATATTGTATCGATATCTACAATCGATTATTTTAATCTACTTCAACCTAATCTACACAAAATCCATACCATAATCAAGTTAATGGCATGGACACAATAGTTCCTCAATCCCAATCAGATACCTATCCACTTTGTTCTAAAGGTGCTGCTAAACTTGATCATTCACGTGTAATGACTATTCTTGCGAATGTTATATCATTATTATTTATAAGGGCGCTCCGTCACCGCGAGCATTCACCTGTAATGTAACGTTACAGATTCGAACATTCGAAGACAATAGAGCATCAAATTGCGCACTTTTATATAACATACATTACAGGTGAATGCTCGCAGTGAGGGAGCGCCTTTACGGAAAAATAAACGAGAGCGTTCTAGCGAGCATTCTAACGAGCGTTATAGCGAGCATTCTAACGAGCGTTCTAGCGAGCTTTTTGCAGAGCCGACTGTTAAGAATGAGATCTTCATGAAGAACATTAACATTTTTCGACGACCATAGAGCGTTCGCTAGAAAGATCGTGAAAATGCTCATAACGATGTTTGGCTCGGTTCGTTATTAAAAATTTAAAAAGGTGAATGCTCGATGTTCTGTAAAAAATGAATGTTCAAGTCTGTCAGCACCTTAATACTCCGTTGAATATCGAAATGTTAATGGTTAGCATAGTAACTGGAGCATAACCAGTACTCAGGCGCTCCTTTAATCTAGGCACTTTGAATTTAGATACTAGGTGTAAGAGCCGGCTTCAGATGTAAGATCTCTTGATGTTTTCATTCATTCACGATTTCATAACAGCTTTCGTATCGTTGAAAACTGTATTACAAGTATTAAAGTGAGTATGAGAGAGAAGTGGTTCTTAGTTGGTTTGGTTGGTTGGTTTTGTCTGTCATCAAATGCAATGTTGAAGTGATTCTCCGCAATGTTATTAAAAGAATTTTCTTATCTCTTATTAGAGTCATGGCCGACCATCGAATGTGTATCAAATAAGAAATTATATAACTGAACTTTTTGGATATTAATTTCGATGAAACGAAATTATATCAACAAATGAAATGATGATGAAATAAAACGATGAAATTATATGATTTATGAAATGACGAAATGATAGATGATGAAATGAAATGATATCATTTCATATCATTTACGAACTCACAGAACTGAACTTTCCGGACATTCTCGACACTGCTATCTTTTCAAAACTATCGTGGCTAAATCTACACGTTGCACCCATTTACCTTAGCCTTTATATGCGCAACCGGTGTTATAACAGATTTTTCAAGGCATAGCAGGCACTGTTTATAAAATATCGTCGTGTCAAACATCACCTACGCTAGCGGGTGAGGCCTTGTAAACTGATTTTTATTTTCTACTACAAAATGCTGTTTATACTCTTTCCCCTGGGTGTGTTTACGAATATTTTAACTCACATACCCAATCACTCAGACCCAAAACCACATAGATCATACAAATTATTGTTGCGTAAAGGCATCGGTATCGCAACATGCAGAACATTCATATTCTATCATCATCATCATCAGCCTATAATGTTCCCACTGCTGGGACACAGGCCTCCTCTCTGGGAGAGGAAGTAGGCCATAACCCACCACGCGGGCCCTGTGCAGGTTGGTAGATGTCACGTCTTCGAATTTTTGGTTCTAGGACATGCCGGTTTTCTCACGATGTTTTCCTTCACCATATCATATTCTATGCACTCTTGTTTTTTTAGCGCTAGTATGACAAAACAGTAACAAAATTACATACTTTGTAAGGATATCTTGGTGGTCAGCAGTAGCCTGGCTGTCTTCTTGATAGGCACTGTAGAGCTAACCTCGGCCGCGTGCCGCAGTGCGGACTGCACCTGGACCTCACGCCCCCGCCCACAGCACTGCCCGCCGCATATTTGACCTGGAAATTAAAGAAATAAGTTTAGAAATGGAAGTCCGCCAAAAGTGGGAAGATTTGGAACACACGGCATTGAGTGGCTAAAGGTTAAAGAAGTAGAAAATATAGTTGTTTTTTTTTGACTGATTATAATATACTTAGTTAAAACACCAGCAGGGATTTTTATAATTTTTTAAACCCTGTAATTTTTTCAATACACTATTATTTGGTTACTTAGGTTGGGAGCTATAAACTACTAGATAATTATAGTTTTTAAATCATCGTTTTCCTTCTTCTCAAGTATTAAATGTACCAATCATTTCAAAATGTACTTTCACTGATGTTTCTCATTGACGATCTCTCAATACGTATCAGTACGTGACATTTATGACATTGTGGTAACTCCTCAACGAAAGCCACAAATGAACGCTCGAAGTTTATGTGTGTAAAGCCTTATTATTGTAATGATGCGGCGGCAACCCGAAATGGTTGATTGGATCCGTTTCATTCGTAATTATGTATTGAATCAACCCTCTCGGGAAATATCCGGGATAATTATTATCCCAAATAATTGGTTAGGCGAAAAGGCAGCTGGATTTATTTCAGCTGGATAATGGTTTTTGTTGAAGTATTCCGTAAATTGGGACTCGACCACGAACATAATTTCGCGAAACATTGTGCAAAAGCACGTAGTTAATTGAATTTTATTTTTGTATTATTGAAATATTATTGGTTGGTAAAAATTAATGTTTGACATTTAATTATGTCGTCACAGATCATTAATATCAATATAATTACATGAAGTAGGTACTTAATTGATCTTAAGAGTAGATAGCACCAACAAACTCACAAAGGACAGTGAAGTAGTGCTTCATTTCCAATTACTATTTAATATGAGGTCAGAGGTAAATTGTCGAGGAGTGAGGTCACGTGACAGGTGTCGCTGTGATGAGGGTACCCTCCACTTAACAGCCTCCGAAACACTCGCGTTGATCACTCCTTCTATTAACTAGCTCCCGGACTATAAAGAATAATTATATGTTTTGTAATACAGCTTTTAAGTTTTAAGTGTATTGAAATATAATATATAATTACGTTCATTTTTTACAAACTACCTACATAATAACTTTCGCTGTTGGTATGTCAGATACGTAAAATCCTGGAAACTAAAATTTTACCTATTTAACTACGCCATATTTGATGTTTTGACACTAAAATGACGATAATTATGTACTGTAGGTATTATTGAGAACTCGTAAACATCGTTAATTCATTACGTGTTAAAATAAATTTTAATTAAAGCCCATGAAAATATATTCCACAACAGCCCGGAAGTAGACGAGTACTCATAAGTACAACATTTATTATCATAGCAACTGACGGACAGACATCCATTATTACGTCAGCTGGTTAACTTCCCACATAGAAATTGTAGGAATGACGGAAGTCTGAACTAACCAGACGTATTGGTCTGATGCCAACTAACTTTACGGTCTCGCAATTTCTATCAACAAACTAAACTTACCGATACCCGTTCACCTATTGTTAAAGTGCAACATACAACACTTCACTATAAATAGCAAGTGTCAACATATTATCTAAATACGAGACACATTGACACAATAAATGACGCAAGATAAAGTGTTAATGAATGCTCCTCTAGACCTCTAGTCTAAATAACTCTAACTAGGTTGTCAAATAGCAAATAACTAGCTTTTGCCAGCGGCTTCGCCCGTTAGAACTCGAAAATTGTGCCACGGGAAGATAAAATTGGGATAAAAGCTATCCTATGTGTTAATCCAGGTTATAAACTACTCGTGTGGCTAATTTCGTCTAAATCCGTTCGGTACTTTTTGTGTGAAAAAATAACAAACGTCCAACGATCCTAACAAACTTTGCCATTTATAATATTACTAAGATATAATATCAATAACCGAGTGTCGTCGCTAGGTATCTCAAGTCTCAGCTGTAGTCGTTGGACCCGGGCCAACATGGACCAGCCTGCCCAGCCATTGTACGCGGTGCGTAAAAACCGTGGACTGGTTAGTTGTGGTATGCCAACACATTTATTTGACTATAAAACATCATGCTGTAGAAATAGAAGTTAATATTCGCTGAAATAGCATAGGTTTGCTTTAATCACAGGATGTGACAACTGCGCTAAGCTTTTTATTGCGTCGTCCAAGTCGTTAAATATCGTCTTAGTATCATTAGTTAGATTAGACACACTTTATTTAATTTTAAGAATTCAGAAATATTATATCTAAGTAATATCTTAAAACATTTACTTTGTCTTAAAACGTTGCCGTCTACCAAATGTTATCTAGAGTAAGTAAACAATTCTAAATGAACCAAATCCACGAGTAAAGATAATATTATATTAATGAAATAATGAGTTCTCAAACTGTACTGTACTTATACTTATGTATAGACTGCCAAGTAATTATGTTTTAAATTATTTACTGCTGCACGAGTCGACCTACTTGCTTCTAATATTGCCAACAAAGGATAGTACTGAAGGTACAATCAAGGGGTTGAATGCTCTATCGATTTAAATAAATCTGCAAGAAATAAGAACAGACCTGCCGTGTTTAACTTTTGCACTGAAAAACAGTGTCTTTTTCAATTGCTACTAGATAGTAGATACTAATCTCAAACAATTCCAGATTTCAACCAATTTCCCTTTGAACAAAAAAAGAGCCATCAAATCATTGTTTATTAAACTCCTTATAGAAAGGTTTCAGCACTGCAGATATTATATTCAATCAAACGAAACAACATTTCCTAGAATAATCTAGTCTTTCAGATTACAATTAACCTTTTTTGCTTTGGACTCGCCCCAGACAGACAAGAAAAAGACATTTTAGTGATAAAAACAAAACAATTTAACTAACTCAGTCAATACAGAAGATATACACGTGTATATTAAATTACATTTGGCACAATGTCTTGTAAGAGAGCGACGCCCGACGCAGGTTCAAGGTTGCGTCGGCGCATTGTTGTGTGACAGCTAGACGAGAGCGCACAAACACGCCCTGCTGAATACCGCAGACACGAGTTCTTTTATATTTATTAAATTCTTGACAAAAATCTGTCTGTGTTGCCGACTACGGGGGCAATTTATTACAGAACGAAAACTTGCAATATTTCACGATCTTGCATTAATTCTGTTGCAAAAGACCCGTAACTGATATCGGCTACTGTTATCTGAATTTATGTCAGAAATTGTATCTCTGCAAAGCCAGTATAATTGCATGTTTCCTACAAGAGTAATGCGGTTCAATAATATCAGTGGCTTATGTAATGTTCGGTATTAGTGCTCGGGCCGACAGCTGTTGCGGTACAAGGCTGCGCCTCCAGACAGAACGGTGCCTAGCACACTCAGCACCCACATCTACAAAGCCTATTACATAAATTGGATAAATAATGAGAGTCCACGATTAGTAGGAAACACCCACATTCGTTATTATAACACGGAGGTAATCAACGAGGATTGCGGAAATGAAAGTCGTGTCTTACCATTTTCTAACAATTTCATAAATAAGTCAATTTTGATTGATGCATACAGCCTTTGCATTTCTTAGTAGGTATTATATTCCGTTGTTTCCACCTTAACTACTGTCCACTAACTAAACAGTGGCCCGGGTGTGGGTACAGTCAAGTAGAGTCATAAAGTCATAAATCTAACATCACATTTACGGCAAATAGATCGGTAATAAAGTTGTCTCGGTAAATTGCTGGCTTGGTTTAGAGCGACTGGTCAATCAATCATTTTTGAATGTGTAAGTGGTAGTAAAAAGTCGGATTACTAAGAATAACAACTGGTAACAAATTGATACTACCTCGAGACTGTTGTGCGATAATAAACATTATATTAGAGTGTTTTAAAACCGTCTTCAGACCGTTTTCTCTGGAGTCGTCCATCACTATTTGTTATTCTTTAGATGACCTACGGCTACTATGGTAGATGAAACTTTTTGGACGACACACGCCGAGGTATTGATTCATATTTGAAGGTGCGAGGGAGTCTGTCATGATCAACTGCAGTGGTGACAAGGTGACAAATGTATCCGGCATACAGAAGCAGTATTATAGAGAAAGAAATAATAACGTAAAACCAACCAGACATTGAAATGAAAAAAGATATAAACATTCCAGCGTCCATAGGTATGCCTTTGTGTTTACAATCCTCTATTTGAATCAGAGCATTTCGACCGTTTTCTTCGAAAACTGTTGCTTCGCGATCTGTTGACATTTTTTTTCGTGCTTAAGCAGCGTGGGCCCTGGACCAACACATACCGTTTCCACTCATTAATCTTCCGCCGAATTGTCTCTAAAGCGCAATAAAATTAAAAAAGTGTCGTCAACAACATCCGCCATTAATTCTTTTTACGAGTATTTGATGACGTCTTGTCGCGTATCTCTAATTTTTTATAGCTGCCTGTAAAAAAAAATAAGAAATGGACTAACACAGGTGTGCCGAATGAAAGAGTTCTACTTAATAAAAATAAAAAGACATTTATTACATAAAATTATAGTAAAAACTAGTCTAGATTTATGAATGATAAAACTACCGTTGGGTGTAATCTATTAGTCTGGCTTTTTTTGGCTGCTGAATTAAAATAAATAATTATTATTGTAACAGGGTATCAACATATGCAAATGCGACAGACATAGTCAAGACCATTTCAATATTAAACATGAATGAGATCCTAACTTGATCTTGCATGTGCAAAAAGCAGTCTTTAAAACCACTTAAGATATAAACAAGATTAACCCACACTAGAATCGTAAATAAATATTAATTTACAGTGTATTTTCCGTACAAATAAATAAAAAAGCCGCCTAATATAAACGTAAGCTACTCAGAAAAGATTACAGAAGC
This sequence comes from Agrotis clavis, assembly GCA_954870645.1. Taxonomy (NCBI): domain Eukaryota; kingdom Metazoa; phylum Arthropoda; class Insecta; order Lepidoptera; family Noctuidae; genus Agrotis; species Agrotis clavis. The sequence continues at coordinate 3,918,892 of OX940919.1, read as the reverse complement.
GAAGTACTTAGTAAACACGAAATCACTTCACTACGTAAGTACAAATTGCATGGTGAGAGAACTCTATCCCCTAATGTTTGTACACCATTCAGTTAATGATAGTGTGAAGAGCAAAGCGCGGCAACAGACCGAAATAACGATAAATAAATATGGCGGTCATTAAATGTGAAAACACTTACTACTGCTCCCTCGTGAACTTTTTCAGCCGAGAAATACGAATAAAGTAATTTTCATTTTTCCCACGTTTTAACACTCACTTTTTATAGTCTAGTACTATTATTTTTCGTTAGTAGGTTTTTGGTTGAGCTGTAAAAGATGTAATTTATAATTTAACAACATTTAACACTACTTTTGAGTCAGCCACGTCAGTCTCTTGGGCACATTACCGGCTGACAGCGTTGAGGAGCAATTTTTTCGATGTTTTGTAGTAGTTTCATTTTGTTTAATTCTTTAAGCATATTATATTTTAAATGGGGTATTGATAATTAAATATTAGACTAAGATTATGTAATATCTGCATAATAAATTATCAACACACTTCTGACTAAAGGCGAGAAAAATCACATTTTACTTTTTTCCAGCCTGTATTTCAAGTTGTTTAAGGTAATTTTTGGAATTTCACCACCTTCTCTTAAAAAAGTTTTTTTTTTCTTTATTTAGTAAAATAGTTATAAACTTATAACTTGCGATTCAGATAAAATTATTTTACTAGCATAGATTACTATAACTACAGAGTTAAAACGAGTAATCAGAAGTAAATTGGTAAGTGGCGTGCGTTAACTCTCTCAGCGGGAGTGGTAAATATCAACACGTTGGTGTTAACCGGTGCAGCGAGTATTTGTGCACTGTTATAATATTTCGTTTGCCACTAATTTTAACTTAGGGCAACACTACCGAACGTTGAATAGTAAACGTCAACATTGGAATACGAACTCGAGTTTATGTTTCAATATAGAATGTTTAGTTGTTGATTGAAATGGATATAGTTTTAATCTGGATGTTACATAATTATTTATGTTTCGCGATCGATTCTGAATTCGAACGAGTCTGAAAAGTCATTTGAACAACATCACAGTATGCATTGCGACAAAATTCGTAAAATGGAATGTTCTATTCTATTGTTCAAACAATAGAGTAGAATATTACGCAATTATATTAGCAGCACTGCTAAAATGGCGTATTTAGATCTCCGCTTTTTTTTCTTCTAGTTAGTAAAACCTTAATAAATGAGTCCTCCTGTCCTGGGTGGAGCGCAAGGTACTGTTAAATCCAACCATCCAAGGGATTATAGTCAATTGAAGCAGAACCGTTCCTGAGTCACAGTTACCAGATTTGTACACACGGCTACACACCAAGCTATAAAGAATTAGTTTGTCTTGGGCTTACTTAAGGCGCTGTACCCAAGCTCTGTGTAGCAAAGGTAGTCGCGGGGGTGAAGCAGCTGCGCGCGGGGGCAAATTGTAAGAAAAAATGTAAGAAATTTTGCAGTTTTAACTTAATATTTAAAAAGTTACAGGTCTCAGTTCAAAAAAAAAACCGGCCAAGTGCGTGTCGGGCCACGCACAGTGTAGGGTTCCGTAGTTGCCCATCAAAATACTTATGCGAACTAACTAAACTGATTCGCTGAATTTAATTTTAAAAAGAAGAATTTTCAAAATCGGTCCAGGCGTCTTTGAGAAATTGGGGAAAATACATTAAAAAAAAAGATTACGACGAATTGAGAACCTCATCCTTTTTTTGAATTTAGTTAAAAATAGTTGACAATAAAAACCTACCTATCCCCAAAACATACCCACCTATTATTGCTGTAAAAATAAAGTTGACAAACTTACATTTGCAGCTGAAGCACATTTTCTCCGATACATTTTGTTTAGGAAAATATGTTATCCAAGTACGTTTTATAAGTTGGTCGACTATTACTCGTAAACTTGTAAAGCCTACTTAGTCATGATAATTTTCTTTTAAACTTCGTTATATACGCTACTATTCTGAATTTTTTCACACCCCCAAACATAACTGTTTAGCTGGTTGAGGGGGGGGGGACACTCGAGTCGAGCAAAAATTTGCACTTTAAAGCTTAATATTTCACAAACGAATCTTTTTATCAAAAAATTGTTAATTTTTTATCCTTTAATAATTAACTATCAATATTATTTAAAGACCTATTTAATGATACCCCACACTAAGGGGTACGCGAAAAAAAAAAAAAACGTCCCCACTTTACGTGAACAGGAGGTACCCTAAAAAAAAATATTTTACGAGATTTTATTTTACCACTTTTTCGGCACAACAAATCCGTATATTTACACCAAATTACAGCTTTCTAGTACTGGGCGTCTCTGAGCTAAGCTGCGGACAGACGGACGGACGGACGGACGGACGGACATGGCGAAACTATAAGGGTTCCTTGTTGACTACGGAACCCTAAAAAAATTAGATTATGTCTTTGAAGTTTCCTCTGTTATAGTTACAAAAAATATAATGGTTACCGCTGAAAAAATTGAGAATTTCGAGACGAAAAATTTTTTTTCGTGGTCATATTGACAATTTTTTTTTCGTAGTTCTAGACCACTTTTGTAAATTGTTTTTGCTAAAGTCTTTACTTTATACATTTGACTATACACTGTATTTTTTTCTGGCTTGTGGCATGTACAGAATACGGCTAACTTTGCGACGTAAAACTAGTCGTTTACAGAGTGTTCGCTATGTACAGCGCCTTAATATGATCTTTCCGCACATTGAACGGTCAGCTTATACTAGTTTTGCATAGCTTGATGTGTAGGTAGCGACCCCGGTTTTTAGACTCTCTGAAGCGAGAGAAATTTCTGGAAAGTATTGAATAATTGCGGAGTAAGAATTGCACGAACGACAAGCTATGTCATCATAAGAAATGTCCTTCCTTGTAATGGCCTGTCTCCATTCATATGCAAGACACGAGCTCAATATTACAGAGCCCTCAATAAATAATAACAGCCCACTATGTTTATTACTCCGGCTTTATCTGTTTTTCATAATCTTCTTAGTTGTGATTGTAAAAATGTTATGCTTACGACGAATACGATTTTATTTTAAAAACAACTTGTTCCAACTCATTTTAGAAATTAAATAAAAACAAGAGAAGGTCATTATAATGAAAATCTTGAGTAGCTTTATGCTGAGCTAAGCTTATTTTTTATTTTTTACTAGCTTCCGCCCGCGGCTTCGCCCGCGTGGTGTTTTGATAGCCTATGTTCTTTCTCAGGGTCTAAAGATTGTCTGTGCCAAATTTCATCAAAATCGGTTGAGAGGTTTAAGCGGGAAAGCGTAACAGACAGACAGACAGACAGAGTTACTTTCGCATTTATAATATTAGTTTGGATTTGAGCATTATTAGGGTGATCGCGGGACTTATCTCATTACCGTGACCCCGGAACATAAAGGGCTATTGAAGGACACCGTGGATATTTTAGCCAGTACAAGTCTGACAGTCCCGCCCTGCCCCCGCCGCCCTGGTGGGAGGACTCATTTGATGATTTTACCACGCTAAAAAAATCTATTGATAGTATCTATGTACCAATATGTTTTATATACTTATAGGAACTCGTATTTAAGTAAAATTTCTTAAATAATAGAGACACTTATTTGACCAATTTTAATAAAGCTATATGATTTTCATCCACTTTATATATTACAAAATACTCTTCGCATACCTTAAAACGGCTCATGCGCAAAACGTCTCTTTCGCAAAATGTCACCTGGTCGTAAAACGTCTCTTTCGCAGAATGTCTCTTTCGTAAAATTTCTCTTTCGCAGAATGTCTCTTTCGCAAAATGTCTCTTTCGCAAAATGTCGCACCTGGGACTAAAGAATAAAATTTTGATTTTCAAAACATTAACAAAGTATTGCAAATGAAAATATTAATTATATATTTTTTAATCATTTTAAAAATGGTATGAAAATATGCAATACTTTGTTAATGTTTAGTTACTAATAATAATAGCTCCTATTATACATTATCTGTGGATATGTTTACTAACAGTATTGATTCTTTGATCAAAATTTTTAATGTGCGTAAAATGTTTGATACTCATTGATATTGTTTTTATTTGGAATACATACTAAAGTGTACCAAAATTTTAACATCTTAATTGCACTATAATTTTATTATATGATTTTTGTTTTGAAAATCAAAATTTTATCCTTAAGTCCCAGGTGCGACATTTTGCGAAAGAGACATTCTGCGAAAGAGACATTCTGCGAAAGAGACATTTTACGAAAGAGACATTCTGCGAAAGAGACGTTTTACGACCAGGTGACATTTTGCGAAAGAGACGTTTTGCGCATGAGCCCTTAAAACGTATGCGTACCTCGATGGCTGGTCCAAAGTGGCACTACAAAAGAGCACTTAGAAGAATAGTTTAGTTTTTTTTAATAGCCATTTATGTCCCACTGCTGGCTATTAAAAAAAAACTTCAAAACATTATTTCAATAGTATATAATTATTATTAAATAGGGAAAATAATCTTAATTACATACTTAAACAACACTTAATTTATGGTTTAAGAATAGCGTGTCGCCCTACTAACATTTTTTCACGCAGTTTTTTTTTTATTATTATTCATTTATAATATAACACATGAACCCATTCGCCCTGGCTTCGAACGCGTCATTTGAAAATAAAATGTAGCCTACATTATTCACTGTTTATGTAGTTTTCTATAGGTTTTTTTTTATTTTTAGCGTGGTAAAATCATCAAATGAGTCCACCCACCCCGGGCAGGGCGGGAGGGACTGTCAGACTTGTACTGACTAAAATCCACGGTGTCCTTCAATAGCCCTTTATGTTCCGGGGTTACCGTAAGGAAATAAGTTCCGCGACCCCGGCAGGCTTAGGCCCGCGCTCTTTGAGTCGCGCGTGAAACACGACGCGCCGTCGACCCGGGCATGGTCCATGGTCGGACAGCGAGTTGCCCTTTACTCACTGTCCGCATGCCCGCGCCTACGGTGGCCGGAGATCGTCTGCCGACGTCCGACGCCGTGGGCGTCTACCACTGCGGTTGGGGTGGAGGGAGGACGCTGTCCTCTGTCTCTCGCGGCCCGCCTCCTCCTTCGCGAACATAACTGCTTCGCAAAAGGAGGCGACCGCTTCACACTAAAAGAATTTTGAAAAGCATTCCACTAGTTTTGACGTTTAGCCGTACTTACAAAATAAATCACTAGCTGTTTCCCACGGGTTCATTGCCGCTGCTCGGCACCTCTAGGTACACTACTCAACACTAAATATTTTTTAAACTCTAATCAACTGTTTCTGAGATTAGAGCGTTCAACTAAGCAAACAAATAAACTCTTCAGCTCTATAATATTAGTATAGATAGTATGTATTTATTTTTATCATATAATTAGTGTAGTTTTCAAATAATTCTGCTGTAATATCAATGAAATAAAAATCAAGGTTGACAATTGCACAAAAAGGATTATATCTTTCTGAGCTTGCATGTTTTTCCACTCTTAAATGCCGTTGCGAAACGGTTATGCGGCTTTATCGTAGGACTGCAACACTGAATAACACTTATTTGCCATTTTAAAGGTTATTTCGCAAAATAATAAATAAAGGCTATAATCCCTGCTAGTGCACGACAGTGCTGGCAGTTTAGTGTAATTGACATTGGCTGCCGCAAGGAATATTTAAAATGCAAATGGTTTATCGACAATTAAAGATAATCTTCGTTTAAATACGATTGAAAGGATACAATTATTAATAATAGGTATACATTTAATTTTAATTGTCCATTTATTTCTTAACTGGCAACATGGATATGAAAAGTCATTAATTCGTTCTTCGTTTTTAGTCATTCTATTTTCAAATCTACAGCCTTATTCAGATAGGCCCGTGATCTGTTTTAATTTGATAGTCCCTTCTTCCCTGACAATTGAATTTCTTCCAATACTGATTTAGAAGGGAAAGGAAAAAGAAATGTAGGGACAAATAACGAACATGTCCTTTTCATTCTGCCCAAATTGTATGAGTGTTCTAAGAGCTTTCCTTCAGTCAAGTACTACTAGAATAAAACCCTTTTTCTCACTATTGTAACACTTTTGAGTTACATAATACCTTTTGTAGATGTCTTGAATAAAATTGGATTCATTTATTACTTATTTGACGAAGTTTATTTTATTACTCACAACTGTGAGAACACATTTCTTAACTCACTTTTAAGCAAAAAAGATATTGGTCTTATATATTAAAGCTATCATTCTGAGCATCATAAACTAGAAATCCGTTCATAACAAAATCATAAGCGTTGTCCTAAGTCCGCAAAACATACCTGTTTTGCGGACCTACCGGTATGTAGCTAACAACATCACCGTTAATTTAATGGCAAACTTTACGACTAGTTATAATAGCCACAGTGAACAATAAATTATACCTTTACATGTATGCAAATCGTAATGGCGGTAAGCTTATGGCACATAACACCACGTAAAGCGGTGTGGCGAGTTTGAAATAGCATAGACAATGATAAAGTCTACGCTAACACGCGAGGCACTATCTGTTACGGACTTTGGTCCGGAGTTCCATAGTCACACAGAAAAAAATAAAATAAAGCGTAGGATTCTTAATTTGAAAATTGGCTTGGTCTCGTAGTAGTTCTAAATGTCAAAGAAGTATATCGTCTGGAGACTTCGTTCAAAGTTTGAATCGATTTTGCAAACTTGTCAAAACATTCTAAGTAACTGGGTACGATCTTGAAAAAGAACAACCCTTGAGATTTGAGCGTACGTTTTTCCAATACGAAATGCCTGTGGAATAAACTAGGCTCTGAATTTATTTATCGTGCCTACTAACGTTGCCTGAAACCTTTTTTATTCGCAACACTCTAGAATCACTTCTTACGTGACGTGTGTAGAATCAATTCTACAGCCTTTATTTTTTAAGTTTGAAGTTCAAAGGTGCATTTTAATGGCCTAATTAAAAGGACTTTGAAGTCAAAAATAACGAAAATAATTAGGGAAAACATTAGAAACACCATTTTTTTTCTACTATATTTAGTTACACCTATTTACTTTTCAGACTAGACCACCATCGAACCAAAGCAATTTCTTGTTTATCTAGTAAGTGCAAACAATAAGCACTTTGTATACCTAATCGTATACCAACTTGGCAAACGTGGTAGACGTTTGCCCGCACCGTGCGCTGGCTCTAAAATAAGCACAATACGCGACTGTGGTGTCTACCCGTGTTGACCACCCCGGCGCGGGCGGCGGCGTCGTGTGGTGTGTACATATTTATAATCGGGCACCATGAAGCGGGCACACTATGTGTTGCTAAGTGATTATGGTGGTTTTTCTGTGTGAAATTATTGATGGCTGTGGATTAGGACATCGATTTAATTGGCGAATTTACTTTATGAGGATTATTAAGGGAAAAATAAATAAGTTGCAAGTGGGATTCGAAAACGTTCAAACGAGGGAATAGAGAATTTCAGCATGCAAGTGTGAGTTGCGATAGCCTAGTTGGTAAGGCTTCTGGAGTACTTATCCAGAAGACGCGGGTTCGAATCCCACTTACAACTGAATTTTTCTGTCCTCAAAATTTTATCAATTTTTTTTAAGCAGCCCGTCGCAAGCGTTATTGCGTTTAAAAGTAATGAATTTACTTTAATTCATTATAAGTATATTAATACGTAACACACTGTAGCTAGCAGTAGTAAGTTCTATTCCATAAAAATCCATACTTACTAATGATAAAGTGAGGTATATGAGAATACAACATGCGCTTAATAATGTCGTCTAGTTTAAAAAAAAAATTTTAGGCCCAATAAGAACGTTGTTCAATTTAATCACAGCCTCACAATCTAACAATACGATAATGATGGTAGGTAATATTGATTTTTAAATAACTTCTGAAACACAACTCATTTAAATATGGCGTCATTCTAAAAAAACAAAAGCAAATCGTAATCGTTATTTCACGGTCACAGTCGGCCCCGCCATGACAGTTTAGTCTACGTATACTTCACATAACACGTGTCTAGACTGTCGCCCGATAAGTCTGGCAGTATTTGTGCCAGCGATCAGGGAAGGAAGCGATGGATTTGGATTTAAAGTGGTAAGGTAAATGTATTAATCTACACTGATATTATTATAAAGATGAAAGATTTGTATTTTTGTATGTTTATGTGTATGTTTGTAATGAATAAACTCAAAAACTAGTGCCTATTTCACCATTAAAAAGCTACATTCACCCTGAGTAACATAGGCTATATCATGTCCACCCGTGCGAAAGCGGGACGGGCCGCTAGTTTTAAATATACTGCAAAATCCTCATTTTAAATCATTAGAATGTATGAGTCCAGACTGGTGTAAAATGTATAAGTGTTAAGATTTTAAAATTGGACGAAATATTTCTGAAGTTAGATAGTAACACAGGTGTTTTCGGAAATACCTAGTCTTGAAAAACACCAACGTTTTTTTTTTTCCAAACATAAATAAATTTTCCTACATTTCGAGTAGAATCGCAGACGACATAATTATTTTATCAGTTATCAGTTAAAAATATAAATATACATAAGTTAACTCGTTCAAACACCGGTTTCGCAAAAACGAATGAACTTCAAACCCAGAATTAAATCCGAAATTATAACAAAAAACAAAGTCATTCTTTTTTCTCACGTTCGGAAACACAACCCAATTTACAAATTAGGTTAGCTACTACTGAAACGTTACATTCTAACCACACAGAAATCGGAATGTTAGTGATTGTAGACTATCTTTTATAGCATGCACATTCTAGGTAATTCCAACCGATATTCTAAACCCGACCTAAGCGCAGTTAGCAATATTTAAAATAAATTCAAATTCCGCTTTAATCGCTTTAACTTAAAGTTAGTCATGGAAAGGTTTATTTTATGCATATTTTAAACGCAGTTAACTTCGGAGTTGCCACGTTAATTCAATCAGGCCGAATTTCGCTTTACTTTTATCATTAGGATCCACCTAAAATGGTTCTCTATTGTGTGACCTAACTTTTTTATACATAATCTAATGTGACATAATTTTTTTTGTCCTAATCATCATTTGTCCGAATGATAACTTGCCCGAACTTAATACACATAATTTCGAATGCCATAACATTGAAATTCCTAAATACTGTATGTCCTAAATTTGTTTGTCATAAATATTACAATCTATAATATTCAAAATACATAAAACCGATTGCCATAAAATACATAAGTCCTAAAGTTTGTTTTGTTACTGATTACCACCCAATAAGGAATATCGACGGAGCCCCGCTTCGCGGGGCTCCTATTTCTGCGTGCAAGGTTTAAAGTAACCTAACACGAAGGGGATGGCGGGGTCTTTCAGACCCCGCCATCCCCTTCGAACCTAACCTGTCCGTGTCGGGGTGCCCACAAGTCCCGAGCTCGCTTCGCTCGCTCTTGGATCCCAAGATCTTCGGTTTCTAAGCAATTTAATGAAATATCAGTTTTACTATACCTAATTGAACATTCGGAATAATACACATTATGTAATACAATGATTTGGAAATATGACTTTATTTCATACAAAATTAGGAGATTCAATTATTATGATACTAGTTATTATGCCAGAACAGCTTTAGAAGTGAAGATAATTATGTAAAACAAAATTTAGAACTTTTGATCATTATGGTAACTGAATTTTATACCAAACGTGTTATGAATAATGATTTTCGGACAAACAGTTTTAGGTGACGAAAAGGGATACCACCTAAAATATACTTTTTGAGTTCTTCTATAATATATTCCTCTCTCTAGCTGTGATTCACATCTGTCACAACACGCGCTGCGATCAACTTCGCACATAGCATATAACTATTAAGATTAGTTCAAGATAATTCAGATAGAACTACACCCAGTACATAGATTTCCCGGGTCGACGGCGCGTTGTGTCCCACGCGCGCCTCAAAGAGCGTCAGCATAATGACGGGGCCCCCCTCTCAGAGGGCCAAAGCCTGCCGGGGTCGCGGGATTATTTCCTTACTTAAGGGCTATTGAAGGACACCGTGGATTTTAGTCAGTAAAAGTCTGACAGTCCCTCCCGCCCTGCCCGGGGTTGGAGGACTCATTTGATGATTTTACCACGCTAAAAAAAAAAAAAAAAAAAAAAAGTACATAGATTTCATTACGCTACCCTAAATTTGACCACTATTACTACACCCGTATCATCTTCAACTTTCTTCTTTTTCAGAGGCCTTAGTTATCTGGGCATGAAGTCTATCGGTCATATAATGTGTAGGTAGGCTAGATACATAGGAATGGTTATGTAAAACCATTTGGAAGTGACATTAGCATTTAGCATTAGTGTTGGGCGCCTCTGCCAAAGTACGATTATCGCGAGTGTTACGTTTAATTTTAACTAGAACATTAGTATTCCTGTATGTAGCGGTAGAAATTAGTGGGTTTAATATTATGGCTTTATTTAGGACGTGGTAGTCGAATTTTGTTCATTGGAATATCTCTCGGCGAATAAAATAAAGTAGTTGTTTCTGTACCAGAGTATAATCCATAACCGGGCCAAATTTCATTAATGTCTGTTGAGCTGTTCTGACGTTATTTAGTGATAAACATACATCCAAACATTATTTTTTTAGATTAAGTTTTATAATTATTAATTTGTAAATGGTAACTATTCTAGACATCGTTAATTTTGGCCTATTTGAAGATAAAAGTTGTTGATAAGAAAATTACTAATGAGCAGGTACAATTATTATTGCTAATTCTTATAAGTCCAATTATAAAATAATCGTAAACCAGTAACTAAACAACATCTAACACAACGAATTAGAAAAAAAAACTGAAAATTCCTTCACAATCGGAGCGTTCCACTTTTAAAAACCCCATTCTACGGTAACCTATAACCGTTTCCGCAAATCAACGTCATAAAAACATAAGCTAAGGACCTTTAACTTTTATGATTACCAGCTAAACATGCTGCAACCATCCATAGACTATATCAACAGACGATCAAGACAATAAAACATCGGAAAACATAACACGCGAACCTACACTGTAATTTCCTTCAAAACATTTATGGGATTACAACCTTCAGGTTAAAAGCCAGATGGTTGATAATGGCTTGGTCGGTTAGAATGAAGTCAGGTGGTGTGGTAGTATTGTAATCTTTTACAAATGTTCATAGGATTTCAAGCTTTAGTTCAAAAACATAGAGTCGGATATTGTTGTTTAGTCAGAGCAATAGTGTAGTATCACTGTAATGCTTCCAAATATTCATTGGAATACAAGCTTTAACGACAAAAGCAGATGGTTGGAAGTCGTTTGGTAAGTTAAGGCTATGGTGTTACCGTGCTGACGATAAGCGATCTCGTTACGATCGCATTACATATCGGAAGCAAGGGGTTGGTTGAAACAAGTTTTATTGTAATTTCGTCTAAGACGTTACTGTGACGGACAGTATGCAGATAGTGGCTTATGCGCTTTGTCGCATCAAAATGGCGACCGACCATGTTGTATTATAATATGTGCCTGTTTTTTTCTAGGTATAAGTATATTGAAAAAGTTATTGAGGTACCACATACGAGTACCATTATTCAAGTAGATATTCGACTAAATAATTAACAAAACCTTTATTTGTACACGTCATTTTAATCTTTCTTTACCCCTTCCAGATAATTTAGACTGGGCAGAGGCTGTCAAAAACTAGGTTAATGACTTAACAACAGATAACTTAAGAAACTATGTACCTACCTAGTGCATATAATCTCTTTATATTAATAGGATATTTTTTTAACTAAATTGGAAATATAACCATAAAACCAGATCGCCAAAAAAACAATTTTAAACTGATCGTTCTATTGAAAGTATCACCGTTTTTAAACAGTAACAAATAATTATAAAAATCACTTCTCAAATATCACAAGTATCGTGTGACCCTTTATTACGCGATCCTCGTTGCGCTGGCAGAGGGTTAAGTAAGTTACGCACGCAAACCGTTTACGGGTTTATAATTTTGGCCATTTTCCCTCATTTCTGTGGACAACTCACACTTGCCAAACAAACTACTTGCCAAACAAACAAAAACTTGTCAAACTTCCCTTTTGGCCAATTTAAAAGAAACATCCTGTATAACACAAACGCCACGCCATATATTCTTAAGCACCTCACACACAAGCCCATCTAAAAAGATGCCATTCAAAAAAAATACAAATGAATTACGCAAGAGGCTGTTTAATTAACGCTTTATATCTTCCTCACACGAAATAAAAAAAGATAAATTAGATAAAGATCATTAAGTTGAAATAATATTGTTATCTGAAAGGGAAATTCATCAATGCAACTAAACGTTGATTGTATCTTAATATTTCTTAATTATTTAATTAGAATTGTTACTCAATTTTATCATTAAATAGTGATAAATCTCGATGTTGGTTTTATTAATTATTTATTTTAAATGAAGAGTTTCTTAACTCTTTCCTTTTAAATCCAGTTATCAATTATTGTAGGCTAAAGATGGGTTAGTTTAGAACCTACTGCATAACGTCCGACTATTTCTTAGGCCTTATAATAAGATAAAACTTTAAATAGAATTCCAGTTTATTTGTTTAGGTGAGCATTGATTATACGAAAACAAAAGAATAACATTAAAGCGGAAAAACAATCGACATTCACTGACACTAATTTGACGGTGAAACAACAAAGGAAAATTATCATTCTGTTACTCCGGAGAGATTCGGTACCTATATCTGGAAGCCTTAGCACGACTTTTCACTTTTTTGTGAGCAAAGTAAACGGAACTTCATCGTCATACCGCATTCCAAATGTTAGCAAAGATCTATCTATTCTATATGTATAACTTCACCAACACGCACCTGAGGTAAAATGTTACTATTTAGATATAAGCAATTACTTTGTATCTCATTTTATGTGAACCTATGTACTGTTCTTATGAGAATAAATTCTTTAAACCTAAACCTAACTTGAATCGGTAAAACTTGTGTAAAGGCCTCGGATCCCAGTTATTCAGTGATCTCTGTCATCCGAGGCTCAAGCATGAATTCTAGGCATTTGGCCTTACAGCATACTTGAGGTATTACGACGAGGTTGTCCGTCAAATTAACGTCAAAGTTCCAATTTACTTACTTTTCGTCCCAAAAACCTGAAAAGTCATGGCTAGGGTTCCAGAAATCTATGGTAATTCTGAAATAAAATTAATTTATTCGTTTTCTTAAAAGGTTCTGCGTTTTCTGCTATTTGTTTACCGTTTAATCATGGTGCATGATCAGCGTTACTGTAAATCTAGTTCCCAGTTAAACTATGCACAAAATTCAGTAATCAAACAAGTGAATTTCAATCATGTCCGATAATTATGTCTGATATTACATTATTGAGCTTGCGGTTTTCATACTTAGCCGGGAAAGTTCAAACTGCACGGTCTATTTTAAACTGGTTAAACTGCCGTGAAATCCGCTACTAATCAGTTGTTAGTAACTGCTAGCTGAACAAATAAAATGAATTTAGTAAAGCTTATTAAAACATGGAGTTTACAATGAATTTTACGAAAGTAATTTTGTTTACTAGTACAGTGTTCAGTTATTTTTGGCCTAAAAAGGTGTTTTTTTTTTCAATTTTTTTTTTTGCTTAAAGTAGGCTTAAACCACCACCTTTTGTAAGGCAAAGCCTTTGTTTTGTTCCCCTGATTGTACTATAATGACTTCTATTCTACGTTGATCCTGACAAGCAAAAAGAATTTTAGAAATGACTTTAGGGGGTTTTAGTCCTGTAGTAGAAAAGTACAGATTAAGGATAATAATAATGTCCAAATAAACAGAGAAAACCATGTCTTTTGTTGTTGTATGAAACGGCACTTCATGAAATTGTCGACACATGATGAAGTCATCAATTCTACGGCTTGACTAAGACATATTACATAATACAAATTAAACTGAGAATCTTTTCACAAAATGTCGAACGTCAACAGTAGCAAACGAGAAAAAACTAAATACTCATGTTTCCATTTAACCTCATTTATCTAACGCTTTGACACAAATATTCTTGTAAAACACCCTAACGAAACACGTCAAAGACAATACAAAGAAAATCGAAGCATAAACGAGAGAAAATGTAAAGGAAATGTCTCGCTCAGATATTTAAATGTCAAGTCAAAGATGAGAAAAGACACGTTACAGCATCATTTTAACGGACGATGCTTAAAATAATACTGTTCAAATGTCAAAAATACTCGTACTTCGGGACAAGAGTCTCCATTTTCAAGTCCCGAAGCATTTTACCGCGAAATAAAAAAGAATAGGGGTTATAATTGGACCTCCATGGCCCGTTGAAAGCTTCGGAAGCCGAACGGTGGAAATGTTGAATATGAGCTATCCAGCAGTTATTGAGTTTCCAATACGTACAGTTTTGCATTTTTATTTTTTATTTACGAAATGAGAACTACATTGACTTTTTGTTAGTTGAAAAAATGAAGATTTTGGTTACAATATTTGAAGTATCTCATATAATCGGCTTTTGTTTGATTTGCTTGTAGCAGGTACCGAAAATAGGGGTGTGCCGGCGGTGCCCAAACACAATGGGAGGGCCCTGGGAAATGGCTGAAGAAAGCACCAATTGTCCAGACCAAGGAACAGTTAAAGAAGCTCGCACTGAGCGCATAAAAGGCTCTAGTTACGACACAGCTTGTTATACGTGCTTTCTAGAAAGAGCATATTTAAACACAGAAGAAAAGAAATCATAATTATGAGTTTCATAGTCAGCGCTGCATCGTGACTAGATAACACAAAAAGTTATAACTAGATACCTAATTAAAATCCACATTCCCACAATACTATTACAAATACCAGCCAACTAAGAAATTAGAGTTAGTACCTAGTCATTTTCACTCAATTCTAAAGAGCCGTAGTCCAACTTTCCATGTCCTACCGGTCTGAAAGTTGAATATCATACCAGCGATGGGCGTATTCACGGAGCTATTATACACCGGGCTATTTACACGGAGGTATTTCGACGGGACACTTAAGGCACTGTCACACCGCGGCCCACGGAGATGCTACATACTTGTGTCAAGCTTCGCTTTGCAAGAAATATGGTTGTGTACTAAAAAAAAACGTGGGAAAAAATGCAATTCGTCCGTCAGTTACATTACCAAAATATATTTGACACGACGTATTCTTGTTACGTTAACCAAAATTAATGAAGATACGACGTTTTAATAGTTTACAATCCGTCATACCATTGAGTCATTTTTAGTGCGTCCACTTTCGACCTTTGATACGATTATTCTTTGTGAATATTCACTGATTTAACAAAAGAAAAAACACATGTCCATTAATTTACAAAACTGTAATTGACGAACTAATTCGATGTCCAATTTACTGATTCTGGAAACTAGCCTATTGTATTATGATTGTCTCCACCACAACCCACAGACACGCTATGTCTCGAATGTTGTCATCGGTACACGCTTAACTCAAATAAGACATAACTCAACTCTATCTACAACGTGTGCGCTGGGCATGCGGTACACAACTTGTTCCACAAGACGCATCTCATCTCTGTGTGCCGCGCAGATGTGCGCTACACATATCTCTAAGTAGTCTGTGGCGCTACAGTTGTACATAATCCTGGCTTAGTGTCATGTATAGTTTGTACTGCCGTAGAAACGTTGCCCCATGTTGGCCAACAAAAGAATCCTTCGCAGTTGAAATTCTGCGTGCATCCGTAGCATGAACCGCGGTGTGACAGCGCCTTTATACACGGGTGTGGAAGGACTTATGAATATTAGATCGGCATATATAATGCGCTCTACTGGACACATTTGCACCGGATTATGCAAATTACTGGGATATGTTATAGAAATATCGTTTAAGATTTGTAACGGTATCTGATTGAGTAAGTTGATGGTGTTCGGTATTATCGGAGGCCTAAATACATTTTGTACTACTGAGGTGACTCAGGGCCCAGTAGTTCAACTAATAGTTAACATAAGAATTGTGGAATTTCCATACATTAATTTAACAAATATCAAACAAAGCGGAAGGGCCAGTTTTTAATAAGTAGGTTAGTAACACTTTTTGCATGGGCCTTAATAACACATTTTTTTCGATAGATTGTAGCATATAAGTAACACTCACTCCATAGTTAACGTTTATATAAATAAAATCAAAGACAACTAGGAAATTTCAAGATAGGCACATAAAGACGGTATTCTAAACATTTTTGCGCTCTGTTTGTCACAAGAAATTTAATTAAATTCTCTGAGCACGCAGCCAGAGGCAAATATACATGATATATTAGTTAAATGAAATTCGTAGCCCTGAAGTAATGTTTCTGTATTTTTGTCTTGAATCTAGATAAATAAAACAAAAATATTCTAAGTCTGTTTTTCGAGTCTGAAAATCGCTAATACGTTATGTGAAATATATAATATCTATAATATCTTGTTAATTTTAAGTCATATATTAGTCTAGCGATTGTAAGTTAAAGGGGCATGCGGTGCTAACCTGTAATAAATTGTTATACTAACCCTAGATTATGGTAGATTTAACCTTGATTATATTTTTGTAGTATAAACAATTGTTGGTTGGCCAATAAAGAAAAATAAAAAATAAATAAATATCTCACATAACGTATTAGCGATTTTCAGACTCGAAAAACAGACTAGTCTTTCTTTATACGAATAACTGCTACTGCTAATTAATTATTGTATTATTCTTTTTTTTTATCACATTCCATACATATTATAGAGAAGGAATTAATGTGTGACGCAATCAACAACTATTACCTACCGTTGTAGACGAATTCTTTGATTTATCGTAACTTAATCGTAACTTTATTTATTTTTCCCTTTTTTTGTATTTGTATTTGTTTATATGTGTTTATTAATGTTTGTAAACAATTAGTCGGTCAAAGCAAAAAAAAAAACACAGCAGAATTTTGTAAAAGTTGTTATAAATAAAATGTAACTTCATTTATGAAAAACTAAATAAATCGACAACATAATTCCGATATTTCATTTAGACAGTTTCCACACCATATAATAAAAGGTAGTGGGTTATCCTCAAACAGAATCACATAAAATATCGCAGAGTAATTTATAAATTTGATTCTCAGAAGGTATATAAAACAGAGATATAAATCCCCAGATGTGCCTTCACTTAGATCAAACGAAAAACTGTTCACAATTAGAAGAGTGAGCTGTCATATTGCGTTTGTTTCTGAACGCATACAACTCTAATCTCTTCAAAGTTAGAATGAACAGGATTCTTCTGGGTAAGGTCACTCCATCATCGTCGACTTTGTATCTGTTACCTATGACCCAGACTAAATACAGGAGCAAAAACATCATAAAGAAAGAAGAATGGACAAGATTTCTAACTTAAATGAGCAATTAACATATGTATTAATTAGAGGTTGACGGTATCTCCAGTAATTACAGAAAGCTACGCTACAACAACGATTAATTTATTTATAATTTAGCCTCGCCCATTCCCGTACATAAACACAAACAACAAAGAGACAATATGACTGACAGCCAATCAAATATGGTAAGGCTATTCTAGTGATTTAAATCTTTGTTACAGGGCATAATAAACCCTCAATGACAAGTCAGCCGTAAAACCGTTCGACCTTCATCGTCGGGACTATGAAAGCTTGACAATTAATAATAAAATGTTATAGCCAAGCGATCGTTATTAAAGCTAAGTACGTACCTACCACTCATTTAGGAGGATTATTATGAAACTCTGTTACAAGTCTGTTAAGTCAAGTGGCTCATATCTTACTTCTTCTTACTTATCCTATCTTACTAATGTTATAAAAGTGAAAGTTAGTGAGGATGATGATGATGATGGATGGATGTTTGTTGGACTACTGGACGGATTTAGATGTGGTTCACTGATTAGATTAACAGATTTTTATCCCGATATGACTTTCTCTGTGGGATAAATTTCTAGTCACACGCGGGTGAAACAGCTGCCAAAAGCTTGTAATTATAAATACTAAAGTTTGTGAGGATGGATAAATGGATATTTGTTATTCTTTCACACAAGAACTTACAGAACTGGTGATGTTTGGTACACAGATAGCTTATAACCTGAATTAACACAGAGGATATTTTTTATACCGTTGGATAAATACCGACCTTCATGCGGACAACGCCACGAAATAAAGCTAGTTTTTAGTAATTTCCTTACTTAGGCGAGGAGTGAAATTAATCCAGCTATTTTATTTGGTTTTAGAGTAATTTTAGCAAATTAAATGGATGGATGATAGATGAATGTTTTCGCAAAGATATTTTTAAACAAACGAAAAAATTCAGATTGATAGCAGGGCTCGAACCTGCGTCTTCTGGATAGGTACTCCAGACGCCTTAACCACTTAGGCCATCGCAACCACTACTCACAAAGCTGAAATTTCTCGTTCCCTTGTTTTTTGAACGCTGTTTACACGTTGCGCCATCTATTGAGACGCAGGTCCGAGCCCTGTTCGCAATCTGAATTTTTTCGTTTCTTTAAAAATATCTTTGCGAAGACGCGACGCAGGCGTTATTGCGTATAAAACATAACTTTAGATAAATGTTTTGTTTCGGTCTTAAATGAACTGGAATACTAAGAATAAGATATGTTGTCTGTGTTACTACTGGAACACTTGTTTGAAGAAATTCTTGATGTTTGTCAACGTAATTGACGCCCTTGGAAATATTATCACTTGCTATTTTTTTATACTATGGTAATGTGATATCACTAGAGTTCACGCGTTCAGTAAAAAATTGTTTTAATGTAAACCAATTCAAATTCTTAATAAGAGTAAACATGTATAGGTAAAAAGGCCTTTAAATACAAAATATATAGGAAATAATAAATAATAACATCGCCGAAACTAAAAACAATTCCAAAATTAATCGCAATTCCATTTTTTTTTTTTCAACAAAACGCACAGCTAAGTATATAACCTAATATATACGGATTTTAACGAGTAAAAATTTCCTTTACATAAAATAAGCTCTAAAGCGTGTAAATAAGGCTCTAAACGGGTCGTGAAATACAAAGCAGTATCGACTGTGTACCTAAGTATTAGTACATAAGTCTTTATTTACACGAAGCGGGGCAAAGCCTAGCCTTATTTACTAGTGTCGGGAAATCCCTTATGTAAGCATCGATCGGCTGACGTAGACTAACGTTAAATAAACTTACTGAAGCCCTAGCACGACTTTTCAAGTTTTTGTGATGTAAACTGGAAGTTTGACATTAATTTGATGGGAAAATTAGTCCCTCGAAAGAAACCAAAATGTAATTTTTCAATTCGTTATTGTATAGAAAACACCATACTTGATGTATACGTATATGTATACTTTTACTTGAAGTAGGTATGCTTTTACTTGAAGAATGTATACTTTTACTTACTTTTAGTTGAAGTATGTATACTTTTAATTGCAGTAATACTTCAAGTATACATAAATCAAGTATGCTGTGGGGAAATACGGAAATCTTGTGCTAAACTATCTGTTTTTGTCGAGCGAAATAATACCATATAGTAGAGATAAGAGATTTTTATAGAAAAAAAATGAATGTGGAATCGAAGTTTATTTTTGATTTTACTAGAAAATATTAAGTGTTTATTTAATGGATCGTGCAAAATAACGGCTGACTGCGTAACTGTAATTGCTACTGTAAATGAGGTTATTTCACGAGACAGTAAGTATTTATTTGTGCCTTCAAATATGTATTGATTATGAAATTGTATAAATAAGCTACCTATAAGTTTCCCGAAGACTATAAAATAAACTAATAAATATTCTATTCTCTTTTTTTTAATGAGTGACAAAATCCTACTGAAAATAAATTGACCAATCCTAAAAAATTCAATGCTGTCCATGACACAAACAGGAATATACAAAAATTTATGAAAAATACATTTGTTATTATACGACCTTTTCCTTTCGAGTAACGTTCAAAAGCTCTCATCCTGAAATTAGGACAAAAATAATATCCCATATTTTTTTATATTAATATTCAATGCAATATTTATGGCTATGGACCCGATCGTCTATCCCTTATATCCCTTATACGCCTTGAAACTAATATACATAACCACTATATTTTAGTAAACGATAGAACGCGATACTAACATGCAAATGTTCTAAAATTGACATAATATTGACAGTTTCCTTTACGAGCAGCGCCATCTGAAAGTGTCAAGATATACTAGACACAGACAAGGTAAGCTTCAATACATTTCCAGGAAATCTGAGCAGTAATGAAAAATTGTTTGCTACGCCATCGATCGTAGCAGGCCTACGAGCGGCTACGAGCTACGCGCTACGCCGCGTAGCAGCGAGGCAAGAAGGTTTGTGCTATGGAGTTTTAAAAACTGGATTTTGTTGTATTTATGTACACATTAAACATTTAATAAATGAGGTCCCATTTAAATAATCCTTTTATTAAAGGTAGGTTCTATTTACATTCTACAAGGTCAATTTAAATTACAGACTTCAATTTCAGTATTTTACATGAAAAGCGTTTAAGAGATAATGAGTTAATTACACATAATTACAACGGTGGGTGTCGTGATGATACAATGGAGCTGTTAAAGGTATCTTAGACCTATTCCCCCAAAGGAATTTATTTAGAAGAAAATATTATATCTCTTGGAATAAAATTACATGTACGAGTTCCAGATTACCTTGCCATTTCTGAAGTTACTAACTACATTATGTAAGAATGAAATATTAAAGAAATATATTACATATTTCTTCACATTTTTTTTATAATTTATTTTCGTATGACAAATGAGTACTCAATTTTATTAACGATGCGTTTTCGAGACCTACTAAGCGAACTTCAAAAGCATATTCAACGCAAAATTAAAATACTGAACGACATTTATCTAGCGTAGGGAGCAATTTATTAATGCTACAATACAATCAAACAATATACCTCATAATATGTATTAAGATAGAGTTCGAAATAGCATGGCAATCTACAGCTCAGAAATCCCAATAAAATAATTTACACACTCACTACTTCTTGACGAGAAACAATCTTAATTAACTCGTGTCGTCCAAAAATGTAACGAATAACACAAATAACATTCCTTTTACGGGGCACACGGCACACCTGTGCCCCACGTGGTCCCGGGGTACGGGGTACCCCACCGTGCCACCTTCCTTCCAACAGTACCTTTAATTATACCACTTAAGGTCTCTTAATTAAATCCCCGGGTGACACGTATATTCGTTCTGTGGATTTATTTGTCGTCCCGGTGAAATTGTATGAAGTGACACTTACATAAATAGAGTGCGCACAATGTTGACGCTAGCATGTGTTATTAGCTGTATTAAGGCTCTTTTACGCGTTTGTGGAGTAATTACCGAGTTATAGTAACTCTCTGCTAACAGCTGAACTAGAGTGGTTAGTGTAAAGGTGGTCTGCATTGTAAAATAGGTGTAAAACAAGCTTCATATGCAGAGCGTAATAATTGAAGAAAAAGCTGGAAGTTATTTTAAAATTGTAATGTTAGTTTCACGTGATAAAACAAGTAGGTTCTTTTATTTCCACATCCATATTCTAAGTGCAATTTTGCATGAAAACAACCTTCATGAAATAATATAATCAGATAGCGGCTGTACACGTCGTACAATAATTCAAATAAACTCGCTTGATCCACAAAAAGCTTCAAGACACGCAAATCATGACTTACTTCAGACACGTAATTTCACATTACATGACTCAGGCATTCCCGTTACTTTGATATTCAGCTCACCAGTTCGCAAATTACCTGGAAAAATAAAATAAATAGTGTTAGAAGATCGTCGCAGTTTGTCAATCATCAAGTGCTGACATATGAACACGGTAAGGGGCAGACAGTGTGGCGTGGCGCGCAGGGCACGCCGCTCGGTTCTAAATTGGTCGAGTTATATGCGTTCGCGCCGAAGACGACGCCGCATGCGAAATTAGCGTCAGAGCACGCCCCGTGTCGTTACCCCGCCGCGCACACATTAAATTATTTCGAGAACATTTGCACATGTTCCTTTACACGTTATAACTTATAAACTTAACACACGCGACGTGATTGCAGTACAATTAGCGCGAATGTATCAACCGACTCAGTCCGCAACTTGGTTTACGAGCGCGCCACCGCCGCCGCTGCCGCCTGTCGCTGCCATTGACAATGGAACGATAAATTTTAACATCTCTGCAGCTTACTTTCTATAATAAAACGCAACACAACAGTTATTGCTGTCATTTCGCCGGATTTAACATTTGCTTCGTCTAATTCAACGACAGACAATATAACCGATTTTTTAATGCTTAGTGCAGCGCGCATGGCAACCAGACTCCGCGGCATGTTCGATACAAGGCGGAGTTTTTTGAACGTCGGCGTGCAAAAAAGTCAACTAAGCGATACGAGGCACGCTGATTTGTAAAGGAACAACAAGATAGGAGCGCGCTCGAGCCGAGGAACGGGTTCCGTTCGTGAGAATGCACGCTAATATATGCGGCATAAGAACACAATGCGCCCGCCGCTCGAGCGCCGCACCCACACTCCGCGCACTCGATATGTGCACGATATAATAACGCAGCAGAACTTCACAATTAAACACGAATAATAAAATAACCCAGAAAAAGCCGGACAATGCAGTATTGTGGCGAGAAGTGATAACGATTAATACAGCTAAA
Organism: Agrotis clavis; assembly: GCA_954870645.1. Classification (NCBI taxonomy): domain Eukaryota; kingdom Metazoa; phylum Arthropoda; class Insecta; order Lepidoptera; family Noctuidae; genus Agrotis; species Agrotis clavis. The sequence continues at coordinate 3,896,223 of OX940919.1, read as the reverse complement.
ATGACAGCTGCACGCGCGGCTGGCCTGTCGCATGCAACAAGAGCTCGGTTCGTTAGAGCTTCAGATTTAAAATAAAACTCTTCGCGGCGGAACAAAAAGAAGAACCTGCGGTACGAAGTAGGCGCTTGACCTGCGTGCTCAAATGACATCATCGCAGAACGCGCCAAAGCTGAAACGATCCTTGCCAAATTGTAATAAGAACGAATTTAGCGCGACGTGCAACTCGCTTCCAGCTTTTTGCAATGGGCCGTACCGGCTGCACTGACGTTTTATTTCAATTGTCTCTGCGGGTGGATTGCCCTATTTCGAGAGTGCATTCGCGAACAATTTTCGCCCAATCAAATCTAGTGCACTTGTGATTACCACAGGCCGGCAACGGTTCCCGACTAACTGTCAAGTGGAAATCATTACTGTTTGAGTGCGTACAACAACTAACATTGTTTCAATTAACATTTTATCGTTGGTGTTAACGTTACTTTTTATCAGTTATGATCTCGGAGCAGGACAACGGACAAATGTTGTCCAGACGTTCATTAAAAGCTCTTTATCTGTGCTCGCGATCAAGCAGATATCAAATTATAAAGCTCCGGTTGGTTTAATGAGCGGTAATCATGTTACAGTCAAGGGCTGTCGTTCGTTGATTGAGTTAAATTAGTTGTGATTGCGGATCAGGTTACGGTCGCTGCTCGCCGCAGACATCCGATTTTCTACTTAGTTGCCTTTCCCTTGCATGCAGCAGACGCGGCGGCGACCTCACTAATAACGCTTTACAGCGGGATTATGCAAAATAATACCAGAGTACACTCACCGACGGCTGCAGAATCTCAATTTGTGAACTCGACATGTTTTCGTACGTGATTTGGAAGAGCGCCCGATACAGATTGAGGTTTTATTAACACAGAATATTAAAGTAAGTATGTACACGAACATAATTATCTCATGTATTGATAGACGCGATCAGTATTTGTTTGGGAAACAATTGATTTATTAATAAGCAAACGTTGCAGGTTGGTAATATAATAATTCATGGCGGCTACAGCCGAGGGAACACGGGGCTACAAATCTCCGTGTAATCCTGACAAACTCCAGTTCGATAGCGCGTTGTCAGCGTGTATCGGGTCGGACGAGGCCGGACAAAGCCGGACGCAGCCCGGACACTACACGATCAATATTATGATTCGCTCCCGCTACTTATTTACTCAAACCGGTCTGTAATTAAAACCAAACAATGGCCCAACTTAATCAGCGGATTCAGTTTTAAAAGGAACTATTACGGGTAACAATGAAAACGTAACAAAGGATGTAGGTACTGAAAAGATAGAATGACGATGTTATTATTAATAGTTACGAACTGATATTAAAAGCACGTAAAAATATACGTAAAATACCAAAACTAATCATTAGCATGAGATTTCAAACGATTATGTCCCTTAGTTCTAAATCATTTGAAGGGAAATCGCAAATATTTGAATATCAAAAATTCTTCTTCACTTCTGTCCCTAATGAAACAGAATCGTCTTTCAAAGGAATTTGATCCAACAGGGGTACAAACGTTACGAGTTGTACAAAACAAAATATCAAGATTTCAAATTAAAATGAGAATACTTGCCCTAAAACAGGAAACATTAGGATTGGTCCGTTAACGAAGACTCTATTTCCATCTTAATACTGCGAATACCTTTCGTGTCCTACTTAACACAGGAATTTGGAGCCTTAGGTACTGATCTCAAGTATCAAGTTCGCTTGTCGCTGTATGTAGACGTTCGGTTCTTGAATCAAGCTGAACTAATCAACTAACAGCTAGTGAAGTGGCCGGCTGAACATAAAATATTCAATGTCCGTCAGCTATGCACTTTCTGTATTAATGCGAGCGACAATATGCAAATTATTTGGAAATAACTTCTATTATAAAGTTTGCTAAGTAAGGTATGGTATATTACGACTAGATATTCTTAGAAGCACAGACTTGAATATAATTGTGTATACTGGAGTAAGACATAAGGGTAACTTATTTTAGATGACAAATTAGAGATAAAATTTTAGTACCACTGCAATTTATAAAGCACACATTTCAAATCTGACACATGGTATTCACAAAAGTAAGGCAGATATACCTATATATTAATAACCCGTCAAAGATATAACCAATAAGACTGTAGTATGTACTTATAAAACACTACTCTAACAACCTGTTAGTTTTTTAACTTAAAAGAAGAAATACTTATTAAATATGTGCTCGTAAAACTTTATACTTATTGCTTTATATAAATAAAAAAAAAAATATCAGACATTCAAATAAAATAAAATTATTTTAAAATATGCAGTCACATCTGGTTAGACTGAAATCCGAAACCAATTTATTTTGAAAAGGGGAGAGTAACGCTGATTGGAATATACAAGCAATCTTCTAGAATTTCACCCTCTATTGCTACAAGTACCAAATGGTGTTGCGAATTCAGTCTTTACTGGGTGTTGCGAATTCATTCATTACTGGGTGTTGCGAACTCATTAATGGTCACATAAAAGCTCTTAAAGGAAAGGAAGCTGTAAATCTTCCTAAAACTTCAACTGAAACTAGATGTAATTTCAGAAAATTATACTTGGTTGTGTGGAAACCGGCATGTCCTACAACCAAAAATTCGAAGACATATAATAATAATAATATTCCACAACTATCACACAACGCCATCTAGTCCCAAGCTAAGCAGAGCTTGTGTTATGGGTACCAGACAACTGTTAGACATACTTAAATATTTCTAAATACATACATATTATAGACTAGCTGTGCCCGCGACTTCGTTCGCGTGGATGTCAGAATTTAACAATGTATTTTTTTGTGCGAAGCCCTTAATTCTCGCCAGGTTTTTTATAAATCATATCGTTTTCATATAAACCCTATATTTAGAATTTATTTAGATTTTTCAAGAATATTTGACGTGTTTGTAATAAACGTCCTCTGTCGTTCAAGGGCAGTACTATTCAATTGCTACTGGATTAGAGCACCCATTCCATCTCATTCCATCCCATTCCATCCCATTCCATACCACTCCATACCACTGCATCCCACTCCATCCCACTCCATCCCACTCGATCCCATTCCATCCCACTCTATCCCACTCCATCCCACTCTATCCCATTCCATCCCACTCCATCCCACTCCATCCCACTCCATCCCACTCCTTCCCACTCCATCCCACTCCATCCCACCCCATCCCACTCCATCTCACTCCATCCCACTCCATCCCGCTTTATTCCACTCCATCCCACTCCATCCCTCTCCATCCCATTCCATACTACTCCATCCCACTTCATCCTGCTCCATACCACTTCATCCCACTCCATCCCACTCCATCTCACTCCAACCCACTCCATCCCACTCCACCCCACTCCATCCCACTCCATCGCACTCCATCCCACTCCATCCTACTCTATCCCTCTCCATCCTACTCCATACCACTCCATCCCACTCCATCCTACTCCATCCTACTCCATCCCACTCCATCCCACTCCATCCCACTCCATCCTACTCCATCCCACGCCATCCCACTCCAACCCACTCCATCTCACTCCATCCCACTCCATCCCACTCCATCCCACTCCATCCCACTCCATCCCACTCCATCCCACTCGCTCCCATTCCATCCCACTCTATCCCACTCCATCCCACTCGATCCCATTCCATCCCACTCTATCCCACTCCATCCCACTCTATCCCATTCCATCCCACTCCATCCCACTCCATCCCATTCCATCCCGCTCCATCCCATTCCATCCCACTCCATCCCACTCCATCCCACTCCATCCCACTCCATCCCACTCCATCCCACTCCATCCCACCCCATCCCATTCCATCTCACTCCATCCCACTCCATCCCACTCCATCCTACTCCATCCCATTCCATCCCACTCCATCCCACTCCATCCCACTCCGTCCCACTCCATCCCATTCCATCCCACTCCATCCCACTCCATCCGACTCCATACCACTCCATACCACTCCATCCCACTCTATCCCATTCCATCCCACTCCATCCCACTCCATCCCATTCCATCCCGCTCCATCCCATTCCATCCCAGTCCATCCCACTCAATCCCTCTCCATCCTACTCCATACCACTCCATCCCACACCATCCCACTCCATCCTACTCCATCCCACTCCATCCCACTCCATCCCACTCCATCCCACTCCATCCCACTCCAACCCACTCCATCCCACTCCATCCCACTCCATCCCACTACATCTCACTCCATCCCACTCCATCCAACTCCATCTTTCTTTCTTTCCATTCCATCCCATTCTATTCCATTCCACTCTACTCTACTCTACTCTACTCCACTTCACTCCTCTCCAAACCACTCCACTCCACTCCACACCATATTTCAATAGGTATGTTGTTTTTCTATTCCAAGCTAGATCGCGCTACTGAACTACGAGCTACGTGTCTCGGTGTAAACTGACCGCAATTTTACTTCTGGAACACTTTAAATTCAAATATCTTTTGATAGACTGAAATGATGAAACAAAAACTAAATGTTACTTCAAGTTACGGTCAGTCGTTATGTATTAAAGATATCTACATAGCTTTCGTACATTTTACGTGATGCCCGAACAAATAAACATACAAACAGACATACAGACAAACAGACAAAAATTCTAAAAATGCTAGAAATGAGTTCTATTGGTTGTTCTTAAACACGCTGGCTATATTTTTTGACTTTTTTTTTAATGTACAAAAATTATTTTTCTACAGTTTTATTATATGTATAGATAAATTACACCCAGACACAGAACAAATGATCATGCTCATCACACAAACATTTGTCCTGGGTGGGAATCGAACCCACGACCCCCGGCATAGCAGTCAGGGTCACTAACCACTAGACTAACAGGCCAGTCGACATACGACATCTACCAACCCGCACTGGGCCCGCGTGGTGGATTATGTCCCACTCCCTCTCACAGAGAGGAGGCCCGTGTCCCAGCAGTGGGAACATTATATCTTAACGATGATGATGACTATACCAGTATTTGATATGGAGCAGCTGACTCTAGAACCCAATGATATTTTCAGCCTAGTCTATATCAAGCGTCAATAAACGAAACTGTTTTATACCTTGGAAAGGTAGTCATCGATTTTTAATTAACTATCCTACGTATATGTTGGTTACATCATTACCTCGGTGACATCATTAACCCTCCTTGCGCCGCCGTCATTCATAACTGCCATTGTCTTTTAATGGACGCGAATGAAAGACTTTCGTTAATGGTGGTGGGCTTTTGTGTTCGACTGTACGCTGTCTATAGATTTTGTTGGTGTAGCGAATTCTGTGGGCATTTTCTGGATGCATTTTTGTTTGTTTTCAGTACCTAGTATCATTTTTTTTTCGAGTTTCGCTATATTGTGAGAACCCTTCATAATTAAAACTTTTTTATAGATTTTCAAAATTTTTGTTTTTTTTGTTTGTGTGTGAGATATTTGCAAAGGCTATCATTACACATAATAAGGATATTAATGAAAACATGAGTACCTAAAGTTCGACTTCCATTTTTAACTCATTCACTCGTCAAGCCTCAACTTAATAAAGGAGTACCTTTATCAAGCCCCCAGTGTTCTATTTTCAAAATATAGTCTAAGGACCAAAGTTCGATCGCAAAATGTCCGGACCGTTGCCTTCAGTAACCGAAGCGGATTGAAGGGTGTTCACTCGACGGAGCCACGTGTCCAGTTGAACGATGTAATAAGGTTGAAAATCGTTTGCATATTTCTTTAAGGACATACAACGTGTCCCGTTTAATCGGTGTAAGTGTAATAGAGTTGAAAATCGTCTGCAGTTTTTTGTTTAAGAACCTAGTACTTTGTGCAAGTTGTTCGAAGTTTTTGGTGATAAGAATCGTCTGGTAAGTGTGAAATGTAATTAAAGCCATTATTTTAGCGGAAGTCTTCGTCTGAATGCTTTCGTTATTCATAAAGTTTTCTTCTGTTAACTTACGACTTTTGATTGACTTAGTTCATCATTGATTGCCGTAGCGTAGTGTATTGATTACAAATGTATTTAATAATTCACATTTTTTTAGAAAGAATCGCGTAACTCTATCATCAGTACTAACTGTTGCGGGTTTGACGCAGATTGTGCACTTCGCAAATTGTGCACTTGACGCAAAATGTGCACTTCGCAAATTGTGCAATTCGCAAATTGTGCACTTCTCAAAATAGTAATTCGCAAAATGTGCATTTCGCAAATTGGGCACTTCTCAAATTGAGCACTCCTCAAAATGAATCTGAAAATTATCATAATGGTTCAAAATAAATACTGACCACTTAATGTTTTTAATTAAAATTAAAAAAAAATACAGCACAGGTTTAGTACGATAACAGTAGTTTCGTATATTAATAATCACGTTCAGGAAATGTTTTGAATATGTATTTTTAGTACATGTCAGCTATACACATACTATGAGCACTACAGCCATTTAATATTATATTTTTTTAAATAAATATTAACTTTAACTAAAAAAAAAATAACTATTTGCTTTTATCACGCTTTTACAAAAAATAGTTCTCTGTACAAAAATAGAAATTAAAAACATATTATTTCGTGAGTAGGTACCTACTCAATTTAGTCAAAAGTAGGAAATAAAATAGGTAATATACTTAGGTACCTATACCTATATTATTTAATACCATAATTATTTATTTATGGCTTTCTTGAAAATAGAGAGAAAAATTTTGTATTCATATTTTTATTATAATTAATAATCAAAATATGAATACAGTATAAAAATAAATGTAGCATTAAATAAATATATCTACATATTATTCTATTTCCTACTTTTGACTAAATTGAGTAATTAGTACTTACCTACTGAGTTAAAGCTACTGAGGAAAAAATAGACATTTTTTTTTTAATTGTATTTTTGTATAGAGAACTATGTATTTTGAAAGTGTGATATAGCGATTCATTAAAATATTTTTTTTTAGTAAAAATAAATATTTATTAGAAAAAAATAATATGTATAAAAACGGCTGGAGTGCTCATATTATGTGTGTCATATATGTGTGTCATGTATGTGTCATTAAATACATAATCAAAATATTTCCTGAACGTGATTATTTTTGACACTAAACTACTGTTAAAGTGCTATATTTTTGCAAAATAATAAAAAAAAAAATTGTACGTAAACGGTTTTTATTTAAAACCATTACAATAATATTCACATTCATTTTGAGGAGTGCTCAATTTGAGAAGTGCACAATTTGCGAAATGCACATTTTGGGAATTACTATTTTGAGAAGTGCACAAATTTCGAATTGCACAATTTGCGAAGTGCACATTTTGCGTCAAGTGCACAATTTGCGAAGTGCACAATCTGCGTCAAACCCGACTTTAAATTATCTTCTTGTCCATATCCCACTACAAGGCTATAATAAACCTTTTTTTTTTTTCTCGAAGCTTCAAGACAACGACTATTTATTACTAGACTACGCATTGCACAATCTAACGAACAAAACTATTCTGCCAACTCGCTGAGGTACTACGTAAGCGAGGGGGACGGGGTACTGCGTTGTGATTGGCTAACTCAAGGTCTGTTCTGTCTCAACGTATGTTTACGGCTCACAGGATTGGTCGAAATGAGACGGATATAAGACTTTTTTGCCTAATGTGTTGCCAGACATCGGTCGCCTGTTATTAGGAGTCTAGTATTATATCGTCGTTGCTTCAAGATCATCGCCACAATTTACTAATAACTCTGAAAATTTATAAGATCTAATACTTACACCACACTGTTGCAAAATAACCTTCATGTAACCAATATGGCGTCCCAATCAACGTATCTATTCCGTATCTTCACGCTTGGCTGTGCGGCGCACGCGATGCCCTAAGTGTAATTAAAACCATCGAGCTCAATGCGAACTGATGCTAATAAGAGCTCAAGTCTTACTTGGAGCTTAAGTAGGTATAGTCTATTCAAACCCTTGTTTCCAATTCACGTGTAATTCCAGTTAAAGGACTGACAACTTTATGTTCTGTGCAAATAAGGTGATATCAGCTTGACAAACAATACACAGCACTAAATATGACCAATTCTGATACATACTGTAAATTTACATAGAAAATGTTTGAATTTGCAGCGCGAATTGAACTTTATTACCCGGAATAATCCTATGTTCAGCAGTGGACGTCTTCCGGCTGATGATGATGACCCGGAATTTGATTTTTTCTTAAAACTTTGTTTACAGTATTGGAAATTAAACAGTGAACGTAATTTAGGTACTAAGAAAAGTAAAGAGGTTTTCCATTGATAAAGTCTGAAGGCACAAGATGTGTTAATAGTACTTGGAATTCTAAGGTGTTTCAGTAAAATGGGTTCAGTTGGCGAAGAGGTTTTAATTAATTAATTTAAATTGCAACTGGGCAACAACAATTACTTCGGCTAATAGGAGGAGGTTGAAATGCAAAACTTGTACGAATGATTAATGAAATGTAGTGAGATACAATTTAGCAAAATGGCGGCGAACCAAATAAAATATAATTTAAATCTTGCTCTAAAAGGGAAATTCATTACTTAATTGTTTATTCCAAGTTGTCTCTAAATTAACAGAGATCTAGAAAACTAAATAGGTGTTCAATTAAAGCAAAAATTCGTTCATTTATTTTCTGTTGCAATTATTGAGTTGATTATTGACATCTACGAGCCCGCACTATGCCCACTCCCTCTCACAGAGAGGAGGCCTGCGTCCCAGCAGTGGGAACATTTATAGGCTGCTGATGATAATGAAATAGTGTAAATGATTGACAGTTACATAGTCCTCAATAATATTCAATTAACTGAAAATCAAATTATATTTGCAAATATTAATTTCCCGTTAAAGACAAAACGAATATTTAAACCGATTCCAATAAAACAAACGACAAGGGAACACGAGTAGCGACATTTTAATCTCACCTGCATTATTTATATCATATCAATTAGTATGCGCGCAACATTCGCATGCAGTATGAATGATAAATATTGATAATGTGACCATTATTCGAGCTAGTACTGCCGGCCAGTACTAGCAGCGAGTATTGGTAGCTAATAGTGCAAGTATGATAATGTTGTAAGTATTAGCTATAAAGTAGTTCTTGATGACTAGATGTTACTTCGTAATGTATATTATAGTAACATTGCCCTAATGAAAAAGACTTAAAAGTTATCGATAAAATTATCGAATTAAATTGTACACGTTATTCATCTCTTAATGTAATTCTATTTGTGTGTAATTCAAACGTAAAAAATCAAATGAATCCAAACGCATTCAGTCTGTTACATTTTTCGATTTTTAAAACCAGTCATAGATTTTAGTTTTTTTTTGGTGCGGCTCTAATTCAAATTAAAGTCGCCATCTTGTTCTTTCAATTTAAATTCCATAGACAATTTAATAAATGTTTGGCAACGCACCGCCTTCTGTCAATGTCATTCATTTTATTCTAGCAAAATGTAAACGTCAAAGTCATGGGTGCCTATAAAATGTTGTCGGCTGTACATTGGAAGAAGGAAGTACAAATAAAGTGGTAGGTAGATGTACCCTGGCAACCTGATGAAATAAATCTAGATCTAAATCTGATGTATTACTTCTCGAACTTGGCAAAAAAAACGTTAATTTGATTTGCCGTGCAAACATTCGTGTTATAAAGTTTCATGGGTTATTGAAACAAACCTTCATACTATAATACTTATTTCAGTCACTAATAGTCCAGTCATTTTAGCTTAAATTAGGTAAGAATCTCGGAATTCGAGATACCCAGCTGTAAGTCTGTAAATACTTGTATTAGGACACCCTAAAAGTTGTCTCAAAACCTACATATGGTAGGGTGTACGCAACTATAAAATTTCAAGGTCAAATTATCATATACAGGCTTAGTGGTTAAGTCGACTTAGATCCTTTGAGGGGTTATAGTAGACGTCATTCTTGACTGATTTTGCTATCGGAACCCCTATCCCAATCCTTATCGTTTTTGAGTTATTAGTACTTTTGATTTTATTCAAAAATATTCCACCTCTGCGTCATAAACTGGTTATTGTTACAATTTTACGACGTTTAGGACGCTAAAGTGATACTTTTTTGATAGCTTACGAACGACTCATTCTATTGAAACTAGTATATTTGATAAATTACTGCTATCTTGGGAAATAAATGGCTGTAAAGTTCAAATATTGAATTTTTTTCGGAGCTACCTTTGTCTTTCGGACCCAATTTCTCAAAATAAATGTACCGTGTTAGATTGGCAGATTGCAGCAAAAACACTTTTGTCTCATTAGCTTTTTAAAATGGTACCACAATATCCACTTTTAGTAAGTAATGTCCAGAAAACAAAGGTTGATACTGACAAGGTGGTTTTTTAACCAAACTCGTCAATACTCTTTTAACCGATTTCATAAAAAAAGGAGGTTCAAAATTCGGATGTACATTTCTATTAAGCAGAGCAGAGTGTTTTTGCTGCAATCTGCCAATCAAGTACCGTAAATTTATTTTGAGAAATTTGGCCCGAAAGACAATGGTAGCTCCAAAAAAATTTTCAATACATATTTGAACTTTCCAGTCATTTATTTCCCAAGTTATGAGTAATTTATCAAATATACTGGTTTCAATCGAATGAGTTATCAAAAAAGTATCACTTTAGCGTCCTAAACATCGTAAAATTCTTACAATAACCAGTTTATGACGCAGAGGTGAAATATAAAAAAAAAAATTAAAAGTCTAATAACTTAAAAACGGTAAGGATTGGGATAGGGGTTCCCATAGTAAAATCAGTCAAAAATGACGTCTACTATAACCCCTCAAAGGATCTAGGTCGACTTAACCAGTAACCCTGTATATGATATATTGACCTTGAAATTTTATAGTTGCGTACACCCTATCATATGTAGGTTTTGAGACAACTTTTAGGGTGTCCAAATACAAGTATTTACAGACTTACAGCTGGGTATCTCAAATTCCGAGGTGAACTTACTAATTTGACTGGAGTATAAGTATTTTAAGAGATTTGAAGTAGAGTCCACGCCATGACTGAAGTCTTGCGGAAAATTCGCGAAAAAATGTAGTAACATTTTTTATTGCAATTTGTTGTAATGACGTCAAAACTACTTCAGTCGTGGCGCGGACTCTATATTATATCAGAGCTGCTATAATAATTAGTATTAAATAATAAAGCTTACTTTGACAGCCTGATTTAATTTAAAACTTTGAATGAAAACATTTCTATGAATGAACACGTACATAATTTATAAAAAAGTTTGCATTCGAAGTAGGTTTTTCAAATAAAATCTGGCTGATAGACGCGAGAAAAATTAGAAATTCCATTTAAAATTAAAAATAATAGATTTCTTTTTCTCAATTTAATGTCATTCAAACAATTTTTCCGAGACCATCAGCCAGTTCTTTTTTTAATGTCATCAAAAAAGGTTGATTAACTTTTTATTTGGTTAGAGATGAGGTGCGCTAAGATTTGTTTGTGTTTTAATTCAATGGCGGACAGCAGTTTTACGGGAGTCAGCTGACCTTTCAATTTTGTACCTTAATTGCTTCAAACACCGAAAATTAGTAATCAAATGTCCAAAAGCTTGAATGTTTTCACATTGTTTTTGTTTTAAAGTCTATCTCCTGCAGCAGTAAACCGTATATCTTTTACATAGGTAAATGTAACACTTCAAATAATAAAATCTCGCTCAAGAATCCATCATTTCCCCGCAGTTTTCCCCAGGCGTTAGCAACAGAAAATGTAAGGCAGTTGAAAGCGGACGAGCGGTGATTTTTCAAACGAGCCGTGCCGAGGTGTCGGTGTAATTGCCCTACTTTTACAAAGGAAGCCGGCTTTACAATAATGTTGCTATATTGATAACTCGGTAAGTCATTCGGGGACTAATGGATTTTGCTGAAAGGCGGAAAGAATTAACTTTCAATTTCCATTGACGCTTATGTCAATGTTTTGAAGAATTTTGTTCTAAAAAAACCACAAATATTAGGTACTCTCATTAAAATACATTGAAAGTAATCCTGCAGTCCAGTAATATATTAATGATTTAGTAAGGGAACTAATAAAAGTCCATTAAACAAAAAAGGCCATGAAAAACTCATTGACATAATTAATTTCACTCAAATTTTAGAAAAGGAGCCATGAACGCGAAATGGACATATGGACGTATATACTCGTAAGTAGAAGCCAAGGAATGAACAAAACAGGAGGGAAACACAGCTAGATTTATCAAACAGCCATCTCTTTACTTTATTCCGAAGAAATATTACAACAGAACTTGAATGTGTTAATGGGACAAGTTCGTGTATTAAGAAAATTAATGGCGGCTATACATGTGGGATATAGCTGGGTCTGATATACCAGTAATAGAGACATAGTCCGGTTTATTTTTGGTAAAGTCATCAAAAGAGTCCTCCTGGTCTTGGTGGAGCGAAAGAGACTGTCAGACTTGTACCTACTGACTAAAATCCACCGTGTTCCTTCAAATGCTCTTTACGTTCGAGGGTCACGGTTTCCTGTTTAGACATTTCCACGACCTTTCGTATGATAGTAACTGAAACTTGAAATTTTAGTCAAGGATCCCTTAATTAGTTTACCCATGTTTTAACACTTTAAACCAGTCATGTCAAAGATACGGCCCGCGAGCCGAATCCGGCCCTCGGGCCATTTCGATACGGCCCGCGATCACAATAATCTATACATATAATAAAATAGTAGGAAAGTCAAAACTGTACATTGAATATTTTTTTTAAAGAATACTTGGGGTGTGATCTACAATCGATACCGAAGCCAAAAATATAGTTTTTAGAATTTTTGTCTGTTTGTCTGTTTGTCTGTTTGTCTGTATGTATGTCCGGGATAAACTCAAAAAGTACTGGACGGATTTGAATGTTTTTTCAAATCCGTCCAGTACTTTGTTGTATAGGTATAAAGTCTGGCCAACACATAGGCTATAATTTATCTTGGAAACTTGAACACCTGGTGCAGAACCGCAACGGACCAGCTAAACTATAAGAGATACAAAAATGGTGCGATAGCAAAAATTGTTCCACCTGATGAGCACTCTCTGTTGACGTATAAAAATTGAAGATCTGGAACACCTTTTGTGGAACTCCAAGAGCCCAGCTACACTATAACATGTAAAGGAATGACGTCTTAGCAAAGTTGTTCAGCCTGATGAGCAGTCTCTGTTGACGTATAAAAATTGAAGATCTGGAACACCTGATGTGGAACACCAAAAGCCCAGCTACACTATAACATATAAAGGAATGACGTCCTAGCAAAGTTGTTCAGCCTGATGAGCTGTCTCTGTTGACGTATAAAAATTGACAATCTTGAACACCTGATGTGGAACACCAAGAGCCCAGCTACACTATAACATATATAGGAATGACGTCTTAGCAAGAGTTGATCAGCCTGATGAGCACTCTCTGTTGACGTATAAAAATTGAAGATCTGGAACACCTGTTGTGGAACACCAAGAGCCCAGCTACACTATAACAAATACAGAAATGACGTCTTTGCAAAGTTGATCAGCCTGACGAGCACTTTCTGTTGACATATAAAAATTGAAGATCTGGAATACCTGATGTGGAACACCAAGAGCCCAGCTACACTATAACAAATACAGGAATGACGTCTTTGCAAAGTTGTTCAGCCTGACGAGCACTCTGTTGACATACAAAAATTGAAGATCTCTGGAACACCTGATGTGGAACACCAAAAGCCCATCTAAACTATAGCATATATGTATAGGAATGAAGTCTTAGCAAGAGTTGCTCAGCCTGATGAGCACTCTCTGTTGACGTATAAAAATTGAAGAACTGGAACACCTGATGTGGAATACCAAGAGCCCAGCTACACAATAACATATACAGGAATGACGTCTTTGCAAAGTTGTTCAGCCTGACGATCACTCTCTGTTGACATATAAAAATTGAAGATCTGGAACACCTGATGTGGAACACCAAATGCCCAGCTACACTATAACATATAAAGGAATGACGTCTTTGCAAAGTTGTTCAGCCTGACGATCACTCTCTGTTGACATATAAAAATTGAAGATCTGGAACACCTGATGTGGAACACCAAATGCCCAGCTACACTATAACATATAAAGGAATGACGTTTTAGCAAAGTTGTTCAGCCTGATCAGCACTCTCTGTTGACATATAAAAATTTAAGATCTGGAACACCTAATGTGGAACACCAAAAGCCCAGATAAACTATAACATATATAGGAATGACGTCTTAGCAAGAGTTGCTCAGCCGGATGAGCACTCTCTGTTGACGTATAAAAATTGAAGATCTGGAATACCTGTTGTGGAACTCCAAGAGCCCAGCTACACTATAACATAAAAAGGAATGACGTCTTAGCAAAGTTGTTCAGCCTGATGAGCAGTCTCTGTTGTACGTCACTAACAAAGTAAGATGCGTATTTTTTTTTTTTTGTTTTTTGTTGTTTAAAGTCTCATTTGACTAAGACAACACTGCAACACTCAACGTGTTCGTAGTCATGAAACTGTGACAAAGCAAAGGTGTTTCAGGATTATAATGTAGTCGTCTTCCCCTGGAGGCGACGGCCCTCCATCGCGTCTATCGAGGCGCATCGCCAGAATGATCATCTCATCCGCACGCAAAATACGCGCATATGACGTGGAGTTGCGGATACCAGAACGCTATACAAAACAAACGCCAGGATGAATTCCCGGAAAGAGCTCCGGCGTGATCACAGGGCAATATTGAGAGAGCGACTGTCGCAACCGAGTTCCGGGCACGCCCCAACCGCGGCGGTAAGACCCCTCTTTAAGGAGTAGCTGGATAGGCGTCACGGCGTCCCGCCTGACCTACCACATGACGTAGGTCCTCACCGGACACGAAAGTTTCGGGAGGTAGCTGTGTCTGATAGGGAAAGAAGAATCGCCTGGGTGTCACCACTGCTTGGATCGCCTGGAGGACACGGTGGAGCATACGGTGCAGGACTACCCGCTTGGGCAGAGCACCGCCGTGTCCTCACTACGACGATAATCGGTGACTTCTCGTGCTTAGTGTTGGTCGAGGCCATGCTGCGGGGCGAGACAGAATGGGAAGCAGTCGCCTCCTTCTGCGAAGCAGTCATGCTAGCGAAGGAGGAGGCGGAACGCATGAGGGAGAGGACAATGTCCACCTCCAGCCCAGCCGCAGCGGTAGACGCCGATAGCGACAGACGTCGCTACACGATCTCCAGCCACTGTAGGCGCGGCCATGCGGGCGGCGAGTAAGAGTGCACGTTGTGTTCCACGTGATGTATTACCACGCTAAAAAAATGTAATCGTCTGAATGTATCATGTCGAACAAAAAAGCCGTCGAGGCCGTGGACAGAACACTTTGAGACATTCGCCATGATGATAGACCCATGGACAATATCACGGTAGGTACTGTTCTCTGTAAAATTCCGGCAGACACTGCCCGTTGTAAGAAGAATTGATAAGTTACGTATTCGGAGTCCCGTCAAGTATAACACTTCAGGAAAACTCTTGGCTATGTGATCGTGCGATACTAAAAAAAATACCGAACCGCTGCAATTAATGAAAACATATTAGCCGAAATTGTTGGGAATGATGTGGTTTACACATCATACAATACCGTCGTCAATTAGGGTGATGCCAGCAACCACCCACTCGAGATTTTAAATTCATCAACTGCCTGTGGTCCTCGAGCTCATAAAATAACCTTAAAGTAATAATAATGCTTCTAAGAAATCTAACTCCACCAAAATTGTGCAATGGAACGCGACTAATAGTTACTGCATTACGGTGCGTACAGACTATATAACATAACATGTTATATAACATGTTATATAACATTTTTCATGGTAAAATTCTACATAGAGTTGTAGTGTTTTATAACACATGTTATATAACATGTTACATGGTCTGTACGCACCTTTACACAGAAATTTAAGCGAAGCTGAAATTCTCACCGGATGTGGCTCAGGGGAAACTGCATTGATACCGTGAATACCACTCATCTCCAACAATTTCCCTTTCCAGTTCAAACTCACACAATTCTCGGTAGCCGCTTACTTTGCGATGACCATAAATAAGTCCCAAGGATAGACCCTGAAGGAAACTGATGTCGACCTAAGGTCCAACTGTTTTTCCCACGGCCAACTATATAACACATGCTCACCTGTCAGTAATGCTGACCACCTTTTTATTTTAGCACCAGAGGGAAAAACTACCAATGTCGTTTAAAAAGTGTTGTGTCTGGAAGTTTTCATTTCATTGGCTTTAAAGTTTGTTATAGATTCTATAACAAACTTTAAAGTGGGACATCAGGTACCCTCACTTTCTCAACAAATTAAAAAAGAGAATTTTAGTTTAGGTGCCTTAAAACCAAATACAATGCGGACGAAGTCGCGGGCAACAGCTAGTATCACAAATAAAATGAATCTTCTTATTTAGAGTTTTAGACTGCACTCGATGCCTCTACGCAGGTTTAAAAAAAATGCGCGCGCTTTACTTAAAAGTAAAGAGTAGAAATCAAATGAACATCTCCAATCAATTCTTAAAATAACTACCACGAATATGATACTGACATCGGTGTGATAGTCAAAAACAAGAGAAGGCAGGTATCCGGATCCTCGAGTTCAAAATAATTACCCTCTTTCTTACTTTTGGTATGATTTGTAACAACTGTACCTACATAAATAACTAAATAAATAAAGGTGTAAAAATAATTCAGTATGTTTTAGTTTTTAATTGAACCTGGCCCGCCTACACATTCTTAATCTAATATATGGGCCTCTGCAAAATTGAGTTTGACGGGGTGCTTTAAACTATACCTCTTTTCTACAAGTTTTTCCAATGAAAACATACGACGTTCAGCAGTTTAACGTTTAGTGAGTCGTAGTGACCCCTTTAATATCAGTTAAGTACATAAAAATGGTGGAAATATGTTGTAAAAAAGGATATTGATGCCCCCCCCCCCCCGCCTTATGGCTACTTGGCCTTGGCACGGCTTTTTTGACTATTGATTAATTGAAGGAAAATAGTGAATTTTAGTCAGTATGAATACTTGGCGCCCCGTTCAGAGCCCTTATCATAAGTTTTCAGTTATTCTGACGTAAAGTAAACTGGAACTTTGACATTTTCAAAATGACATACAAGGAAAAAATTAGTTCCTTCTTCGCAAACCAGAGGCGCTGTTCCATTTTTCCATACGAGAAACGCTGTAAATACTGGACTGGACTGGACGCTGTAAAGTAAAATAGTGAAACTCGTGATAAGGGTACAGGGCGGGAGAAATATTTTGATTATACTCGTATCAACGCAAAAAAGGAATATTTATTTTTAACTCTCTACTTTTCTCAATTAATCTAATCTTTCAAACTCCTTTACCTACTAGACCTACATAATGCCAATGCATAGTGCTAACTGCAAATAGGTCCACTCAGCAAAACTAATGCTTTCAAATGAAATAGCCCGAACGTTTTGAAGTGGTTCATGTTAACGATATAAATACACTTACGTAAGTGGTCGGCCAGCCATCGACAACTTGCGAACTGCCGAGCGAATTTATGTAAAGTCTGTTATATGTAGGTAAAACTTTGTCAAACTTTACCAAGTGTTGTCCGACACGTGTTGGACGCTGTTTTATGCCGTGCAGATTTAGATAGTATAACAGGTATTAAGATTATACAACGTGTAACGTTAAATGCGCAAAACCTCTCGTGAGGTAACTCAGCCCATGTTACTGAACAATGTTTGTTCTAAGACTTTAGGAAATTCGGAAAAAAAAATGGTTTTTCATACAAAATGAGAAATTGATCGGGCCCTTAATTAAGAAAAATCTTTTTTTTTTATTTCCAAAAGTTTTAGAACAAACATTGTTCAGTAACTTGGGCTGAGTTACCCCACGAGAGGTTTTGCAATTTTAACGTTACACGTTGTTTATAACATAGTTTTTTATCTCTTAAGGCTTAAGCAGAGGTGCTATTTAGTAACTGGTTGAAATTGTGTGATTAGGTTTTTTTTTTTTTTTTTTTTTAGCGTGGTAAAATCATCAAATGAGTCCTCCAACCCCGGGCAGGGCGGGAGGGACTGTCAGACTTTTACTGACTAAAATCCACGGTGTCCTTCAATAGCCCTTTCTGTTCCAGGGTCACGGTAAGGAAATAATCCCGCGACCCCGGCAGGCTTTGGCCCTCTGAGAGGGGGGCCCCGTCATTATGCTGACGCTCTTTGAGGCGCGCGTGGGACACAACGCGCCGTCGACCCGGGCATGGTCCTTGGTCGGGCAGCGAGTTGCCCTTTACTCGCTGCCCGCATGCCCGCGCCTACGGTGGCCGGAGATCATCTAGCGACGTCCGTCGCCGTGGGCGTCTACTACCGCGGATGGGGCGGAGGGAGGACTCTGTCCTCTCTCGCTCGCGGCCCGCCTCCTCCTTCACGAGCATTACTGCTTCGCAGAAGGAGGCGACCGCTTCCCACTCCGTCTCGCCCCGCAGCATGGCCGCGACCAATGCTGGGCGCGAGAGGTCTCCGCCTATCGCAGCCGTGAGGACACGTCGGTGCTCCGCCCAAGCTGGGCAGTCTTGCACCGTATGCTCCACCGTGTCCTCCGGGCGATCTTCGCAGTGGTGACACCCAGGCGTCTCCTCCTTTCGCATCAGACACAGGTACCTCCCGAAACTTCCGTGTCCGGTGAGGACCTGCGTCAAGCGGTAGGTCAGGACGCCATGACTTCTCTCCAGCCACTCCTCAAAGAGGGGTCTTACCGCCGCAATTGCGGCGTGCCCGGTGTGATTAGGTTAAAAAAATTACTAACATAGTGCAAACCAAAGATATTTTATAAATCTTTAAATGTCAACGTAGGTACTTAGGTCGTATGCAATAGTACATTATGATATAAGTGCGGTAAGTTGATCATTACAGCAGAGGCGATATTGGTAGCACAAGCCGTAAGGCGAGTGCTATAAGAAAGCAGAGGCTGTAATTATCAAACCGCACGTATGTCATACGACGTTTTATAACACATTTGTGAGTAAATAAATAAAATCATTACATCGAAAAGGAAAAGCAAGCGGAATAATTTTTACTTTTTCACAAATTAGCGATGCGCGCGCACCAGCATCTTTTGTTTATGGCAAAGGCACAAAAAACAGCCAGTATTACTAATAAAGTAAATTAATTCTTTTGTGGTTTTATTACAGATAAATGGTTGTAATTAATTGTCAAAATTAATTAAATTAAAGAATAAAATGTTTACTTATTATATTTCATCTCCCAAATTTAATTTTAATAATAAAATGTTGACCGCTTTTCTGACATAAAAACTCTTTGCTAAGATTTAAAAAAGTACCGTTCGTTTTAGACGGAGCATCTTGATAAACCGTGCGATTTACTTTACCATTACCGCACTAGTGCGTTTTACTTTACCATTACGCACTAGTGCGTAATAAGATACATTACGATACTGAAATAGGTGCAGTAAGAGACCTTTTACGAGCAAATGTGTTATAAAAATATTTACACTGGCAATGGCCAGGAGAAAAACGGTAACTAAAGCAGAATCATAATATGGAAGTAATCAAAACAATCTATAACTATTATATTGCTTGAGGATTACAACGGAATATTCCGTTTTACGATTATTAATTACAGTCAGGGTGAACGATAAAAAAGAAAACGCTAGCATTTTATTTAATTATTTGGTAGAAAACATTGAAAACAAACCCAAAAAAAAATTAAAATAAAAACATCCTGCTAATTATTTCCAAATAGGAGAAAATGTTTTTTTTTTTTGTTACAGCATTGTTTTATTACAAGAAAAAAAGTAATTATAACCCAGTTCTGTGTAACAAGATGTTTTCAAAAGATGATTCCTTTTACAAAAATATTCATATCAGTATTTCACCCACGTAAGTAGGTGAGCAAGCGACTGAAAAAAAGACACTCAAATTGTTTCTTTGAAACGTACTCATACGTTTCAAATCACTAAAATACAAAATTTATTTTCATTTCGTGAATGAGAGCTCTTTATTACATCTCACTTAGTGAATGTGTGGGAAATAAAATATGAATCATGATTCTGTTTATATACACACTACACATAACACACCCACTATATTAATTAACTAAACACACACATAGAGACACCGACTCAACTTTTCAGATTAGGTTTGCAGTAATAAAACCTGGTAACAGAGAAATCTCATCATTATCAGCCGGAAGACGTCCACTGCTGACCATACCCCCCCCCCCTTAACATTATACTGGAAAGGGGGGGGGGGGCATTGCCATCGGGATCGCAGTGAGGTCACTGAAAGTATACAAAGGAAGCTGCTGCCCATCCTTTCTTCCCTTTTTTTTCGAAAACAGAATAATCTGATTCTCCTCTTTTTGATTGGTATTCTCCAATAGATACAGTGGGGTCAGAGCCCATTCGTCCCCTAAAATTCGTACCCCAGCATAAAAGTTGTGGATTCGGCCCCTATTTAGGTGCCCATTGGTCTCCTGGTAGGGTACCAATTAATATTTTAATAAAAAATATTATTTCTAAGGTACCCATTCGTACCCTCTAATATAATACAATATAAGTTAAAGATTCGGCACCTATTCAGGTGCCTATTGGTCCCCTGAGATAAAATTAGCTATATTTTACATAAGAAACGGTTAACAGAGTACACTTGTGAACAGTTTATTAACGGAATTAATTTAATAAATCATAACAGCTCATTGAAAAAAGAGCTATGATGCAATGATATCAGTCATGATAATAATATAACCTGTCGATGTAAAATTGTCTCTCTACGAATGGCTTGTTAAAAAAAAACGGGTTACAAAATTAGATAAGGTGTTTTGTTTGTATGTTATGGCTGCCTCGGTGACATATTGGTTCTTGAAAGTGACTGCGAATACGAGACTGTTCAATCTGTCTTTGGTCTTTTATTAAATGAAGTTCGCCTAACGAAATAAACTTTTTGTTTTTGTCGCCGATTTTCGAAAGAAAAGTTCTTTGGTAGGTTATTTTGAACTTTTTTTGTGGTTGTTTTGAAGTCGGTTACTTACATTTTTTTTAAGTTTTTTATTTTATCCTTTTTAGTTTCACTATTCAACCCAAATTTTATGGGGCCAAATGGCACATATACTAAGTATATCGAACAAAAAAAGAATCATCGAAATCGGACCAGAAACCTCGGAGTAATCGGTGTAGACAAAGTTGAAAACTTTTTAGGTTTTTGTTGATTTTTCAAAATGTGCTCCGATTTCGATAAAATTTTAATGGGACCATTCCGGAAGTATACCCTATCCAGCAAAAAAAGATTTTTTCAAATCGGTTGTTAAACGACGGAGTTATGCCCGAACAAACATAAAAAAAAACACAAACATCCGAATTGAGAACCTCCTCCTTTTGGAAGTCGGTTAAAAATAATGAACGTTCTAACATTAATTCTGTTTTGCTCCAAAAATTGCGTTAAAATTGGTAAGTACTCTCCAGATGTGCGCGGGGTGTGGAATGCCGAAGCGGGACCCTAATCTTAGCCAGAGTATCTGCGCGCAAGCAAATTAGATTTAAGTTATTATGATTTTGCATGTATGTAGTTGGTAAATATACAAAAAAATAAGAAGTGATTATTTACTGTTGGTATGTGTTCTATATTTTTTTTTCATATTTTATATTTAATGTTGATTTATATGATGGTCAATCAAGGCTGATTTTTGTAAAAAGAGTTGTATTTTGTTAGTTTCTAGGACATTGTGATTTTGCATGTGTATTTGTTGTTAGTAAAAATGTTGGTTTTACACAGTTGATAAAGACTGATTTTACTTTTTATATTTCTTTAATACAAAGTTATTGTAATATTGCATTATTTTATAGATCTCTTTGACTGTACAAAGTACTAACAATTAATTGTTATTTTTGTTATATTGGTATTGATATTTGGTTATTTGTTTGTACACTGGATGTAAATTTATCTAAAATTCAGTTATTAACTTATTACTGAGATTTTATTTAAATAGTTACACAGTTTTATTTTATTGCATAAAGATTATTTTAAGTAGTTATCATATATTTTGCTAAATATTTACAAATGTACAAGAAACCAAAAGTTGATTAATTATTTTGAAGACTGACTTAATGCCTAGAGCCTAGAGGCATTTATTAAAACTTATTGTATTATATATATTTAATTAACTTATTTATCTTATTTGAAATAAACATGATATCTACCGAATTACTATATTTTTTATTTTACCCTTTTCTGCGCGACTGTACCTGGACTACTAAGCTGCAGTATACACATGTACATGTACTTATATTAGAAGAATGAATAAAAATAAATATTCTTCAGGGGACGAGTGGGCCCCTCAAAACTTCCAGGGTACGAGTGGGCACAGGGTGCGAATCTTAGGGTACGAATGGGCTCTGACCCATACAGTGCCACCGAAATCTTTTAGTACTCGAATAACATTTAGCATTTGAAGTCTTGATACTGTTTCGCAAAATAATAAAAAAACACACAAGATGGGCATAATTTTGGCTTTGGTCACGCGCTAAGATCCTTAAACAATACCCTTTTATTAATAAAACGAGAAGTAAAGTTACGCCAAGGTTAATCCATTCTGGTTGTAACTTCAGTCCACGTTTATTAATAAGGGGGTTATGTTGAAATATAATTATTTTAATTTCTATAAAAAGCTTAATAAAACACATCAGTCGGTATTACGAAAATACTAGTGTTTCGATTACTCTAAGAAAAAAAAACATTAACTAAGAATACATCAGTCTCTTTTAAAGACAATACACGCATTGCTCAAATCATCGTTTCACAGGCTAAAAACTCCTTTATAAAAAAAACATTAAAAACAAAAACGTTACATAACCACAGCACACGTGCCACCTTTTCCCTTGCAGCTCATTACAACCTTGCGGATAGGCGTATGCATGCTGATTACCGATGCACCTCACTCCTCAGTGAGCTCACCGCATCGCTATCGAGACAACAGTGCCAAGGGAAGATGTCATAGGACGAACACCTGCACGGTAAAGGACGTGGCTTTTGGCACATATTTATTAGTAGATATACTCCATTCAACGTTGGTATGAGGTTTTGAAATGAAAAAAATCTTGATGATTTGCTTATATGATTGAGGGTTACAGGACTTGCGCTCCACGCAAGCAGGGAGGACTCTTTTGATTATTTCACCACGTCAAAAAAAAACAGCTTAAAGGACTCATACACGGGTTTTGGCATAAGGGTTACGTTTTTTTTTTCTTTTTTATCGTCACATAACGATTACGTATTTTTCCTGATTTTATTATTCAATAAATTGTATAGGTTATATTCATGTACCTACTTGTGGCAAAGTAAACCATATCTATCCTCACTCCGCTTGTTCATTATTATTAATAAATTGTAGTTTGATTTGCGACAATATTTGTTTTTGTTTATGATATTTTTCTAAAAAACACTTTATTTTATTTTTGTTGGTAAGCGCTGTGCAGTTTAAGTTTCTAACAATGGGCGTTTTTCCATTAGACGGCACGGCACCGGCACGGCACCGGCACGGCACCGGCACGGCACCGGCATGGCCGTGCACCGGCACCGGCATGGCCGTGCACCGGCACCGGCGCCGGGGCTTCGTTTTTCCACTGCACCGGTTCCTAACCGGCCCGGCAACGGCACGGCACCGGTTCCTCGGCATTATAACAATGGTATCCTCAAGCCGTCGATTATATTTGTTACTAGCTGTGCCTGCGACTTCGTTCGCGCGGATGTCGGAATTTAACAATGTATTTTTTAGTGCGAAGCGCCTAATTCTCGCCACGTTTTTCATATAAACCCTGTATTTAGAATTCAAGAATATTTGATGTGTTTGTAATAATCACCCTCTGTTGTTCAAAGGCAGCATCATTCAATTGCTACTGGATTAGAGTAGTTTGTATATCGATTTGAATTTTCGATATTGTTTAATTAATTAAATGAACGTTGGTATGGAAAAAAAATTGATGGAACCTACTCTAAATCCTATTTCAGCGCGCGTGAACATAAAGCGAAAAATATATATTAAAATATATATATATTATATTTAATTAAATATAATTATATTTTTTGAGTTTTTTTTTATTTACATAAATTACTTTTCTACAGTTTTAATAAATGTATAGATAGATAGATTTTATATCTGCGACGGCAATACCAACGCAGAGATGTCGAATTTTGGATTCATCCAAGATTCATCCAATAGGTACTAAAAGTCAGATACCTAGAAGGAACATATTATAACCTATTTGAAAAATTGAAAATGAATTAATGATATAAAAAATATTATGTTTATATAAATAATAAATAAAAATATTATGTTTCATTCATGTAATTCATTGAATGACACACAAAAACATATATTTCTTCTAAAAAACAAAATAACATGACATTAGACTTTCAAAAGTAAAGAGGCTAAATTAACCTTATTACGAGCCACAAACCGAGTCTCACGCCCTCCGCCTCGCGTCCTCCTACACGCCTGCGCACTCACACACGCACACGGCTACAATTCATACACAATTACATTATGCACCTTTGCCGGCCGGCACCGACTGGGAAGCTTGCTACCCCGGCGACGGCGACGGCGCTGGCAGGACTCAACGCCGGGCCGACGCCGGCGCCGGTAAGTGGAAAAGCGAGCCATACATTTTCATATATTCTTGCTTCCCCGGCACCGGCGACGTCGCCGGCGCCGGCTAATGGAAAAACGCCAGGCCAGCACCGACTAGGAAGCTTGCTACCCCGGCGCCGGCGACGGCGCCGGCAGGACTCATCGCCGGGCCGGCGCCGGTAAGTGGAAAAGCGAGCCATACATTTTCATATATTCTTGCTTCCCCGGCACCAGCACGGCGCCGGCGCCGTCGCCGGTGCCGGTGCCGGGCCGGCTAATGGAAAAACGCCCAATGGAAGAAAAGAATTGTTGTAGTTCTGCGAAAAGCTCTTTATCTTACACACAATACATATTTTAGTTTATTATCTGCTTCAGTCCATCTCTCGGGAAATAAACGGAGATTATTTCTACAATACAGTGAAATTCCTTTTATGTCTTAGTTTGAGACACTTGTTCATATCATGCTTTGAGTTAAGCCATATTTTCTCTGTGATTTTCACCTCAAGCCATTTACCACATACAAGCTTTACAATTCTTCGACCTCCGCTGTTTTTCATTTTTGGTTCTTAAAAGTGGAGAATTTCAAGTTGCGATCTAAAGATCGTAACTCATTGTGATTTTCACCTCAATGTTTTGACCTTACAGACACTGCATTTTAAGTATTTTTCTTTTAGATAAAATATGTATAATAATAAAAAAAAAAATAATATTATGATTATTTTAATTTTTATCATTTATTTTATTTTTAAGTATTTTTTTATTTATTAATTAAATAATTATTTATTTAATTTATAAATAATAAAATATTTAAAGTTGCAATCTTAAAAAAATTAAAGAGACCTTCAATAAATCTTACTTAAAAACAGGCCCATAAGTTCATAACTTCTAATTCTCAAACGGGTGCTAATCTCTTTGCGCTAAGTGCTAAATAACTAATAGTTTGTAAGACGTCGTCTACAACATGTCGTTAAATACATGTCCCCGAGGATCTGTAAAAGTGCTCTTACTCGTAGATATTACATCGTCCATCATCGTTATCGTGCAGACACATTTCATAAGTACTGCGGTACTAACCCGATACATTACGAGCTTCTAATAAAATAGTGCTTTTAAACTGCTTAAAATGAGACACTCGACTAATATGCTTAGTTTTCAATGACAAATAAAATAGTCTTTTTTTTTTGTCACAGAAGTTGATATTTTATCGTAGACGTTGATAAAATTAGATTTTATCTGCGATATTAAAATGGTGAAAAATTAAATATGTAATGTATGACTTGGGCATAGACTACCAAAAAGTTGTAGAAATACGAAATGCTTAAAATTGATTGCTTATAGTCTAGGTCTAGGCTATCTGGTAAAGTAAGAAATGGTAATCCCCTTTTTATGATAAGAACTGAACCAGTTGTTGCGGCCACGCAAGGAGGCTTAATGTTTGGGTAACCAAAAAAGCTGTACCTACTCGTACGATAAGCAAATGAGCAGTCACTGTGGCTACGCAAGGAAGCCTAGCTGCTGGAAGCTGAAGAAGCTGGCTTTAGTACCAAAGATAGACCATGGATAAACTAGGGGTCTCGCGGGTTTATCTTTAGTACCATAGATAGTACAAGGATTAGTGATAAACTTCATTTTTTAATAAGGTTTTTTTTAGTCCATAGTTTAATCCTAGAACTAATCCCAGTACTATATTTAGTCGGCGTTTTGGAATAAGACGGTTTGGCCGTTAAGTGCCTTAGCTAGAACCTCCTCTCTTGCCCTATGCAGCTGTAAATCCCTGAATCATATGGTCAAAGAATCGACCATAAAACCAAGTCAAAGTTATCTATGAGCTATCATAGACGCCATATAGAAAAGAAAAAGTTTCAGACCTATAGCCATACAAGTAGCTCGTAGTAGAAGCTGGATCTCCAAATTAGGAAGGCTCGTAATATTGACTAAATACGAATTTAGGTGCAGTTCGATTTGAGCACCTTTACTTAAAATATATGTACATTACACAAATTTTAAATTATGTTTAAGAGTACATCTACTAAAGTGAGCCTTTTATAGACACTTATAATTACCATATTTCCTCACGATCCGAACATGATACCCATTACTTGTATAAAACCAACATTACCGTTATGAACAAAAACTGAATTTCTACATGCTTTCAACATACATTATTATGTCGTAAAGGCTCATGTAATCCAGTGTCAGTGTCAGTTCGTTCTCATTGCTACCGCGATTTCCTGAAAGCTAAGATCGAATTGATAAAGATTTTTTTTAATGGAAGCTCTTTTTCGATTATTGAGGTCATGCATGACAGTTTTTTGTGGTTTCGTACTCAAAGGGTAAACAGAACCCTTCGTGCTCAAGTTCGACTCGTAATTGGCCGGTTTTTACAAAAAGCTGAGCTTAATATAATATGAAAACTAGTACCGTACTTGGTTTTTTTTTTATTTAATGTACAGAATTAAAATTGTTTCAATCAATATCAATCAATTTCTACGATTGCCATCCATTAGAAACATTGTCTTCAAAGACAGAAGATAAATGATATTTTCCTGTTGAGTAGTTTTGTCTCGTCCGGAGCTTAAAGAGTTCTCGTATACTCGTAGCTCTCTCTAAACTCTCCATTAAAAGAAACAATGTCACCTGGACAATGGGTTCCTCCTGAAGAATTGATTGTTCTCTAAAAGTTTATTTCTCTATCGTAAACGAAGCGCTTAAAGCTAAAACACAATCTATTCACGTACAGTCGCGTCCAAGACTGCTCAGTCCCTAATAAAATAAATCACCAAATAAAAATGAGTTGGCATTTAAAAGTGGGTGCATCGAGCTCGTGACAGTCGGGGAAACGCGGGGAAACTCTGCGTATTTTATAAATAAACGTAAACTTTCTCATTCACAACGTTATTTCGGGCTCACGTAGCGTGGATGCACGTAACAGACGCCCACTGCTGATGATGCGATGTTTGAGTGTGGTAGCCAAGATCAGCATTGACATATTGCTGTTGTTTTGACACATTGGAATATGAAATGTTGGTTTACATTTTTTTATGACGACATAGATAAAAACTGAATCAGAACGTCTCATTTAGATTTTTGTATCTTGTGATATAACAAAAAGCAAGTATAATAAAACTATTGGTATGTTGCTTTGTGATTCTCTTTATTTTAAAAGCTTAATAATTTAAGCGGCAATTTGAAAGCGTTCTCCAACGTTTCCGCGAGCTAAATATCTATCTCATTCTCTAAATTCATTCATTATCATTAAGCCTTAATCATCAACAATAACTTCCCATTATTACAAGATGAAATCAGTTAACGCTATAGTTAATCCATTTAGAAGGAAAAACAGTCCGGATTCCGGGTGCAATACTATTAGTCAGTTCCATTTCGGTAATGCTGTCTTTTGTTCGCGTCTCGACATTTTCTTCCTTTTTTCTTTGACGTCTATGGAAAGTTTTCCATTGAGAGACGCATTAATTTAAACAGTGCCCGAAGAGAGCGGACTTGAGACGTTTCACAAAATATTTATTTTTGTACGGAACAACCAATATACTGGGTTTGGTCACGATGATCTAATAGCCAATCATAACAGCTATCCATTGAATTATCATCGTCATACAAACTTAGCATTTACATGCAAATAGGTTTTGATCCATCTCGAATACAAACATTTAATTAACAATATTTGCAATACAGATCAGGCTCAAATATACGGAAAATTGAGCAAACAAGATCTCAATAGCAAATAAACAAATATTACATAAGCGCCGAATTAGGTTTATATACAAATTCAAATTATTTTTTGTAATGAATTACGTTCTCGAATCTAAATTATTTATTCAAGTACAAAGAGGTGTGCTGGAAACAATTTATTTTAAAATAAACAGTACCTTTGTACTTTTAAGTTATATGTTATGCTGTAATCTTATTATGTTACGAGTATTAGATTATGACTAAGTATGATCAAACCATAATCATTGCCGTTTCAAGTAAAATGAATATTGCCTCAATACTTACAAACTTCTTAAAGAAAATACAGAAACACAGATGCAGTACTGGACCATCATCGCCTTCTTAGAGGCCACTCTTCAATAGACATCACCGAGAGTCATTACCGTTTCAAAGCAATTTCTTACGAACAATTCCGAAGCTTTTCTTGTCAATTGTCATACAATCGAGTTGCTCTACAATGACACTTCTGACGCTAGTGACACTCTTGAAACAACGCCAGATTGAATTGACAGTTGTTAATGATTTGCCACGACATGGCACGGAAAAAGAAACGCGTTTTGTTGAAAAGATTTTGTAAACGACTGTACTTCCCGAATGGAATGGTCGTTTGAAATAATTATTTCAATCTTCCTTAAAGCTTTTGTAATTAGATAGAAAATTACTTGACTTTTAGTAATGGTCTCTTGCGTTTATTCTAGAGATACAAAGTCTAGATCGATTAAAAGTAATTAAATGATAATTAATACGACAATTACGAACAACAACAACAACAGAGTGTGACAATTTAATCTCCCTTTACTAATCTTAGGTGAATAATCATAATAATTGGTTCAGATCAATGTAGAAGGAAAACCCATTAATCTAACGCTTCGTATTAATTACAACCAACACATATACTAGATATACTTCACTGAGCCTAATCGAAGTTTGTCCTGAACATAGCTATGTATGTGAGGGATAAGTTCTCAATACAAAGTTTAGATCGAGACGTGTCATATACCGACATAGTAGGTGTAGATTATGATGCATGCAGTTCTAGTAACTAATAAGCTACTTGTGTACCTAAGTGCAAGTCTAAGCAAGTGCTACTAAATTGTTCTTATACGGCAACTAAAGGTCTTAATAGATGCCAGTAATTAAATAAATTGTGCTGCGTGTTGGGTCGATTCCCGCTAGAAAAAATATTTGTTTGTGTGATAAAATGATTGTAATTGCACCCTCGACACAGGAGAGATTCCTAGTACGGGGCAATACACACGAGATTCGCATATACTTTGGTTTTATTGGAAGCAATATCAATTTGCTGTCATTGTTTGCAAGTAAGATCATTCCTGCTTTTACTCATAAAACGCCTTGCAATTTAAACTATAGAATGCCCTGCCGTATTACAACGTCTTAAGAGGATCGTCTACCGAGCGCTCGTCCATAATACTAAATAAAAGAGAAAACGTTTTCCTACCCCTAAATGTTATCCTATCTCAATGATTTTTTAGAATGCTTCTGACACAGTAAAAAACTAGGTTTATAGGATTTCTTTTTTTCAAAAGTAACTCTTAGGCGCCTGTAACTTTCAAACTATTATAAATTTTGAAAAAAAGAAAACCTTTATACCTACCTAGTTTTTTACTGTGTCAGAAGCATTCTAAAAAATCACTGAGATAGGATAACATTTAGGGGTAGGAAAACGTTTTCTCTTTTAGTATGGACGAGCGCTCGGTAGACGATCCTCTTAAAACAAGGCTTTTTCCCAAGTGGAAGTGACAGAGCTATGCAAGTCGTCTAGCGCCATCTCGTTCACTCACTGGAATAAGCCTGGTTTTAAGACGTTGTAATACCCCCCCCCCCCCGCCTCTGATTCCTAGAAGGCCACTTAGAATTAAGGCCAACAAAACGGAAAAAAATATCCCCTTTGTTCGATTCCTACGTAAAACAAGTGAACATCTCTAAGGAAAATATTTGAATGTGTGCGTGGCGCTCACACACACTTGGAAAAAAAGTTGCTTCACGAAAAACGTTACATTTTGTTTTGAACGCGGAATCTGGATATTTTTTTATGTAAGCCTTGCAATATTCAAGTGTTCTGACACTTCTTCTCTTCTGTCATCAAACTCAGAACACAATGTTTTGCCCTCCTAGCAGAACACTTCAAACATGTTCAAATAAATAGCACATACGTTGTTATATGAGGTAAGTAAATAAAAATATTGACCCACAATCAACAGATATGGTCTGTTATACCTTCTAAGAATATCAGTATAATATTTACGCAGTCTAGTCGGTGCAAAAAATCATTGATACATTTTTATTTACCAAGCACATGTTATACTTATCATAATATTTATTTTAAATAAATTCTTTCCTTGTCTGACATATTATATGGAATGGCATTATTCTAGGCATGTTTACAAATAATTTGATGTACTGATGCCAGCAGGTCAACCTATTCCAATCTGTCAAATTTTACCAATCGAACATTAACCTTCCACTATTGTGACTAGGTTGAAAATCGATTAAATAAAATTGACAGATTGAAGTAGGTTGATGTGCTGGCGTCTGTACATTTCCCTTTTTCCCCTACATATTTTCTTCTGAGATGGTCTCATAGACTTTATGTCCATAAGGATTTAATTTTATAAAAAACAATAAAACTAAAAAAAAAAAAAGGTTGCACTCCAGGAGTGCCGGTAGAAGTGAAAACTTTTTTGTTACTATGTTTTATTTTTAATTTGAATGACGTCTTACTCATTTTCGATCAGGGTCACGTGACCCTGACGCGAGTTTTAAATTTTTTACCCATTACAGAAAAAGTGTACAACGCCGCTAAAGAAGTTTTCACTTCAAAAATGATATATTTACATAAAACAATTTCGAAATTCTATTTATCGTAATCGTGACTCCATAATGATTACAGACATGTTATAATTATCTCTGTATGTTCATAATTAACAAGGTAAGTAATTCGAATAATTGCTGGCATATTCATGAGCCTTGTTTGACGCAAACAAATTAATAAATAATACCATACGTCGCGGAAGCTTAGATAATTGTATAGAAGGCGTAATTTGTGACAATAAAACAAGTAATTATCTAAGACTTCCAAGTTTATGTTGTTTTACAATGACCTTTGGAGTGGCGCTACTTGCAAAGGTAAATGTCAATCGCATTACATTTTACACGTAGTTCCTTATTCTCCCGTATGTCAAGATATACTGGACATGTAGCATTTGTAATTCTTGTTGGGCCAGTTGATATAACACACATACATACATGTAAGTAGTAGAATCTAATAAATATTCAAAGAACAGTTTGCTGCCCATGTCTGATTGATATCATCCTCTGCGCAACGCACTGCTCATTACAACAAGTTGGTAGGTACGTTAGTTATGCTCTTGTTTTATTAATTAGCTCTTTTTTGAGCGAAGGGCTAGGTCGACAGTTCAAGATAGTTTTGCTACAAGACAAAAATAAACGTCGGTTGGTTCTGTATTAAAGCCCGCCAAAATCCTTTATCATAGACAATCAATAACAAATAGTTTAGCCTCGGGCAGAAATAAAAAAAAACATTCTCCTTTGAATTTCGAACGTCGCGTCGTAAATCTCTTGGGCCCTTGGCTGTTTGCTGGATTCTATGATAGAACAAATTTCAATTTGTGCAGTCCCATTTTTTATAACAAAAGCCTGACATTACCTCACTACGGTCGCTCGTAAAAAGAATATAAAAGCTCTTTGCTTTTCTTTATGACATTTTAGGACTTTCTTACATAATATTTAGGACATAATTTTGCAAAAAAATGGGGCATAATGGCCGGTGACCAGCCAGAACAGCGGAAGTAAAAGAACTCCTTTGCATTCATTTTGTTTTGAAAATAGAGAGCCCTCGGGCAGAACATATAAAAAGGAGTACCTAGTTTATAAGAGCGTGCATTGTGGAAAGGATGGTTACTTTTTTTATAAATTTAGTCCCACCTTACACATTGTCTTAATTAGTACTTAAATTATATCATATTCATCAAAAGTAGAGTTGAGGTTGGTTGTACCCAAGGTACAGCCTATCCATCCCTTTTGAGTAACTCCAGCATGTTTTATTCTGTTTATATTTCATTACAAAGTGTGGCTTTAACCTCTAATTACTACTAATTGCCTGAAAGCAACAAACTTTTATTGCAGACTATCAAAAACAAAAAGGTTCTATACTTATTTTTTATTCATCTTTCCGTTTCTAACTGGCCAATGCATCAACTGTGTATTGATAGGCAGCAGTTCTTAATTGAAACCTAACAAAACTGTTCATTTGCTCCATTCTAATTGGCAATCAACGACGCATCACCCGCCATCACGGATATAACCATACTGGAATGCAAGGCAAATGCAACTGGCAATCATAAAAAAGTTTTTATTGGGGAAAGTAATATGCGATATTGGCAAAGCCCACTTTATGTCCAAAAAGAAGAAGAAATAATCGCCATTCGTTCTCAAAAATATTACTATTTTATTTAATTTTTTTTTTAATCAGCACTAATAAAATGTTGTCCAACTACATTTAAAAATTATACCGGACTACATTATGCCCGCGGCGCTGCACGAATGAAATCGATGACTATACCACGGGAACATTATATTAGGATGAAAAAACATCCAGTTTACAGACTGTATCATCTGTATTTGGAGAGACAATTAATCAAACTGCGTCAATCTGTCCTATTTTCCCAATAGAATATGAATCTTCTATTTTTGTCATAAAGTTGACAATATAACTAACAGAGAAATGTGCTTGCCTATATGGACAAAATTTCATCCAAATCCATTTAGTACTTTTGCGAAAAAAGAGTAACAACAAGAGTAGTAAGATTTCGCCCGCAGTTTCGCCTGCATTATAAAATCATCATGCCCCATTTTACTTGCCTCTAATTGTATGGATGATGACTACACTGTTAATTGTATCATAGTAACTATGTAAATAAAGACATACATATTATAACCCCCATGTTCACCTGTGTTAACAGTTACGTAGTTCCATGTGGCAGCTGTTTACATCCCACGGCGGCTCATGTTTGAGTTGGGGAAAAGTGCTACAATAGTTATTTGTTATGCAAGGCTGCAAAGTTGATTTTTGGCGCGAGTACTTGAATTGAAAACTGAGCTAGCGAAGGATTCTAAGATTGAACCGCGAGAGAAACGAGCGGTTCAAATATAGAATCCTGAGCGATGCGAAGTTTTCAAAGGTACGAGACGCAGAAAAACTTTGCTGCCGAGTGCAACACACAACTTTTCACCTCACACAGCGAGGAAATGTAGTGGGGGCGGACCGCCTGCCAGTGTAGAAAAGAAGAAAACAATTGAATACAAGACGTGTTCGAATTTTAAACAACACTTTGTGCTCTAGAGCACAAAATGGAGTTTTCCGCTCAGATTTTGAATGAGAAATAGAATCTTTCCGAGCGGGTGAGGTGAAAAACTAATTGTTACTCTGTTACCCTTGTACCACAAGGGTGACTACGAGGAGGGAACAAAGTTTCCTACAAAATACATTGTGTAGAAAGTAAGACTAATAAAAATTGTCTGAATGGCACCTAAGCTTTAGAGAAATTTCAACCCTTTTGTTATTGAAATCACTACTAAAGGGGATGAGTTTCCTCTGAAGCTGACTGTACTAATGAGTTTCTTTAATTATTCGAGACCTTTCATCTGCGTTTGTAAAAATTACTCGGTTCATTAAACAAAAATCTACAAGCTACACAAATGATTGAATTTATAGATAAGCAAAAGATCTTTCGGGCACGCCGCAATCGCGGCGGTAAGTTTGAGGAGTGGCTGGATACGCGTCACGGCGTCCTGACCTACCGCATGACGCAGGTCGTCACCGGACACGGAAGTTTCGGGAATACCTGTGTCTGATGAGAAAGGAGGAAACGCCATGGGTGTCACCCTGCGAGGATCGCCCGGAGGACACAGTAGAGCATACAGTGCAAGACTGTGTCCTCACGGCGGCGATAGGCGGAGACCTCTCGCGCCCGGCATTGTTCGCGGCCATGCTGCGGGGCGAGACGGAGTGGGAAGCGGTCGCATCCTTCTGCGAAGCAGTCATGCTCGCGAAGGAGGAGGCGGGCCGCGTGAAGGAGAGGGCAATGTCGTCCCTCCACCTCGAGTAAAGGGCAACTCGCTGTCCGACCATGGACCATGCCCGGGTCGACGGCGCGTTGTGTTACACGTGCGCCTCAAAGAGCGTCAGCATAATGACGGGGCCCCCCTCTAGAGGGCCAAAGCCTGCCGGGGTCGCGGGACTTATCTCATTACCGTGACCCCGGAACAGAAAGAGCTATTGAAGGACACCGTGGATTTTAATCAGTACGAGTCTGACAGTCCCTCCTGCCCTGCCCGGGCTGGGAGGACTCATTTGATGACTTTACCACGCTAAAAAAAAAATGAACGTGCCCCACTTTGTTTTTTTTTTTCAAAACACCATCATCATATGCGTAGAATTGTCCCAACAGGTTCCCAGGTTTGACTTGCATCCGCATTAAATGGAGCGACTGCCTATCTGATCTTCATACACTCAATTTTATACAACATCACCAACGTAATTTGTATGATAAAAATAACCTTCGAAGCTTCTATCTCATAATTTATTAATATCGGAAAAAAACAGGAGCTGATTACGATTTAATTAAAGTAAAACAAAACGGTGATTAAAACTGACTTTGTTCCAATTTGATGTTAATTATTATTATTATGAACACACGATATCATTATTAACTACGTGTTTGTCTTAATTATACGTAAATGAGCTTCAAATAATTGATTGAAAACAGCAATTATAGACTATAAAAAATAGAAAAATATATTTCCAAGTTCGCTGTTAAAAATAACGGACATAATTAGTGTTATTAGGTCGATTAGAAAATATGTTATCAATATTTTTTGGTATGAAAATAACTCCTACATTGATATGTACTCAACATTTAGTTATTTTGTAGGTAGGTACTTTGGCGCCTACTGTAATACGCAGTTGCACACATAATGTATGTATGATAACAATCTAAAACAACATACATGTGACATAAGTCACAGTATCTTTAGTTTCAACGAAATCTTTAAATCAGGCCGACATAAACAGTCTTTTTTAAAAATGAATTTTGTAATCGCTTTAGTGATGGCAAATCCTATCCTATCTTATACTATTGAACAAGCAATTTTTCTAGCTATATATACAATGTGCTTGGTTTCGAACTACCGATACTTGAAGGGGATATTATAGACTCATTTTCATCGACAAAACTTAAAAAAAATTCTTACTGCAGTAATATCATAAGTTCTTTTTTCTTAGTATTTAGAAAACTTTGGTAAGTTTTTGAAAATCCTCAACGTTTTACTTCGCAATAAAGTTATTTGCATGTATTTAGGTCTCTTGGATTCAAAGATATTCGCATTTTATTTTACATACCCCAGTTCGACAAATCAAAAAAACTAAAATGGCCGCCTTTCGCGAGGTGTTGCAGTAAGATTTTTTAAAGAATTCAATCGATGAAAATGAGAGTTCATGAAGGCGAAAAACCGATCTAGTTATTTTTTTTTCAGGTTACAAACAATTTTTATTTTTCACTTTGCACCTGAGGAAAGTTCGGTCGAACAAGCTGATTATTATATTATAAACATACAATATAACAAATGACCTAATCTTTCTGACATTTCTAGATAATTTACATCTCCGTGTGAGTTAGACACAGCTGCGTGTCCTGCGCCCGAGTGCGCGCAGCAGTAACCACTGCAGATCGCATGCGCTTGCGCAGAATGGCCTTAGCACACATACTGACCGCCTGTTTGTCATCATTACACATCATTTCATTCGCAAACATGCCTGTTTCTATGTTTGCTTATAATTTGCAGAGTATATAAATATAACGGTAAATGATTATGTTTGAAATTATTGGTTAACAATGAATAGAGTTATATCAAAAAGTGCAGAAGTTGGTATTAGTCCTTACTTATGGACTTTTGACACATTAAAATCAGCAGGTTTAATATGCGTTCAAATTGATCGAGATCTAATCTAAAACTTACCAAGTGAGAGCTCTTAAATGTGAATGTCTTGTTCTGATTGGAGAAAATTATCCCTATTGGGCCAGCCATACGACGATCTAATTTACCGTCAAGTTACCTCTTCTAGCGCGCTCTAAACTTGACAGTTTACTTGAAGGTATGTACTTACTACGACATTCATAAATTAATGTTTATGACATTGTTTGACAAACGTTTTAATATACTGCCAAAATAAACCTAGCTTTTATAAATTCTACAAACAACGCTATATAATTTGGCATGACTCACTCACAGACTATCAAATATTGTAACAAGGCAAATACTATGTATGCTAAACTTTTTGCATTATTAAAATTTTATTCAAATATTTGACATTTTATGTATGCAAAGACCTATGAATCATCGAATAATAAGTCTTTATTTGCAAAACTAATAAGGAGTTCATTGACACCTTTTATATAGCAAACTCAATTAATATATTCCATCTTTATTACCAGCAAACAATCACTCCACATCTCTTCAATATGAAGTAATTGTTTAATAGGAATATGAATGTACGCAAAAAAAAGAAAGTCGAATTATACAAACTTTCAAATTTTTATTTTTCTTTTGGCATAAGATAGACAGATAGAAAATACTTTAATAAACACCAACATTTTTATACAGCGAAATCAGACTGATATTTTTTTTAAAACGAGTTTAAAATAAACGGCATGACTGTAAGAACTACAAACAGTTTTCATTTTTTTTTTACCCTTGACGTTAAAAAGCGACCTAAAATAAAAAAAAAAAAAAAAAAAAAAAACAGTTTTCATATTATATAATTCGCCATATTTCGAAATCACGATGGCGTCGTGCTCGGGTCCTAATTACCGAACCTGTTATAAATTATCTCGCACGTGTCTTTAATTACAATTGTTTTGAGAATAACCATCGTTACGTTTTGCTTTCATTCATCACGCTTATTTTACCAAAAGGGTAAGGCAGGGGTGAACATTATAGTACCTACCTACATTCGACATTTCGACAGTCATTTAGAAATCTCACGTTATTACTTTCCTAAATTAAATTAAAAAGCCTTTTATTTCTTGCTGATAAACTACAGAAAACAATCTTACAAAACATAAATAAATACCTACAAAAAAAAAAAAAAAATTGAAGTAAATTAGTCAAAATGTTTAATCATATTTTCGAAGTAACGCTTTCGATGTCAATCAGATCATCGACGCAGTTCACTGACATATTAATATTTTAACCAAACCGTTTTTTGAAACTGAGTCATAACGGCGGAATTGTTTTGCAGAAGCTCCGATTCATTCTATGTTAATCATCTTTTTATCGTGCACATCTTTAAATTGAGGTGTTATTACTATTGTAATCAAAAAGTTAATCTAAACTGAGCAAAAACCGCACGCTTTCGAAAACACGAGCAATTTATTTGCGAACTCTATTCTGCATGTTGCACACGTTAATTTGTTCATTTTTGTACTAATTGTATGATAAATTACAATGATTTGATCGACCCACACTGCAAAGCGGTTACCTCTACACTCATTTCGTTGAAAAACAATGAATACCGTGTAATGACATAATAAAACCGCTTAAATAGTGCCGTGTGTGTGGGTGTTGTCTATTGAAGCGGATAGGGTTGCCCACTCTTTAAAAAATGTGGCCTAATTGTGTACAGATTTAAAAAAACGTAGTTTAATAACAGCTGTTATTTTTCATAAATTTTTTTTTTTTTACTCAGTATGCAAACACGGTGAAAAATAAGTAAATGATGAAATGGCAAAAATTAATTCAAATTAATCAAAGTCAATTTGATATTATTTTTAGCGTAGGTACTCTATTGCTTTGTCAAATTGTAAAGTGCCCTCGAGTTCTTACTGAAAATAGGGCCCAATACCCCATATTAAAGGTACGGTTGACAACCCTACCTTTAGGTCCCATTACGTCAATAAAATAATTACTTGTTCCACGAACAGGCGATACGATCCACATCTCGATGTAATCGGTCAGCTTTTCCTGTCACGCTCCCGGTAATCGTACACAATTAACATCTAGCTGCACGTTTTT
Organism: Agrotis clavis; assembly: GCA_954870645.1. Taxonomy (NCBI): domain Eukaryota; kingdom Metazoa; phylum Arthropoda; class Insecta; order Lepidoptera; family Noctuidae; genus Agrotis; species Agrotis clavis. Next base: position 3,857,721 of record OX940919.1, on the reverse strand, counting down.
TTTTCTATACCTCGCACAGATTTATTCACATTGATAAAAGTTGAATGTCAATGTCAAACAAACTTTTTTTTAAACTAGCCAGTTATTTGGCTATGGAAACAGTACCCTTAGCACGAGTTTTCAGTATTTGAGACGTAAAGTAAACTGGAACTTTGACAATTTTAAATTGACAATTTTCAAGGAAAAAATTAGTTCCTTCTTCGCACACCAGAGGCGCTGTTCCATTTTTAGGGTTCCGTAGTCAACAAGGAACCCTTATAGTTTCGCCATGTCCGTCCGTCCGTCCGTCCGTCCGTCTGTCCGCAGTTTAGCTCAGAGACGCACAATACTAGAGAGCTGTAATTTGGTGTAAATATACGAATTTGTTGTGCCGAAAAAGTGGTAAAATAAAATCTCGTAAAATATTTTTTTTTAGGGTGCCTCCTGTACACGTAAAGTGGGGATGTTTTATTTTTTTCTCGCGTACCCCTTAGTGTGGGGTATCATTAAATAGGTCTTTAAAAAATATTGATAGTTTCGATTAACAATTTTTTGATAAAAAAATTCGTTTGTGAAATATTAAGCTTTAAAGTGCTAAATTTTGCTCGACTCGAGTGTCCCCCCCTCTACCAGCTAAACGGTTATGTTTGGGGATGTGAAAAAATTCACAATAGTAGTATATATAACGAATTTTAAAAGAAAATTATCATGACTAAGTAGGCTTTACAACTTTACGAGTAATAGTCGACCAACTTATAAAATGTACTTGGATAACATATTTTCTTAAACAAAATGTATCGGAGAACATGTTCTTCAACTGCAAATGTAAGTTTGTCAACTTTATTTTTACAGCTTTAATATGTATGTTTTTACGGTATGTTTTTTGGGGATAGGTAGGTTTTTATCGTCAACTATTTTTAACTAACTTCAAAAAAAGGAGGAGGTTCTAAATTCGTCGTAATCTTTTTTTTATGTGTTTTCCCCGATTTCTCCAAGACTCCTGGACCGATTTTGAAAATTCTTCTTTTTAAAATTAAATTCAGCGAATCAGTTTAGTTACTTCGCATAAGTATTTTGATGGGCAATTACGGAACCCTACACTGTGCGTGGCCCGACCCGCACTTGGCCGGTTTTTCATACAAGAAACGCTGTAAATACTGTAAACTAAAAGAGTGAAAATTCGTGCTAAGGGTACAGAGTTATAGAGTTTTTACTGTCAGCCTCAATTTGAATCAAGAATATTATCACCGCAATTGCTCAGTGATTGCGCTTAAAGACTGAATCACGATTATTATGCGCAGTCACATAATTTTCTGACAATGCCTTATTCAAATGTCAGAAAATATCGGTCATGAACATGAACACATCAACAAACACTTTAATTAAACCTGCGGCAATTTTCCTTGTTTTTTTACCTGAAGATTCTCCTTTAAGTAATAAAAATCAAATTACAACCAAATCCAATTCACACAGATTCGATAACATGTATAATATAAAATTATAAATCACTTTTATTAACACTTAATTAAAATGTTGGTCAGAGCGGCGCCTGCGCCACAAACACAACACCAGAGAAAAAATAAAAAGGTCAAGTTCATTAGTTGCATTCGCACGGTGGCCTACAGGTATGCAAAAATATAAGAAAAACAAAAAGCAAAAATGTGGCTAATTTACATAAAATTCCTTTGAGCTGAGTTATCTTAATGCTGGGTTCTCCGGCGTGGCTCGAGGTGTCAGATTGAGTGTGTTGTGAAATATGCGGCGCGCCTGACAAGGGTTGTTTTAATTTAATTCAAAGGATAACCGCCGCCGCCGCCATTGCTCGAGCATCCTATCTTATTTAAATCGTTTGCAGATAATGACAAGTGATAATTCACGCGCGAACTTGGCTCACTCTACCGATGCCGTCGTATTGGGGGCAATATGAGAACTTATTATTTTTTCAATAATGTAGAAGACACCTTTGTTGGGTTGATCCCAAATTGAATACAGTTGTCAGTAACTAAGGAGAAAGACTTTAAATGTTAGTATGTAGCAGTAATACTGAGTGAAATTATATATTTTTTAAATTAATTTACAACAACAAAACGAACACCACTTGCTTTTACACAACATTAAAACAACTCAATGTCCTCAGAGTATCGTCACACTAAATTTTATTACACATACAAGTGCCTATGTACCTCTATGTAAACAACAATAAATTTTAAACGAACTTAAACAGTGGACGTAATAAAGACCGGTGTAAAATTTAATGCCACCGGCACCGTTATTTCGTAGTCTGAAACATTTAGAAAGAAGGTATCATGACAGACATGAAGACGGGGGCATTGCCCCCCCGTCCTGCGAGCCCGAAAGTGCCCTTCACTTGCCCTAAACAAACCCCGCTCACATATTTATGTAGGTAACTAAATCATGTCTGGGCAAGAAATTACCTTTGGTAAATATACGAGAACTGGCCTGTGATTGCTTACGTCAACTTCTGTGAGAATTATTTTATTACATTTACATATTTGACGGATTCGTATACGACTGAGAAGTTTGCTTTTGGAACAAAGACTTTGGTAGGTACAAATATAATGAGGTCATAGAAGTTGGATATCACAAAAGGATTCGAGAAGCCTAGTAAAGTATACAATATACAGGCTACAATGAGGTTATATAACAACACTATAACGTTCAACATTTTCGTCAAAGCTATTACGGCTCTACCTGTTAATTTAATTCGATATTTTACGCCCCGCAGTGCAATAAGCTGCTAATAAACACCTCTTAACCATTTATGGGAACTTGTAATTATCAAATACTCGTAAAGACTGTAATGACCTGCCAATTGGTGTTCGTGTTCCCCACCCATTCGTTGCCAAGTGGAAAATGATAGTCCAGGTCAAAAGTAACACTCATAAAATTTTCCAATCTCAAAAACCGTGTTATTTTTATCTGTCTTCATCAAGACAAAATCTGTAGAGGTTTTAAATGAAGTTATTAACATAAAGATATTGCTCGAATGATCTCAGGGGTTTAATACTTTAATTATTATCGCAGTGGGTGAGATGATTAAGTCGAATTACTGAGGCCGATGCACTTTCGTGGGTGGTACTAATAAGTGCTGATGAGTGCATCTAATGTGCATTAAACATGATGTGACTAAAAGATGAAGACATCTTTTTAAAGTCACATCAGGCTTGCAACGTTTCGGGTTCATTTCCAATCGGAATCGACGCGGGTGTTACGCTAATTGGTTGTATTTCAAAAATGGGATATCTATGATACCAAACAATGACACTTCATTTAAAAAAAAAAACAGTTTTTTTAAGAAACAAATGACGTTTCATTTTATTGAAACTGTTGCCAGTATTGTCAACCAATTTTTGTATAACGGGCGTATTGAACATTTTATTTTGATTGCTTTCGACATCAAAATGGTCTTATTTAAAACTTTAACGTAAGCAGTTTAGAATTCCTAGTGAAATACAAAGTCTTAAAATATTAAAGTACTATGTACGTAATTATTTGAATATTCATAAATAAAGGGACTGAATATTTATTCTGTAGGTACCTAAGTAATAAGTAACTCAGAACTCGATTTAAAGCTTATTCAAATTTTAAAATAACTTAAATGTATTCAAATAAATACCTTTCAAACTTAACTGAGGAGGTTACGTCATTTTAAATGTTAGAACTATAATTAAGCTGTATCAAAAACCGATAAAATGTCAAACATTAATTATGTACAAAAAAAAAACATTTTATTCAACTGGAAAAAAAAATATTAAATACATTGCCAAAAAAATAATCAATCACCAACTCACTATTTCGACATGAAATTCAATGGTAGTTAAAAAGCGCCTCTACTATACGGACGAAGAACTAATTTTATCCATCAAATGACGTCAGCGAGCCCTTTTACTTTTAAAAGTAATAATTTCATGAAAACTCGTGTCGACCTCTGAAACTTTTGCAGAAAATTCCACATACCTTGTTTTGTGAACCTGTTTTGTATCTCGCAACTATCGGAGACGAACAACGTTTCCAAGAAAAAAGCTTGACACTGTTGACACTTCACTGAAGCTATTGTCAAACAGACAGGCGAAGCGAATGCGATCCGAAGCGTTTTTATTTGTAATGTATGGAATTGTTTGAATCCAGTTACATCGAAAAGCGATCCGATAGTCTATGTGGTTTATTATATATGGCTTCAAACAATTCCATACATTACAAACAAAAACGCCTCGCTTCGCGTTCGCCACGCCTGTCTGTTTGACAATAGCTTTAGTCCCGATGTCCCGTTGACACTTCAACAACTAAACAAGTACGAAATCCAACTAATATTATTAACGTGAAAGTGTGTTTGGATGGATGGATGTTTGTTCCTCTTTCACTCAAAAACCACTGAACGGATTTGGGTGAAATTCGGTACCTAGATAGTTTGTAACCTGGATTAACACAGGATAGTTTTTATCCCGATTTTATGTTCCCACGGGATGATCTAGAGTTGTAGGGGGTGAAACCGCTGTATTTTCACATATCATAAAAACTTAACTTTACCAGGGTTAAATTACAATGTAACCCTGACCGCTACATTTGTTTTAACATCTTCGCAGCCTCCGCTGTAACGTCTCATTAGTTAGACCTACTTGCTGTGTAGCTATTAGCTAACTGTATAAATAAATACAGACTTGTATAATTATACAGCACAGACATACATTTCAAAGACTAGTAGTTAAAAAGCAAACGGTGTACCTGTCCTGTTTGTAAGCAATAATGATAATATTGACGGAATCATTTATTTATTGCCAACTGTCATCATAAAATCATAAACAGCAAACAGTTTAAAAACTGCGATAAACAGAAGGCCTCACCGCTTTGAAGAATAAATCGCGGAAAATTGTCATGATCACCAGGAAAAACACGTAATTGATGATAAAACAGTGGAAAATGAGGGAACTCGCCCCCCTGACACCTTTTATAACATTACGCTAAGAAAGAGGGTGACTTATTCTTTGCACAGACAGAATTGCTCCAGTGAAATTAATAAAATCAGTGTTTTACGCGACGGCCGGCGCATGGTAATGAGTGCCTACCCTCCAACCCTCGTCCATCGTTCTCCTGCCTACTTGTCTTAGGGCAGCACGTAAACTTGCCGACTTTAAGACTTCCCTGAAAGGCAATTTATTTAAACTTCAGACGAAGAAAGGTTTGAAAAGAACTGTTTTTTGCTAAACGGAGTAAATAAACATTAAATTATTTGTTCAAAGATGTAAATTATCCTCAACCGAGACTTGCTTAGATAACGTTTAAATATTCGCATAAAATGCGTTCTTGTCTAAGATTTATAGTGCTGTTCAGTTTGGGATAGTCGCTTGATTGATTATATAGTGGCAATATATTGTATGCTCTATACAATCTCATCAAATTTGCCACTCCTTGTGCTATTAAACGCGACTTTAGATATATATACGAAGGAACGTGATGCAACAACCATCGTCCAAGGTGGGCCTCGCTATAAAACTAACGGCGATAAGAGAGGCGATTTAGAAAATAAAAAATACCATTTTATTATCATAATCTCAAATATCACAATGACCACAATAGAATAACAATATATTATTATTATGTGTAAGATCGCTCAACATGTTTATAAATCGATAGTTTTAGATCGATGGCACGAATCTCAAATTAAGAGTGGGTGTTACTATAGCGTGAATTATTTTACAATAATATCTTTTAACAATTCACATATATCCGTGAGCGAAGGAGTGCCGATTACAACAATAAATATAAATGCGACTATACAGGCAACAATGTTGATTAAGCAACTATTTCCGTGCGAGAAATACTAACTGTTCGCACGAACAGTTTTCTCTGGAAAGAGAAAATTGTTAAACAAACTTTCATAGATGAGAATCTTATATTAAATCGCAAATATTCATGGAATTAATATTAACAATTCTCAATTAATTTACTATTGCTTAATAAACCCAATAAAGATGAACTATAATAATATATCATTGAAAAGGAAAACAATTATAGAATTTAATGGTATAGGTATATTTTTTTATAAGAAGTACACCGAAAAAAAATGTCTGTATGGAGTTGACCACTCAATACTTCTAACTTTAACGTTAACATCAAAGGAACTCTTAAATTATCAATTAAATTAATGATTTTTTGCATATTATTCTCACATTATTATATATTTTATTGTTTTACGTTATCAATTATCAATTATTTAGACATTCTGTTGGTCACAAAATGAACCGGGCCGATTCTGTCCTACCCCCCTTTCTCTTAATTTCTCAGTAAGTACTTACATCTTCATTTTGTCTAAAGATCGTAGAACGACGAATTCTCATTGCCAATAAACCCACGAATAAAGTTCCGTCAAACGTTCAAGAAACTCTGTATAGCTGCGCAATATAGCCAACAAGGCATCCTTATAATATTTCCTAAGCTTACCTACAGTCGCTAAAATAATTGCGCCAGTAAAATTTCAGCGGTCTGTAGCACTTAAATGGCGGTGAGTGCCGGAGTGCGGACGGATGGACGGTAGAATGATGGCCACTGAGTCATCACGACCTCACAGTTTCAAGTCATCAGATCATTGGTCACCGACCCTGTCTGACGAAATACGATTCATTAGATCATAGACAAGTTTTATTGCGAATGACTACGTTAGACGCAAATAAAAAGATGTAAAGCATCCGGTTTTTTATTAAAATTACACTCTTCAAACATCTTTTTATAGTTCATTGAGCTTTTTTTAGTAGTGCATTAAATGTGCCAACAAAAAACTTCTACTTACGATACATTCAGTTTTATGCTTTTTTTCTCTACTCACAATTTCACGCTACAGTGACACTTACAATTTCATACATATCGATTTAATACATCAACGCTAACTTAGTTCATAAATAACGTATAAAATAAATAGTTTGACATTATTACAGTGTAGGTGAGAAACATAAATAACCCTAAAATGCCGCGCGGCTTGCGTGTCGAATGTCCCGCGGTCGGCAACACGGCGGCGTGCCGCTACTAACCCATATCGCAAGAAACGGATTTATGAATAACTAGCTCCTTCCTGCGCCGTCGCTCGCATTAACTAGTTGACTATGTAGCTATGACGAGGGTGACCTTCCTTCATGCCTATTATGTAACTCAGATTATTATGGGCAGTCACGGCTATCAGACATCAGATAGCATTTTATGCGACATCAAAATAAAGCCTAATTTGATGCACAAAAGCGTTTTTGTTCTATCAAAACATGTGAAGCGTTTCCTTCATTACAAAATACCGACAACGCAACTATGTCACGCGACACAGTTTTCCAAAAAACTGCAGCATTAAACTCATCTAACCCGGTTCCACGTTCATTTATGTAAAAGCGTTACAGCTAAACAGCCATTATTATAGTTTTCGCGATAAAAAGTTATTATTAATGTACATAGAGAGTTATTGCGATGCCCGCTCGTCATATCAGCCACAAAGGAACGTGGAAGCGTTATGGCAAACTCGTAAAGCCGGGCAGATAAGTGCTTTTTAATATTTGGTAAACATTCTCAAAAGTTTAAGAAGGAATATCTTTCCAACTTGTGCAAAAGTGAGAGCAATTGAAACGCAACTACTTCTCCAGATTACCTACTTTGAGAGTTTAACTCAACATAATACGGTGCTTGTGAAAAGCAGTTAAGGGTTTAATAAAAAGTGACTTAAAAAGCTGAGCTTTTCATTCCTTTTCCTAGTGAGTGCAAACACAAATGCGAAGTGTTTAGCCATTGTAACGAACCAACCCTGCGAATGCAGATGAGTTCACAGCGAGTTCAACACTCGCGCTGGTGACATTAGTTGGTAACTTTCGAACTAAGTACATTTGTGAAACAAAGCAGTCAATTAAATCAATACAGTTAATATATTTCTGACCGTAATCAAATTTATATGGCAACGGAAAGACCAAACTTGGTAAAGTTATTACCCTAACTATGTATTAAGTAAATAATATAAGTACTATGAGCTACTTTTCAAGTATCCCTATAATAATTGCTAAAGTACACACTTCTTTCATTAGAATCTCATTAGTGTGTTACAGGCTCTAATAGAAGATAGATACATATAAATTATGTAGTTTTCCTCAAATCTCGGAAACCCTTACAAGAAATGAGCTTCGAGGAAAATCTTATAAGGCGGTAGTCACATTAGGGAATGACTTACTCATCGTTACGTGTCGGTGGCACGCGTATTGTGTAGATGTGGCCTTGCCTTAAATCATACAGGCCGAAGTAGCGTGTCCACATGATTGGACTATTATTCGTTGGGCGACACGAAAATGCGGCCGTCGACTTGATGATTTTATTATTGTGCTAGCAAAGGCATTTCTTTTTCAATGTTGCTAGACTTTTTCTTTACGACGTGTATATGGCCAAAATGCAATCATGAAGTACATTCACAAAAATGAAATGAATTATTTAAACAAGATTCTAGATAGGTTTTCAATTCACAATTATCAGATAAAACTCCACAATTTGAAGTTATTTGTGAACATCACATAACATACGAGGGAAGACATTCATCTTTTCGAAGCGACTCACACAGAATTCTGAACAAGCAAAATGTCAACGTTTAAGACTCGGGAGCCAGTGAAGTTACAAAATACATTTGTTAGAGGACAGTGCAGTCAGTGACATCAATTGTTGTATGGATATTGTATGAATGCTGTATGAAAGGTCACCGGGGGAATGCAACACAATACAAATTTTGCAACTCGCTGCACGTACAATCTGCCACTAAAGTTTATCACAGTACTTACGGAATACTGAATTGAATAATGATAATTCCAAGTTAGATAGTGATAAACTTTATCTGTTGACTGTATCTTATCAAGTTGGGAATAAGTACCGGTTAATACTATTAATAGACACTCGAAGTTGGATTAAGTAAAGTGCATGCTAATGCAAAGTTCAATTAAAGGTTTTTGCATTCCATCGTACAGAAGCTCACTTTGTATTGATGTATGTATGTGTCATACTTTGGGGCCTTTGTTATCAACTTGACATAAAAGTTTTATTAGTTTTCAGAAACGCGAAACTCGATTTTAAAATTGAAAATACTCGTTGCCTATTATAATATTAATTCAATGTGTTATAGGTTAATTTATATCTTTGAGGAAAACTGATTGTGCTTTTCGCCAAAAATTGGACCTAAAGCCTATATACTTGCACTTTGTAATTACAAAATGTGCGTATTTCGTGAAGGCTAACATAACATCACGCACCTTATTTTAAACATAGGCCTGTCTTTTCTACTTCAATACCTCTGAGAATTGCGCGATTTTTTTTTTCATGTTTGCCCCATAAGCATCATGTATCACAAACTTTAATTATAATTTACTAGCTTCTGCCCGCGACTTCGTACGCGGATCCTGTTGCTTATGCCGGCGACGACGGGGTCGTCAAAATCGAAGATCTGAAACGTCGAATTCTAAGAGCCAGGCTGAACAACTCTTGCCAAGACCTCATTCCTATATATGTTATAGTGTAGCTGGGGTCTTGGAGTTCCACATCAGGTGTTCCAGATCTTAATTTTCATAAGTCAACAGAGAGTGCTCATTAGGCTGGACAACTCTTGCTAAGACGTCATTCCTATATATGTTATAAAGTAGCTGGGCTGTTGGAAGTTCCACATCAGATGTACCAGATCTCCAATTTTTATACGACAACAGAGGTTGCTCATCAGGCTCAACAACTCTTGCTAAGACGTCTTTACTGTATGTGTTATAGAGTATCTAGGCTCTTGGAGTTCTACACCAGGTGTTTCAGATCTCAATTTTCATAAGTCAACAGAGAGTGCTCATTAGGCTGGACTACTCTTTCTAAGACGTCATTCCTATATATGTTATAAAGTAGCTAGGCTGTTGGAGTTCCACATCAGGTGTACCAGATCTTTAAATTTTATACGACAACAGAGGTTGCTCATCAGGCTCAACAACTCTTGTTAAGACGTCTTTACTGTATATATTACAGTGTAGCTGGGCTCTTGAAGTTCCACATCAGGTGTTCCAGATCTTCAATTTTTATACGTTGACAGAGAGTACTCATCAGGCTGAATAACTCTTGCTAAGACGTTATTCACTTATATGTTATAGTGTAGCTGGGCTCTTGAAGTTCCACATCAGGTGTTCCAGATCTTCAAATTTTTATACAGCAACAGAGAGTGCTTATCAGGCTGAACAACTCTTGCTAAGACGTCGTTCCTGTATATGTCATAGTGTAGCTGGGCTCTTGGTGTTCCACATCAGGTGTCCAGGATCTTCAAATTTATTCTCTCAGTAGAAAATGCTCATCACGTGGAACAATTTTTGCTATGGCACCATTTCTGTATCTCTTATAGTTAAGCAGGTCTGTTGCGGTTCTGCATCAGGTGTTCAAGTTTCCAAGATAAATTATAGCCTATATGTTAACGGGACTTAATATCTATACAACGAAAAAAAATTTATTCAAGTCCGTCCAGTAGTTCCGAAGATTAGCGTGCACAAACACACAGACAAACAGACAAACAGACAAACAGACAAACCGACAAACAGACAAACAGACAAAAAAAAAATTAACTACATTTTCGGGTTCGGCATCGATATAATAACAATCCCTGATACTTTTTTTTTATATATTTCCATTATACAGACACCACTTTTCTACAAATTTATTATAAACTAGCTTCTGCCAGCGACTTCGTACGCGGATCCTTTTGCTTATGCCAGCGACAATGGGGTCGTCAAAATCGAAGATCTGAAACGTCTGATGTCGAATTCTTAGAGCCTAGGGACGGGAAAACAACGGGACGCGCATGACGATTCCAGACGTTCCAGATCTTTCATTTTTGTAAGTCAACAGGAAATGCCCATCAGACTAAACAACTCTTGCTAAGACGTCATTCCTATATATGTTATAGTGTAGCTGGGCTCTTGGAGTTCCACATCAGGTGTTCCAGATCTTCAGTTTTTATACGACAACAGGGAGTCCTCATCAGGCTGAACAACTCTTGCTAAGACGTCATTACTGTATATGTAATAGTGTAGCTGGGCTCTTAGAGTACCACATCAGGTGTTCTATATCTTGAAATTTATTTTCTCAGCAGAAAATGCTCATCACGCGGAACAATTTTTGCTATGCCGCTATTTTTGTATCTCTTATAGTTTAGCTGATCTATTGCAGTTCTGCATCAGGTGTTCAAGTTTCCAAGATAAATTATAGCCTATATGTTGCCCAGACTTAATAGCTATACAGCAAAAAAAAAAAAACAATCAAATCCGTCCAGTAGTTCCGAAGATTAGAGTGTATGGACTGTATGGAGTAACTTCTCCGGTTTTCCTAACATTTCCCTTCACTGCTCTGCTCCTTTTGATTGTAGCGTGATGAAAAGTATACTATAACCAGCGCAGGAGTATGAAAAATAATTGTACCAAGTTTCGTCAAAATCCGTCGAGTAGTTTTTGTTTCTATAACGGTTATACAGACAGACAGACAGACAGACAGACAGACAGACAGACAGACAGACAATAATTTTATTAATTGCATTTTTGGCATCAGTATCGATCCCTAATCACCCCCTGATAGTTATTTTGGAAATATATTTCATGTACAGAATTGACCTTTCTACAGATTTATTATAAGTATAGATATAGATAACTACATACTACCTAGAATTCAAATCAATCAAATCACACATACTTAACCACGTAAGCCTCTTTGTTATAACTTGTGCGACACGATTACTATATTTATTTTTAATTAAAACATTGTAGGCGATACAATTCAATGCCAGTCGTACATTGTAGGTTATACTAACATAGTCATTGTTTCAAAACACGGTGACTATTCAATGAATACTAACACAAGCGATAATATGGATTAGAAACAACTGTATCATGTATCAGCTGATGACGCACTTCAATAGCAGATCGGATTACACATCCAATTAGATTAATTTAAAACTTTAACACGAGCCTCACAGAGGTAACTTACTGTTTAAAACATTGTATTGTGCCACATTACATTACGTCACGTTAGACTATAACCATAGAGATTTTTTTTTGTTTCTTTTCGCCCAATAAGACCATAGAGAAAAGCTGATTAGCAGACCTCTTTTAATAAATAATGGAGATTAATCATGGGTCATAAAAAAACAAAATCCTCTACATCTCTACAACATGCGAAAGTATGTTTGTTCATATTTATGATCCGTTTTCACGTCAAAAATTGTAGATTTCTTTTAAATTTTGGGATGGGATGTGACTTAAGAGACAATTATTTAGGGGAAGCGAGAAAAGTCGCAGGCAACAGCTAGTCAAGTAAAAATAAGAATTGCCTTTTTAATAAGTCATCAAAACAAAACATAAAAGATGTCATACCTATCCATCATTAAGACTAAAACATTATGAAATCATTGATTACTATTCATTACATTACCATGATGACTACAATGGGTAGAGTAATAGGTACTTTACACGTGTTTAAAATGGCGATCATTTTCTACTAATTACATAATCAAAAGTCCACATATACCTAAGTAATTGAGGGCATTTTTTCTATCTTCACAAAATTTGAGTCTTACGAATGAAAAATAGTTTACAAGCTTCGGCCCGAGGCTTTGCTCGCCTCCTCTCATTTCTTCAAGTTCTACACCGGTCTCCAGAGCACTATCTATCTTTGTATCAAAATTCATCAAAATCGGTTTAGCTATTTCGGCATGAAAGCGTTACAAACATAAGAAACAATGTTTTGCATTTATATCATCATATTTATTCTTTAAATCTCTCTTAAATACTAAAAAATGACTTATTTTCCCATTTCATCCCATCAATTTTCCATTTTTCCAAAGGACAAGCGACAGAAGCCAGTCTCCTAGCTTTTCTTTTCTCATCATATTTGTTGACGTCACAACGCTTTCCTATCTGATATCCCTCGAGTCAATACTCATTGTGCAGAACCCATTGTGTGTCCGTTCCTTCGAGAAAACTCTCTAGAATAGAATTTTATATGACAAGCAATTTTTAAACGAAAAGATTACGATTTTCTTTTCTTTTTTGTTCAATTTGAATTAGGTGCCTAGTCTCGCAACGAGTGTACTATGGCCACCTATCACTTATCCTATTCACTATGAGTATAAAACTCTACGACGAGGTCGTCGGCGAGCTTGTAATGGATTTTCTTTATGCTCCATAGCAGCGGTCGGCAACTCGCTACCAACAACCTTATCATCCTTGCGTCCCGTGATTGCTTCGTAAACTGAAGATATTCTTTTATAAATATGGAGTTTTTAAGGCGACAATATTTTGCCACTTTGTGACCCTTGCCTACTAAATGGTTGCCGATCGCTGCTCTATAAAAACAAATCGTAGTTCCAGTGCTGCCACTCTACAGAAGATGTATGAACATAGCTTTTCTGTTGTTATCCTAAAGCTTAATAGTACATTCCTATTTGGAGTTTTCCTACTTTTCTTTAAAGTATATTTGGATGTTTTAGAAGTCACAATAAATAGATATTACAGACGGTTTCCTGTGACGACTTCAAAGCATTGAGTTCAGAGCTAGGTTTTGGCGATGTTCCATCACTCGCGACCTACTCTCGCAAAAGGTCAGTGCGACTCGACACTCGAGTGTGATGAGTTCCGGAGTATTAACACGACGTGCGCTTAATGTACAGATTTATTTAAGTCATTCATTACGATATGCCTGAATTGAGAGCTAAAACAAGCTCTTTGTGACAGCAACTAGCAATACACGCTATTGTATTGTTTGAACTTTGAAGATGTATCAAAAAATTTGGTCACATTAGATAATTTGATAAAACGGATTCACTAAATCTGTGTAAACATGTACCTTTTTTGCCCAACGTCAGCAACTAACTAATCATAAAATGGTTCTAACGTTAGAAAACATGCCGATGGCAGAGTTCAGTGCGTTTGTAGCCCCAAAGTTGGTTCTTTTATCGTGGATGCAAACGGTTAAATTCAGAAACACAAACAACCAGACCCGGTACAATACAAATAAATAAACAAATATCTCCCTCAATGCGGTCCCTAGCCCTACCTGTCTAAATGGTCTTACAACATCTCTTAATTGCATTTCCGAACAGAACTTTGGTCTTCAACTTAAAATTCGTAAAGCACTCACTATTTGCTCAGTTTTAAATGACATGATAATACAACCGGCCACTGATTTGATTAAATTATAAATTAGACTATCTCTGATCTGCCCCCATAAAGTGCAAATTGGATCTAATCGATAAATAGGCGTTACGGTTGATAGAACCAGATATTTCTATTACAGTGCAAATTAATACGTTGAATACTAGTCTGACAAGTTGTCGAAACTGGGAAATTTAGTAACTTTACATACCTTAGCCCTTATTGCATGGTACGATCAGAATCGCTTAAACACATTAAAACATATTCACCTCGTATCGGTTCACTCCGAGCAAAAGAACCTACTATTTGTAACGTATGATGGCTGACCATCATCGTACGTTACGCCATCCCACAGGGCGCTAGGCGGGGGCAAGCCCCACCAGAAGTTCCAGTAAAGGAACGGAGTGTTGCTAGACGACTTGTATGGCTCTGTCTCTTTTCATTTCTGGGTCAATACAAGACAATTTCAGGTAACCTATTCTTGCCGAGAATTATTTTAATACATACCACTTTGAACCTATGCTAGCCGTACTTTTCCTGATTTATATTGAACAAGACGATTGTCATAGACATTTTTTTTTTCGTCTGACTGTCCCGTTCTGGCATGAACACTAGATTTTTTTATTCATTTATGGATCGGTCCCAGTCGACGGAATACAAATATTAAAATTAAATGCATCCAGCAACTGGGACCGCGGTGTCAGCTAATTGCGGTCCCAGTCGCTGGAAAGTTCGCGAGCCGAGAGAACTAATACGATAAAGAGGAATGATTTGTATTTTTGTGTGTGTGTATGTTTGTAAGGAATAAACTTAAAAACTACTGTGCCGTTTTTTTTACCATTAGAAAGCTACATTCACCCTGAGTAACATAGGCCACCCGTGCGTAGCCGGGACGGGCCGCTAGTTGTAAATAAAAAACTGAGAATTTCGCCAATATATGCCTACCTTAGTACCTTGCACCTACAGTGGGTGGCACCAATCACTTCACGTCAATTCACCACATTATTACTCGTAGTAGCTCGCCCACAATTTTCATATAAATAAACATCTTATTAACGCCAGCCGAAAGTTGACCTCACTAAATGAAGCCCATACTAAGTAATCTGACCGTACAAGGCGTGCGTAGGCGCAGTCACGTGGGTGTCTGAATGCGGCACTCCGCACTAGTAAGCCCCGTATCACGATACATTCGACAGGTATCGCGTAGTCATAAAAAGCTTTCGCGTTTTCCAATCATAAAGATATTGTTATACAACTTGCTTAGATGGATATAAATAAATTGACGCCTGTTTCTTAAAGCGGTATGAAACTACAGAACTTCCGTTACTATCTTTACATGCAATGCAAATCCTTAATCATAGATAGACAGATAAACAATTTATTTGGCGCAATAACAGACACAAAAATACTACTCCGTAAAATTCACTGTATTACTTTTTATTTTGTCCGTAATTTTGACTTCAGGACAAAAATTTGGTTTGGATTCAAGAAAAGCTCAAGACTTTTTATCTCTTCAATGGCTTATATTTCATTTTGCAGCCAAAATCGAAGTTTTATGTACATATCTTATAGATTTCAAACATGCAAAAATATGTTCAATATTTAAACAGAAAGTAATATTTCTCAGACTGACATTTCCAGGGTTGCTACATAAAGTTAGATTATTCAGCGATAATAATCAATTGCGCCAAAACTTTAATGTATTCAGATACTAATTGAGACTGGAGAAGTGGGCGGTACTGCTTACCTAGCCAAGTCAATACAAGCGAGATATAACAAGTGATCAGCTGTCGGATATCCCAATACTTTAACCATGCTATTCGGATAGGTATTTTAAATCAACCAACAGATTTATTCCAACAGAAATGGATATATTTCCATTTAAGTGGCTCATAAAATATCAAAACGGTTTAGCGTTCAATTAAATTATTTTATTCTTAAATTGTAGTATTATTCCATTTAAGTATTTAAAACCTAGATCGTTCAGCAAATTTCAAGCCACTTAATTATTGTTTGTCAAACAATAGAAGAACGGCAAAGCAGAAAACAGCTGAAGACCTACTCAACGTTGAAGTACCTTTGGAATTGATTAATTGAGGTAAAATCAAAAGAATCTATCGTGCTCAATGTGTACTCAGCCTTACATATCAATAAATCTAATCGAATCTAGAATCATTAATATGTATTATCAACATTATAAGAAGCAGCACCTTCACATCGTAAAACTTAACGCACTAACAAATTGTCAGTCGTAATGTTAAAGCGATCATTAAAAAAGTACATTCATTGTGGTCAGTTAACTTGTGAATAACCATTGGTTTCGGTAACAGGGTTATTTTCCTTGTGACAGATATATTGCGACAGTCGCACATAAACTTCTCACATTACATTAGTTTACAAGAACTTTAGACTGTAGCCATAAATTCTTAGCCGGACACTGTCGGTTTTGTAAGTCAAATTCAGTTTTAAACCTGCTATGATCATGTTAAATTTATAGAGGAACAGTTCTCTAAAAGACCATACAATAAAATTTACGTAAAGCCTTTTCCACTTGGAAAAGTGTCATCCGCCTTCTGCCCACTTGATCGCTGTGTTAAGTTGTTAAGCTATTGTCAAATATATCTTACACTTGTCAGATGATTCTTATGGAGATTCCCCGCATAAATTACCTGCAAAAAAGAAAAACATTCCGTAAATAAAAAGCCAAGATTGCCAACAAAATAAAAGAAAATGTTATCATGACGATCCTCGACCTCATTTGCGTAAAGCCAAATCCCGTGCGAAAAGTTCGTGAATTTCTAAAATGTCAACTGCCGACTAAAAGAAACTTATCTTTTGACCTCTAAAGTTTCACGGATTCAATGAATAATTCAACATTTTTTAAGTTTCATGTCTCTGTAATTTTTCATGCTGAAAACACGGTTATTTTATGAATAGCATCTCATTTAAAGTCGGAGGATCCTGGCCAAGTTGGCGACTGAATTGGAGAGGCTTAAATAAGACTTAAAGAAAAGAAGATGGCAATCTTAATTAATTGAGAAGCTTGCTGCAAATATTCAATTCCAATTAACTGTTATAGAAATAAACGTAGACATAGGTTTATAACAAGAAAATGTAGATACTTATAATACTGATGTATTTAAAAACCAAACAACTTGAATCGTAAATCAATTCGCTATAGGAAAACTAAGAAACCGCAATAATAATTAGTAAGAGAAGTTGATTGCGGAACAAGTTTATCAGCGTAAACACGAGAAGAGAACTTTTTAATGGGCAAGTTCTTTCGAAGTTCACTTGTGAAGTCTGAACAATCGCCGAAAGCGGTGCTCCGCAACTTCGGACACGGTTGTAAATGAAAAATTGGCTGAGAACCATGACCAAGTACTTAACGATCTTCGTTTACGTTCTAGCTTATAGTTTAAGAGGTCGAGAATCTTTATGCTTTCAAATTTTATTGGACTTTAGGTCAATTTGCGAATCGAGGGATCAAAAATGTATACTGGGTAGAGTAATTTGGCTTATTCAGGCCAAATGACAGTCATTATTTCTAGTACTGAGCGTCTCTGAGTAAAGCTGTGGACAGACAGACAAACAGACGGACTGACATGGCCAAACTATAAGGGTTCCTTATCTGGAACCTAAAAACCTCAAAGCAATTGCATTCAAGAAGTATTGTCAAAGAAGTAGTAGTAGTAGTAGTTTAAACGGTTGAATTTTTATTACCTTTTTGCCCAAAAGATGTACCTATATTTAAGCTAGAAAATATGTTTAGCAAATAATATTAACTAAATATTATTTTCTCCTTAATAAATACCCAACCGACCTATTTCACTAGAATCGCTTCATTTACTTACGTAATTAATCCTTATAAAGTATGTTATATTTGTTTCGCTGAATACTCTACGAGGAAGGATAAAGAATGGGTCCTTCTTTCCAGTACGTCATTACGTTACTTAGTCACTTTCATATGCAATTATTTTATTAATTATGTTAGCAAAGAGACCCGTTATTTTCAATAAAGTTACTTGTTTAGTTTTAGCAAAATAAAATGAATTAAGAAGTTTGCAGGCAGTGGTTGTATCAACAAAGTGGCAGATCTTGGTGGCGCTTCTGTTGAGGCCAAAGTCCAGTAGTGGACAGCAATAGCGGCTGATGACAATGATGATGATGAAATTAAATTGCTTTTTCGTGTGAACGGAGATTACTTACTGACTTAGATACTGCAAGTGGGTAAGTAATATATGATATAACTACAAAATCTCTAAAATTTACAAGAGATAACAACTGAATATATAATTTTATTTGATATAACGATCTGTTGATATAATAAACGATTGACATAATTTTATAATGACTAATTTCTACAGGCATAACAATCAATGAATATAAAATCGTTTTGTATAACACTCAAAAGACATAAAACTTATTTGGTCTAATTTTTTTTCTTCCTGGCAAGTAATCTAACACTGATGTTTCAAGTACTAGTACCACCTGCCATGATTGATTGACGGAGCCCCGCTTCGCGGGGCTCCTATTTCTGTGTACAGGGTTTAAAGTAACCTAACATGAAGGGGATGGCGGGGTCTTTCAGACCCCGCCATCCCCTTCGAACCTAACCTGTCCGTGTCGGGGTGCCCCAAGTCCCGAGCTCGCTTCGCTCGCTCTTGGATCCTAGGTCAAATAACTGATTACTACCTGTCATGCTGGCTCGACGGAGCCCCGCTTCGCGGGGCTCCTATTTCTGGGTGCAAGGTTTAAAGTAACCTAACACGAAGGGGATGGCGGGGTCTGAAAGACCCCGCCATCCCCTTCGAACCTAACCTGTCCGTGTCGGGGTGCCCCAAGTCCCGAGCTCGCTTCGCTCGCTCTTGGATACTTATTTTTTCTAATAACAATAGCAATCGGGAAGGCAAACAATCAAAGTTCAAAGGATAAGCCAAAGTCATCAAAGAAAATAGTTTAAACGTTCAATTATATGTTTCAAACGTTAAATGTAATGAATTTCGCTTAAATAAACGTTATATCAAATAAAATTATATGAAATGAGTTTTAGAGTAACACAAACAGTATGTGTAAAGAAATTATATCAACCGTTGGTATATCTCACGTTGATTATATCATGTGAACGTTATTGAAATGAAAATATATCAAATAACTTTATATGAAATGAGACGCACCCCTGCAAGTATTAACAGTGTGTTTGTTTGATCCTTTTAAAGATATTATAATTAAATACAAAGGAGATTACATTTTTATTAAAATTATAAAATCTGAAAAGTTTTTGCGGGGTACGGAAGCGTTAATAGCCAAGTAATGAAGGATATCCGCAAACGATCAATTGAAATGCTAACTGTTGGGTAATTGATGGTCTTAAATCGCAAATTATCATGAAATTATATGGAATTATTGTACCAACAAAATGATGTTCCATTATTTTTTATCGATGACTCATACATATTTTATCAATGACTCGTACATACTATAGACACTATTTGCGTATATTTGCGCCAATTATTTAATAATTATAGCACATATGACACTATTAAAATTATAATAGTGATGAGATCACTGCTAAACGTTTTGGTAAAAACCTATTGGGACTTAACCCCTTACCGCATACGAAACCATAAATGGACGACTAATTTCATATTTTTTTTATAAGCTGCTGATATACCCTATCTTAAAAAACTAACTGACACCAAAACCCGAATTTCATCCTCAAACGGAACGTAAATAATTTGTTCATATTAAATGTCATCTGTCAAATATTTTTAAGATTATATTGAGCGCGTGCGACGGCCCAGGCACAACAAATAAAGTCCTATTTTGTTATTTAAAAAAAAATACCAAAACGGTGAGTAGACGCTTTGAAAAAATTATAACTACATTCTCTAAACTTTCATAAATACGGTAAATGTTTGATTTTTGCTTTGTATTACATATTTTGTCGGTTTTTTTCACTTTTTCAAAATTTCCATATTTGGCTTCGTATGCATTCTTGTCAAAAGTTTACCTGTCATATTTGGCTTGATATGCATTTAAGGCTTCTTTTCAGCATCAAAACTACAAAATTTGTTTTGATAACTGGTACCCTTACAAAAAAGGTTTTAAGGCTGAGTTTCTAATGGAAGTACCATTAGAAACTGTGCGACTCAATCGAGTTCCAAACTCATATATGCCTTCTGAAAAGGAACTAAAGAAGCGAGGACGCGGTAGCATGGAAGAAAAAGTAGCTAAGTAAAGTTGAGCTTGGTTTCCTGGTTCGATAATAAGAATGCGAATTTTCTTTCGGTCTGTGTTGGAAGTGAACCCAGACAACAAAGCGGCGTTATGTTCGACAGGATAAAAATTATGTTTACATACCTTTTCCCCAAGCTGTGGATGTTTATAACCAGCATATGGGAGGAGTAGATTTACTTGATTCCATGGTGGGTTATCACAGAATCCATTTGCGGTCTCGTCAATGGTATAAGAGATTTTTTTTTCACATTGTAGCTATGTCCCTTGTCAATGCTTGGTTGTTATGGCGTCGAATCAATGCAAACTCTTACATGCCTTTATATGATTTCAAACTGGCCGTTTCTGAGCATATGCGAAAGGCAGGCAAAGCTGTTATGATCAAGAAACGTGGTCGTCCATCCAGCATTCTTGGAACTCCAACATCCAGCCGAGGCAGCACTCCCTCTCGTTTACCTGAATCTCCATTACCCACAAAAAGCCAAGAAAAACGCCAGCTAGGCATCAAGAAATCCCTCTGGAGTCGGTACGTACTGATAGGATTAGCCATTTTCCGATTTGAAAGAAGAACGCCCGACAAATATGTCAAAATTGTTCTAAATTTCGGTCTTTCACACTATGTGAAAAATGTAATGTCTTTTTGTGCTATAATGACAAACGAAATTGCTATAAAGAATTTCACGAGACATAAAATAGTTTTCTCCTAAATGCATACGAAGCCATATTTGAATGAAGATTATTTGAGTGGAATGCATACGAAGCCATATATGGCGTCATTCAAAAACTTTTAATATATAAGTTAATATTTTTTTCTCTTAATTTGATCTCACTATTTAAGCAAAAATAAACAGGTTTTCGCTAAAAAAAAAAATTTATTTCATCTCTTTCATAATTCATGCGGTAAGGGGTTAAACAACCCATCTGTTTGACATTTATGATATTTATAAACCACTAGCTTCTGCTCGCGACTTCGTACGCTTGGAATGCAGAATATAATTATGCTCTAAGAACAATCGTAATAAGATATTTTCCCAGAGTAAATAAGAGCATTTTTATTTTTAAGCCTATAGCACCATATTTATGTGGTATTTTTATTTTTTGTCTTTTGTAACTGGTCCACTTAAAATAAATGCTTTGACTTTGATTTTTAGTTGGAATTATTGCTAGAATTAAAATATTTGATAGAATTATATTGGTCGTAGCGTGATTTTTTATAGCCTACCGATTTCCGCGATAAATAAACTATCCAACAAAAACATATCTCTTCTTTTCGAACCAGTAGTTCCTGAGATTAGGACGTTCAACCAAACAAACAAAATCTTTAGATTTATAATATAAGTATGATATACAGACATCAGCCAGTTACAATTATATTTTATGTAGGGGAGAGGGGGGGCATAACGGGGTCGCGGGGCAAGACGGGGCAACAACATATTCAAGTAACTATGCGCATTATGTGTGTGTTGTTGTCGCTCAGGCGGTCATTTTGTGTCAATCTTCAATCTGACAGCGATCGCCGACCAGACCGCCCGCGATTTTTTTTTTACGAATTAAAACATTTTTCGAGGTCATTTCATATAATTTTTAGTGATTACGTAAACGCATGTAAAAAGGTAAATGTTCAAATTAAAAATTATTGTTTTTTATAGTTATTTACTAGAGATTCTACATATTGATGTATTTTGAAGAAAATCACGCTCTCTATAGGTGTGTTACTTTGATTAATATTTTAAAGTGATGTGTCTCATTGAGGCATAACAGGGACATGGCTATTGGGTGCGATGTGGTACCCCATTGTGCCCCGTAACTGATGTCCCCATTGTGCCCCTTTCAAGCCTTAATTAATGATCTGTTAATTTCATAACATAATTTGTTTTGTTTTAGGTGTAAAAATGGTACGTAGGTACAAAAATAACAGTTCGAGAAGAAGTTGGCCTTCCTGAATAGGGTACCCCGTACTGCCCCTCAATACTGCACAATGGGGTTTTCATAAGGGTTGCGAAAATTTTGATTAAAGACATTATTTGATTAGTTATTTCACAAATTTCTATGCCAAATGTTAGATTAATAAGTGACCAAAGTGCTATGATTAGTTTTCATTAATAAATATATTTTATTCATTCTTTTATTGTTCGTTATCCTTAAAGTCCCCGTTATGCATACCTTCCCCTAATGTATTTTACAAGAGTTTTGACATTTGGATTTAATTCGAGTAACAATTCTTCAGCTGGTAAGTTTTTTTGCTTGATATCAATCTACTTGGCTGCATGCAGAGTTATAAATTGAAATATTTTTTGCTGAACTCGCTTATGGGTTTTCATGAGAACATTTAGATGGCGGCTAGACTTTGATAAAGAAACATATTGTAGACGATACGATGTTCGTCTCAAGGCTCAAATCACAGATGTATATATAGAACTTAATTGATATGAAAGAAACAATTGGAGCGTGAAGCACGGTATGATGAATTAATTAATGTTGATTGAATAAAAGTAATGTTTTAACTTCAATACCATATTTATTTTGTACTCTAGGTATTTAGAACTTATCTTGTTCCATAGATTGAAATATAGCATCAACAGCCTTTAAGAGTCCTAGAGGACAGGCAATAAAAATTAAAATAGTCTTGAGAAAAATCTTGTAGTATCAATATATCGAACATGACAACTTCAGTCGATGCGAAAGACATGTTGTGACACAACTTACGAAAGAACTAACCGCAATATAAGTGATACATCATCAACCTATAATGTTCCCACTGCTGGGACACAGGCATCCTCTCTGTGAGAGGGAGTGGGCCATAATCCACCACGCGGGCCCAGTGCGGGTTGGTGGATTAAGTGACACGCGTACTGAAAATTACAAAAGCAATTGACAATTTGCCAAATCCTAATCACCATACAAAATGATACAATGTAACAAGTATTACCATACATTTAGCATGTTTACTAATGAACAATAAAATCTATTACTATCGACGACTACAATGTATGTTAATGGCTATTGAATCCGACGGAATAATCACTCGATCGTGTTAAGTTTTTGTGCTCATTGAGATTTGTCAATCAATCTGGCAGACATGGCGGATGTGTAGAATAAAACCAATGATATTAAATACGCAAAAAATAATAGTTTTTGTCGCGTCAATGGCCTGTAAGTTGGTCTGGTCACAGATACAGCTTTGATATACAAATAAAAACGACGTGTCATTTACACCGGCAAGAAATTGTTTTTTTTTTTTTATTCTAAAGAAGAAAAAGTTACTAATGGTATTTCACGATGTGACCTTCGGTTGGTTGATTTTCTTTTAAACCTAGACTTTAATAGGCACTATTATTCAGTAACGAATAATAGTGCCTATTATAGTCCGCGCTATGACTGAAGTCCTGACCTAACTTGTTGCAATGTCATAGACACTAGCGCCGCGTCAAAAGGACTTCCGGACCCGGACACTTTTTGAAAAAAGTATTCCGAGGTCTTATCATGAGTTTTCAGTTATTCTGACGTAAAGTAAACTGTGACTTTGACATTTTCAAATTTCAAGGAAAAAATTAGTTCCTTCTTCGCACACCAGAGGTGCTGTTCCATTTTTCCATACAAATAACGCTGTAAATACTGGAAAGACGCTGTAAAGTAAAATAGTGAAAACTCGTGATAAGGGTTCTGTTTTCTGTTACAGCAAATATAACGTTCATATATTCCGTAAAAGCGGCACCGTTTTTCTCACATTTCCAGAGTAAAATGTTCCTTTTAATAAAACACCAGTCACACATTTTCTTTCCAGCGTGATACAAAGAATAAATTCAGTCGCTTACGACCCAGCCCACGTTGCAGGAAAATAGATTATTACGGAACTTGGGGGCTGACGTACTTACACGGGCGACAGTTGCTAAACCTAATGCATTATTACTACACGTTGCTGTGATAACGCACTTTCAATAGGGTATTTTATAGCATAAATAATTTGAAAATCTGTTCAGTTTGACAGAGTATTGAAAAATAATGGATACGTATTTTTATTTATCCCACGTTTTTTTATTCAACGAATATTGACAAATATGAAACGCGTCGAATGTTGGATGTGGGGTTGTGACGTCATCATCATCATCAGCTATAAATGTTCCCACTGCTGGGACACAGGCCTCTTCTCTTTTCTGTGAGAGGTAGTGGCCCATAATCCACCACGCGGGCCCAGTGTGGGTTGGTGAATGTCACATGTCTTCGAATTTTTGGTTCTAGGACTTGCCGGTTTCCTCGCGATGTGTCTCTTCACCGTTTTGAGAGCAGTGGTGATAAAATAAATTACATAATGCGCCTGGCTGGGTTCGAACCCACAACCTACAACTTGTAAGTCGGGGCCGATACCACTGGGCCACCACTCCCACCACTGCTGTCATGTATCTCTGTGACGTCATAACACCTTTCAAATTATACCGACCACGTTAGCAAGTACCCTTATCCTTTTCGAATTTCGAAAAGGATAAGATTGACATAAACTACCAAAAAACTTTAAAAATCTTATTGACTGTCATAGTACCAAAACGAAATGTGATAGTAATGTAAAATTTACACTTTGTTCGTGCTAAAAGAGACACTAACTGTAACTTCTAAAACTGTCAACTGCAAAACGGCATCTGATGTTGATTTAAGGGTCGTTTAATCGTTTTGCAGTTACACTTTTTATAGACAAGTGTTCAACCGTGAACCGATGTTTAACAACTTTTTTGTAGTAAGACGGTAATAGTAGCTCTATCACAAGATTTCAGTATTTTATTTACAGCGTACTTGAAGTATTTACTGCGTTTGTTGTATGGAAAAATGGAACAGCGCCTCTAGTGAAAATGTCAAAGTTCCAGTTTACTTCACGTCACAAATACTGGAAAATCATGATAAGGCCCCTGTCTATATTTCGTTTCAGTGTTACCTAAGGTCAATGGTAAGTTCAGTTCTAGACTAGAGGAAAATGTTATTGAACTTTCCGCAGTTCCAGACATTTTTCCTAGAAACGGGGCTACCCGCCCTGTGTCTAGACTCTAGACTATTCTAGCACATATTATCTACATCACATTGAAATGAAATGTTTGAACTGAGCCTTTTCACAAGATTCCTTTAAAGTATACGCTAAATACTTCAAGTAGGTAAGTTTACTTCGAACGTACTTGAAGTACTCACTGCGGTATTATGGAAAATTGAAAAACTAATTTTTAAAAACTAATTTTTCCATCAAATTAACGACAAAATTCCCGTTTATTTTACGTCACAAAACGTGAAAACTCGTAATAAGGCTTTGGCTTTGTTTTAACAACCTTTATTGGTTAATTTCCTATTTATGAAAATGAATCGGAATTACCAAACAAAACAGTGGCCAGGTTTTATGCTGTCTACCACAAGTGTAACTCGACATTTTCAACACCTACTTGAACACATTCATGAGCCCACAAAACCACGAAAAAGCACGAAAGCACCCGAACAAGCGTCAGTAATAACTTGAAACGTGTCGTGAATGCGTACGGAGGCGTGTCGCACAAGCCTCTCCACTCCGCCCATAAACTAGCTACATGCTCCAATAGCTTTTAAAAATACTTCCAATCACCCTTATTAGTATTAAATAGGCAATGTCGGGTAATGGTGACAAATTTGTCAGATAAAACGAATGTATCTTGAATATTAATATCTTTTAATGAAAATTCCTTGCTTTACGTACGTACGCGGTAATGGCTTCCGATCGAAAGACATTTAGACTGTTGGGTAATGGTCATTCGGATGACGATAATTTTAATTGTTAATGACTTTTTGGTCCGTGTTCGTATCGCTACGGCCCGTAATAATTTGGAATAATTACTGAACTTGACTAAATTTTAATTATGTTAATTCGAAACGTAACGTCCAGAACACGCCTTGATGTGAAAATTGAAATTGATGTCGTAAAACCATTTCGAATCCGTTTCTAATTCTAATCAATTTACCTGATGCTCATTCATCATTCATGATCATTGATCATTTACTGTTGATACGTGGAAAAAAACTGCAGTCAAACATTAGTAGTTAGTACCAAACAGGTACATTTGTAGTTAAGAGCGGACGGACACGATCGAACCAAATACGTCAAAATCAACGCGTGTCAATTTTATAAATGAGCTGTGTCGGCTTTGATCGCGGCCGCGTGGCCCCGGACCGTGGGACCCCGGCACGCAGCTCGCGGCCCACATCGCCGGCCCAAGTGCCGCCAAGTGCCCACAATGACGTACATTTGGGACAACAAGTACTATAGTTACATGGTAAAATGGGCTCTTATAGCACGTGTGGGCGGCGGGCGCACAACTTGTATCAACGTAATTGTGGTGAACTTTGATCCAACTTACTGTAGATTTGAGACGCCGCCGACGCTAACGGAAGCGAAACGGGTTCTGTAATATCGCACTTCTGTACCCTCACTGGTTAGCTAAGTAAACATTTGTTAAGCTCGATTCAAATTCCTTCAGATAAAATACACCAAATGAAATATCTACTACCTTTTCCAGAAAAGTGTCGTCGAAATCGAAGGGTCTCCCGTAATGGTGGCAAAGAAACTCGGAACGTAAAAATACATTCCAAACGGACATTTACATAAAGAGACAAGTCGCAGGGCAGCTTAAAAATCAGGACGTGTCACGAAGCGTCTAGCAACACTGGACTTGTCGACCTTCGCCGACACTGATTGATATTGATAGAGGAAGCCCGACACCTCGGCGGCCGCCCGAGCCCGGATCAACCGCGCCGAAGATTGATACGGTGACCCTACGTTTTCGTGGGCCCTCGCTAAACATATATTGCGAGACTTTCAATTACGAAATGCCTGCGACATTCCTGTCTGTTGCCGTCACTGTATGTACTGGAGTTCAGAAGGAAAATGTGGGTTGATTTTCATTGTTGAACTTGACAGCCTTCGTGTTGGGGTGCGAGAAGTCTCTTAGGTGTCTATTTAAATTATCTGTACCCTGGTAAAGGACGCATATTTTTTCTGCAGTATCTTAGGGTAGGTACAAGTTATTTTTTTCAAAGTTTTCATAGGTATTCCTATCAAGGTAAGGTTCAAAATACATTGCACCAATTCGGCAACTGTACCTATTTGGTTGATACGATTAAAACAGCTCTAACTCACACGTGGCGCCTGCTGCCTGAAATGCCTGAAACCTCGGAAAGTTCAATCAATCTCATTTAAAGCCCGGCTCGACTGTACATCTATAATGGATGTCGTATCGAACAAAATTGCCGAGGTTACGTAAATCGAACACTGTCTAATGCTGTGTATAGAGTATAGATCGATTTGGTATATAATGTATACCAGGGTTCATTTGGTAACGTATGGGGAAGGCCATCGTTCGGCAAAGGATATGAGAACACTGAAACGCTGATGAAAAGTGTTTCATCAGCGTCATTTAAAAACGTCACTGCATTTTCCACAAAAGAAAGTCTGATAAAAACTGCAAAATGCTTTAAAAATTACCTAGACATTATTCAGACCAGGAAAATTACCGGAGTATCAAATATCAAGATTTTACGGTCAACACTGGATAGCTCTAAAATAAGACGCAGTGCACAACGGCGCGTCGTTTGTTTTACCGGCCGCGTCGCCCTGGGCGACATCTGTCGGCGCGGCGGGCAGACGACTCATTAGCATTGTTACCGAGGCTTGCAACACTAGCCGCCTGGCGACAATTCCGTTTCCACGCTAGCCAACTATTGCGGTGTCACTAAGGTACTAACAAAACCAGAATCTGCATTGCTTAGAATATTGAATAGGTTTTGCTATATACGGGTATCTTGTTGCGAGGTGGTGAATTCTTCAGTAGACCAGAACTTTTGATCAATAGGCAAAAAAAAATAGTAACCCATTCTTACTGAACACTGAACACATTATTTTTGATTGTCTTGGCTCTCCGATTTATTTTATGCCTCGTAATTGCATTGAATATGCGGTTAATTATTCAAACATATTTATTTGTTTGAGATAAACATCTGTGGTATTTAAATAATATTATGCAGATTTTAATCTTCATGTCTTACGTAGCTCGTAAGACGCATTGCAAATTAATTGCGACATAACGTCTATTCTAAGTTAACTTATTTTGAACCCTTCGTAATTAAGTACAAACATTCTCCATTTCCAAGGAATCTATAAAGATCCCAATGTAAGCGGAGAGCGTGTGTGCATGACTTTAGAGTTAGGTCGGTACGGCTACAGCGGTGAAGCGAAACTTTTATAGAGCGAATAAGAGCAAAAAGTTGTGAACGCTGCCGATGCCGCCTCGGCTTACCGAAAAATGACATGTCGAGCGATAGGGACGGCCAGCGAACACTTTTTAAACGGAGCACTTCAAACTTAATACTCTGCAGAAATAAAATGAAAGAGAAACCCGACCCCTACACTTTCAGTACAAAATGTGAGGCCATCCTTAAAAAGCGTATTTCACTGTTGAATTCGAGCCAAATTGATTTAAATTATTCGATTAGTTGGCAGTTTTAATCGGGTCCACATTACGCAACGCTCGTTCATTGATTTGATGAATATGCTATTTAACGTCGTGATACAAAACACATTACAGCGTGCCTTCTGAATGAAGCAAAATGGCCAGAGGAAGTTCAAAGCACTTGCAACGTGACGAAAGTGGAACACTCGGGGAATATATTACGCTCCAGCTGGGCGAAGCTCGCCCTTCTGCCAAATATTTGTTAGACTCCGGAAGGTCAAGGTGGCGGAGAAGTAGGCCACGCCACGCCGTGAGATACAGCCCATAAATCCCACCCGGATGGTGTTGTCACTTCAGTGCTTCAGTCGTAAAAACTTCGACGTATTTGGAATTTATTTCAACTATCCTCATAAATATATATTAGATCGGAGTAGAACTCTTCCTCACATATCAATTACCATAAATTCCGGGAATTATGCAGCGCGTCGTAAGTGCAAATCGAATGTTTCCAAATAGGGCAGTTGCATCGTAACGCTGTAAGTCATGTGCATTCAAACCGCGCATGTTTAACACACATTACTTAACACGCATTATAAATAAATAACTCCCCTTTTACATTCTTCTAAAGAGTTTACTCGGAAATTGGTTGTCCGCAACAATCAAATCTTATGTGTAGGTACTTTGTATTCCTCAAATGCAAACCATATTATCTTTGTATTCTCAATTTTATTTCCCACGGGACCTTCATGTTTTCTCTATTACGTCCGTTTTAACAAAAATATGTAAAAGAAAATGTTGCAGTACTAGACTAGCATAAGAACGATTTTATTACTTCAGAAGAGCAAAGAAAAGTGAGAAATTTTTTCAGAGGTCGCAGACGTAAAATTGAAATATGTAGTTGTGTAAGAATTTATATTGAAGCAATGTAGTGTACGATAGCTGACTCAGACTTCCCCGGGTACCTTAAAATCGAACAAAAGAGAGTTAGAATCGATACCGCTTGGCGTCGGGAAGTGAATCGGAACGAAGTATTCGAGTTATCGCAATATTATATCCAGTGACAATTCGATCGGTGAAGTGGCTTGTCACGCACTGATTTGCAAGGCATGTGACCTGTCGAGCTCCATTATGTATGTACATACATGAATGTTATTGCTTCTCATATACCAGTATGGAGACATGCACTTAGCATAGCGGGAGAGTTTGTATTGCATTACCTATCTTTCATTTGAATAATGGAAAAACAGAGATGTTCGGAAATACAGAAAACAACTGAAAAGACGCAGTTTAAGTTCAATTTAATTTTATCAAAGATATTGTGTTTTCCGCCCAACTCCAAAAAAAAAAACAACCTATCCTTATTTCACCAAACATTCGACTGACCATGAAAACCGCATGACATAATCATAATTTTTCCTCTCATAATAATTTGGCTCTTGCGGTAGGTAACGCGACTCTCCCAAAGACGTCGCACACATGTGGTTTTCGCAGCGTGACGCGGCCGGATCTTCTAAATATATATTTATGTTGAGCGGACGCGGTGAATACAGGAAAACGGTGAGACATTACCGATAGGTACGCACTTTCTAATGCGAATCCATTCAAGGCCACTGAATTTCACTGAATCATGATGTGATCAGACGTCAAATGGAATGGAATCTAAAGGAATATTTCGTGAAAGGGCTAAGTAACTCTTAATGGATTTGAGATGTACCCGAATACCTATGTTTATGGCATTTTGATGTAATAAAAATACGTCTAAAATCTTTTAAACGACTTCAAAAAAGAAAGTAGATTCTTTGTTCGACCTGTATGTATGTTTAAATCATTTATATGCATCATAATTTATATGCACAAAGGGTGTATTAACTTACCTATAGAAAATGTGTTGTTTTTCTTAAACGTCAATGGGAGTATGAGAGCATAATTATAAATGTAAGTGGGGAAAAGCACTTTTTTCTACTCCTTTTTCACGAGTTTGTTTGGTTGTCGAAACAGAAAAATTATGAAGCAAGACAATATTTTAGAAAAAACAAAAAGTTTTGCATCAAATAATTACTCTAACAAATTAGGTCTACAAATTAGGTCAGGATACACATAATAGCTGCAAGTCCAACCTCCCAGCTCTAGGTACGGTCCTGAACTTCTAACTAGCCGGAGTACATCTAATTAATTAGCAAGGTACACGAGAACTCCTACATCCCAAGTTATTTCGAAACCGCGCTGAATTTCGATGTCTCTATTTACGAGTATGCTAGTAGGTGATATTAAGTTACTGCTAGCAGTCACAGTAGAAAATGTCTTTATTCTATTCTCGAAATGACGAGAGAAGTATTTCGTTCACTGGCAAATTGTCTTATCATGAACTACTAGATTATAGTAACACTGTCTAAACACCACCATTCTGAATCGGTCAACGAAGAACGGTCCAGAGAGGAAGGCACATTTGCTTATGCCTATTATTAGATACCTTAATAATTATGTATATTATTTGCCTCTCTTATGTTCTTAGTTCAATGAATAATGCTCCAATTTGAGTCTCAAATAAACACGTAATTAGGCCGTCATTACCCTGTATCTGGAAGCTATAAGCAAGATTACTTGTTTAGTAACGATTTGCCATCGAGATGTGTGTGAGGAGACCCGCAGTCAGACTCTCAATTTATCGCTTGATTAGATTCATTTAATCCATGACACTTAAATGGCTCTCTTCCTGTACCATCGGAACTCGCCATCATACCTCGTTAAAGATAAGGATTTGACGGAAAATGATGGCTCCCAGTCGAGTACATAGATTGAATAGCCCCGGGATTCGCTGCCGTGGGAATGTTATTGAAATTCATTTTTCGTTTAAGATAACCCGGTTACGAGAATCGTGGGTGCGAACCCAAACACGTCGTGTTTAAAGGCCTTTTATAGCATTCCAAAGAGGTGTGAACAAAAAGTTCTACTTTATCTCAGAAATTCGTAAAATATTCCAACAAAATTGAACCGACCGAGGCTTAATTACCCTGAAAAAAAAAAGTAACAATAGAGCAACGTTAATTAAGATGTACGAGTAAGTCAGTATTATATAATTAAGTCAAGTTTCTGTCAGAGTAGACACGAAATTACTATTTACAGATCACAGAGCGTTTTAAACATATGTTTTTGAGTAGGTAATAAAGACTTGCTTAAAATCCGGCCATTATCTTAAGTTCTTAAGTGCAACTATGTTAACAATTTTAAGAAAAGTTAAAGAGCTTTTGTCACGTAAACTGTGAGACAAAAATGAAACATAATTCACAGGTAAAGAGATTATTTTAACAGGTACCTTCATAACAAAGATGTCAGTACTGGGAACTATATTGACGTAAAAAAAGTGGATTATAAGTATTTTACAACAGTTTACAAAGCTAAAATAACGTTCGTAGAGCAAATGAACATACAGTTGGTAAGTAACGGATAGCTATCGGAAATGGAGCGAACATGAGCGAATTAAAACGAGCTCGCACATTACTGTTTATAGTGTTTATGACTAGCAGGATGAACAGGATCTGCTGTTTGACGGTAAATATAGCCAATTTTATACAAAAGTGTGTGTCTAGTCTAACTAGGTCTTTAGCCGTTTCAGCGAAAATAAGCAAAACTTAAAAACGTAAAAGAATTGTAGGGGAAACAAACGATGAGATAATGTCAGTCAGTGCCTTGTATAAAAGTGGCAGGGGATGACAGATGCCCGTATTCATAGCAGGTGTTTAGTAAGTAAAAAACCTAGATAGAAGATCACCAACTAGTTAGCCTTACGACGTGAATGGCAAACACAGAATTTAGCAAACATGACGACGCTTGAGAAGGTCTTTGTCGTGTCTTACGGTTGATTTCAAGATGATGAAGTTTACAAGCAAAATGTTACTATAAATTGATATTGTGATCAAAAAAGATAAATGGAAGGCATTTAGGTATTTTTTTCGCAAATGCCGATAACCCCAAATAAATAATTGAGCACACGATATGTTTAATATCAATAAAGATCAAAGTATTCTTTTGATATTTTCAACCATTAATTAATTATACATAATAAATAGGGACCCCGTAAATGTCAATATTGTTTCGTATTAAAAGCTTCATTAGTTTCGGGGTCACTAAGGGCTTTACGATCATCGATCGCGTAGTCTACAATCCATTTTTTTATATGGTAAAACACCAAATGACTTACAACCCTGGGTTCTCGTAGCCCAGGGTAGTCCAGAACCCTTAAATAAATTATGAGAGGGGCTTGAGAATATAGTAAAATATGAATAGATTAGATATAAATATACGCAATGAGGACCATTTGCTTAATCATATGACACTTAACTCAGTGGCCTTGAACATTGAATCATTTTTAAATGGTGCCTGAGGCTCCAAAACCAAATTCTTCATGTGTCTGGAGACGGACCCTGTTTTAAAGTTTGCAATGTTATGTATGCCAAAAGCATATACTCGTATATTTTAAATGCTTGTTTGGGTTGGGTTGATAAACATAATTATCATTATGTTTATGACATTTGTCTAAAATGCTTCGTTACTCCACAAATTCCACAATGGTAAATATGTCAAGTAACCCCTACTTGACATATTCCCGTAAGACCTGAAGACGTTTCCCAAATTAAGGCTTATTGGTGTTAAACGGACAAACCAATTTCGGTAGCTAAGTGCCATCTGATATGGACTGGTCGGTTCCTCTTTCCCCAACTATGGTTCTGTGCTTCCCAACTTTTCCTAACACGGCATATTCCTACAGGTACAAAGATCCTTGCCCAACATTTTAAATTCGTTTCCTAGCTAGTAGTGGAACAGGTGGTCGAAACCCATCGAACTGGTCGCTCGGTCAGATTGTGTGGTGACCCGAACACTATCGGTTTCACATCGGACCGCTCGGGGCTTCCCGGATCCGATTACTTCGACCACAATGACTCACAGGGTTAAACTCAAAGGTCCGATCGATGGGAATTAACCCTTGCTAACGATATCCCAAATTATATTCCACAAGATCTTCGAACCGGCCTCTGTAATTTAACTAGGCATTTCTATTAGTTACCAAATGTTAGGCTTTTAACATTGTGCGCTATCTCGCAAATATTTCTCGTCGCCGTCACAACAAACATGTTTGTCTGGCAACAAGAACAAATTAACCTTTATATAATCTAATATCGGTACATCGTACGGTACATTCCTATGAGAGAGTACCTACGTCCGCCGTGAACCTGCCGATAACCCTCGCCTACCGCTCTCAGATACAAACGGCCGGAGGACCACGCGAATAATTAGCACAGGCGTCTTATCGTACTTTAATTAATTCTGTTGGGAGATTGGGACTTCCCGATCGATGAGAAGCCGGACAAATGTACCACCCAATTCAATTTAATACCTAATCAGAAGGATACAGTTCCCTGATCGGGTTATATTCAATTATTTCTGTCTCAAATTCTGTGAATGGTAAAATATGAAAAGTATTTATATTTTATTATTTTTTCTCCATGTTTATGTAAACGTAGTCGCCATTCATTCAGTTGTCCAATAAAAAAAGCTGTTAACGCTTTAATTGCTCGTAATCACGCTATTAACTAAGCAAGTTCGTCTAATGGCGGCTGTAAATATCAAAACACATTCATGATACAACAGAGGAAAGTATATCATGTGTCCCGTCCATAACAATCAGACTACCCTCCAACCGGAAGCTCTAAGTATAAATGGCTATTAGACGTAACTTCCGTTATAATTCCACCTTCTTTTATCATATTCCTTAAATTCATTTCGGTTAATGACTATTATGATACAAATACGTTTCGCTTCAGAAGCATTTCTGAGAAGACAAAGGGAAATAAGTGTTATAAAGATAGCACACAATAGCCTGGTGCCACCCTTGTTGATAATAACACTTTTTAATGCACAAAAGTTTGTCAAAACGTATAAACAAAAGTTATGGTGCGCCCCTACGTGGCGGCCGTGGGTGTACCTGCGCTCAGGTAATGGCGGCGCCCACAATGGCATTCCGAGCATCCGAAATGAATCAAAATTCGGCGCAACAACGATGACTAACGCCTCGGACCCTTCTGATAAATTACAATAATAATGGCCACCTCTATTGTTGTTATTGGGGATGATTTCATTAGGATGCGCCCGCGCACCTGCCTCCCGACCCCTAGCCGACCGCGACGCTGCTAAACGTTACCGTTAACTGTCAAACATATGATTAGTGTTTCTAGTTAATTGGATAACAAAAACTACCAGCCGTGACTTTAAATTACAAGTCAGTTAATAGCAGCGGGGTCGAGCAGGGCAGCGCCACGGAATTAACAAGTGTATCCCTAAATGTCATTTATGGACAGGTCAGACGTGTTTATTGGAGTGAGCCAACAAGTCGTCCCCACTAAAACGACTGGTTCCATTATTTGTACGCGGCGGCGACCTCCCGCGCCGACGGGAACAATGAAAGTGAGAGAGGGCAGGAATGCAGGCGGGGGTGAGGGCAGGTGCGGCGCGGGAGCGCGGGCAGGGGGGGGCGTAGCGTTCCCGGTTCCCAGGCGAGGAATGCCAGCACGAGCAACAAAGCCTACCCGCCGCCATTCACCCCGCGCCCCCCCTCCGCACCGCTAGCGGTTCCGTCCCAGACACGTAATTTTTCGTGACTTTCCCCTAAGTAGCTTTTACGATGCCGTGAATCGGTACTCGATAAGTTCGATATTCAAAAATGGTCGCGTGCCCCCATTCGTTAGGCCGCAAAAAGTAAATTCGCTTTATTTTTACCAACGTGATCGGCTAATAAATTATGTACGAAATGCGGTCTACAGCTACCCAGTACACTGCACAGTGCACACTGTATGGAATTCATTTTGTACCGGCGGACGTCGCGTCAGGTCATGCGACTCGCTGTTATGTAGCGCAAAAATAATGTACAACATACTGTGTGATTATAATAAGTGTTATTGTTCCATTCATGCAGACCGGTCGAGGTTCAGGGTCGGGTGTCCAATAGCACAGTTATTACCGTGCCAATAGCGAACAGCTGACTCTTAATTTATTGCTATTTTAATATTACACACGTTTTCTACACAGCTAGGGT
The DNA here is from genome assembly GCA_954870645.1 of Agrotis clavis. NCBI lineage: Eukaryota > Metazoa > Arthropoda > Insecta > Lepidoptera > Noctuidae > Agrotis > Agrotis clavis. The sequence continues at coordinate 3,821,785 of OX940919.1, read as the reverse complement.
TTACCTTACATTAGGTTTACTTAAAACACGTCATACTCAAAACAATGGGCATCAATTTACAGAACGCACACAACAGTATCACTTGAATAAGCACATTTTTAGAAATGTTAAGGAAATAACACAAAATGTTAGAAAGGATTGTGGGAACTCATACCTAATACCTAGTCAGGTGGCCTACCAAAGCGTGAATAGTTCCACTCTGGGAACGAGATGGCACTAGACGACTTGTATAGCTCTGTCTCTTTCCCACTGCCTAAAGACTCACGCTTATGGCGGCCACACACGTTCAAGTATACTTGCGCAAATCCAGACTTGCGCAAGTATACTGTAACGTGTGTGGGAAGATACTTGCACAAATTTCTAATGCCGGCCACACACGTTCAAGTATACTTGCGCAAATCCAGACTTGCGCAAGTATACTGTAACGTGTGTGGCAAGATACTTGCACAAATTGCTAACATTGTCACTGTCATGTGTTTGTGCATGTCTAGATTTGCACAAGTATACTGGTACGTGTGTAAGACGTCATGGTAGGCCACCAGTTCATAATAATATGATTTTTAATTCACCACCACGTTAGCCACCTATTACAGATATTTTTAGATTTCAATCAATAGGCCATTATTCTTTTTTTGAAATTCTCAGCGGGCAGTGGCCAGCATTGATTCAAATGTCACCATAAAGATTTTAAATGCGTTCATTTCATTTTCTTTTTTTTATTTACAAATGGAACTTCATAAATTTTCAATTATGTTGATATTGTTTTGTTTCGTTGTTGCCAGGTTGTCAGTTTTAATAATAATTTAATTCCGACATTAATTTTATTATTGTTTAAATTAAACGCATTCATGGTGGTCTTCAATTTGTATTTCTGTCTGAAGATTTTTATTTTTTGCCTCACAAACAGTGACAGAATTATTATTTCATTAACCATTTTTCCTTGTTTTATGTTTGCAGCGTTAATTAATATTGTAATCCAAGCAGTTAAAAATGTCCCCCAAACAAGAAGACTAATGTGAGTTTTACGAGTCAAGGGACAGTAACGTTGTTTTTATCGGGAGCCACAGATAAACTGACAGGTGGAAAATACGTTTTAATTTTAAAACTTTTTACTTCATTTGGCTATCGCGTCGGTGTTGCCACTATGTTTACGGAATGATTCATGTCAATCATTATCTGTCTGGGAATGTTCTATGTAAGTTTACATATATTTAAAATTAACTAATTCAATTGCAATAACTTTAAGTTTGTTTAGAGGATTCTAAACAAACTTAAAATTATTGCATTAAATTAGTAGATTAAAATAATTATATTTAAAACAAATCAAATCAGTAAAGCAATTAAATTATGGTTCGTCAAAAAATAATAAAAACTACTCATAAAATCAAACAGACCACCCTGGAACATTCCTGGCACAAAAGATCCCAGAAGACTTGCCGCGTTACCACGCTGAATGACCAGAAAAGAACCAGCGAGTCCAAAACCGAAGTCTCTGACCAATTTCCCTCACGAAAACCTTAGCCTCCTCTCCCCCTAGCAAGTTTACATAAAATGTATACCTATTGTAATGTATGTATACTCGTAGCTCTTAATCAAGTGTTATCAGGAGTTATGTAAATACATTGTTGTAGATGCTGGTTGCTAGTGGTCCGTTAAATTAAATATTAAATTCTGCGTCTTTAAATCCATTTTTCACGATCGATTACCTCTTCCTTTTTTTAACCAGCGTCTACTACAATGTTTTAACAATTAATTATGCTTTGTCTATGATCTCTTACGATGACAAACTGTTACTATTGTCATCGAGTTGTAGCCCACTAAATTGACTCATCACTGAACAATGAACATCTTTGATAGATATGGCAACGAACGAATTCATTTAAATGCAATTTGATCATGATCGATAAAACTTTGACAGCAATCATCGACAGTCAACACGCACATTGCGCAGCGTAGTTTTTACATGAGCGACTTCGGCCTTTCAAAAAAGGAAGTTAAGCTCCTTGTCTATGCCTCGCAGTCTGCGATGGCACTGGTTGGGTTGCGTGGAGAGAAAACGTTCTGTTTATTCATATAAACCACGGACAGAGAGCGCATTTCTTTTTTTTTTTCTTTTAATTTTTGGGGACTTTTATAACGCACAGCGCATGTCAGTCAGCGCATTTCTTGGCTGGTAATCTTGGTACATAACATATGACAGAAAACTGTGGTCAAAGGAGTGCTTTTGAGACAATTTTTCCCATTACTCATACATGTAAAATAATGAACCTATCAGCTCTCTAAGTCTCTTCTTCTCTTCAGTCAAAACCCATGACGGTAAAAGGTTGTTTTGGGTCCATTCTGCAAACTGAACGAAGAGAGAATCGTGAATGAATAGCTAATGGCGTTGCGGGAAATGCGAAGTTCGTGCTTTTCCCGTTTTAGACCCCCAGGACTATGAACGAGACTGAGGAAATACATACTATGTTTATTTTATAATACACAGAAATATTTGGCAAAGACCGTAGCGTCCATGCTGGAACTTAAAAACATTTCATATTTTTCTGTTCATTACTCAAATAGCATAGATTATCTTAGATACGAAGTCCGTCAGACATTCATATAAGGGCGACACCGGAGATCAGCTGGGTGACGCGTGTGTGCCACCCGACTCCCGCAGACACCAGACGACATTGATATCATCTGTTAACACTCGACACACCGCTACGTAATCATAGTCCAAGACTTTCTAATTGGACTGCGGTTTCTTCAGTTAAGGAGTTACTCGATTGCGTAGAAATAGAGCTGGAGATCATTGGGTCGCGGTGGCTTTTTGCTCAGAGTAGGCCTGTATCCCAGCAGCGGGAACCATACAGGTCAGTTGCAGTGAGCTGCAGAAAGGCAAAATCACTGGCAATTACGAATGCTTCTTTCGCTAATATCGAACCAGGACAATTCAGTCAAAAATCGAAACAGTACCCTTAGTACGAGTTTTCAGTAGTTGAGACGTAAAGTAAACTGGAACTTAGACAATTTCAAATTGACGATTTTCAAGGAAAAAATTAGTTCCTTCTTCGCACACCAGAGGCGCTGTTCCATTTTTTTATTCAAGAAACGCTGTGCATACTGGAAAGACGCTGTAAAGTAAAAGAGTGAAAACTCGTGCTAAGGATACAGGTGTATTTACACCGTCTTTACAGAAGTCTTTTAAAATCAAGTTTCACTCAAAATAATAAATTCATAGATTACATGATGAGAAAATTGAAGCAGCAAGACTAAAAAATACCCATTATAAGTAAAATCAACTCTTTATATGCGATCGGAAAGACTTCACTTTCGAGATTAGTAAGTAACTGAAACGAACCTAGAAGATCAACATGTACAAGGTTCTGACAAAGATTGGAGATGCCAAACGAAACGTCAAAATCAGTGCTACTAACTGAAAAAAACCCAAAATTATTACACGTGTTCCTTTTACTACCAACCTACGGCAAATAAGAAAATTGGAAGTGATTACAATACACCCCATTGGGATTCCAAGTTATAACTTACGTTTAGGCCCAACTTTGGGTAACTGCTCTAACTCACAGAACAGAAACAAATCTTGGAATATTTAAAATTGTGCATGCCAAGAACTCATTAAAGCAAGAAGTTTTACACTTAACCCTAAAACGCCAGTTGTAAAACATAAGTTAAACGGAAGCCTATGGTTAATAGCTCCTGTAATAACTACATGGGCTCTTAAACATCAGTGTGTTGAGACGAAATAGCAGTCGCAAATATCATCGTTAATATTACCATTCTGGTCGAAACTAGACGTCTGACAACGAGCCTTACGAAGGGGTATCATTATACCCATTACTGGATTGTAGGGGTCAGATAGGCAGACGCTTCGTGTAAAGTTTTGGTATTCAGCTGCATATGGTTAGACTGGAAACCTACTCCAATATGGTTGAGAAAAGAATAGGAAGATGATATGAGAAACTAGAAATAAATTAACACATTTTGGGTACTTAAAACACCACGCAGTGCGTTTTAAAAAGAGAAGTTAATGGGAAGAAATGGAATAGAAAATGTTCATTGAAGAATTGACATCAGCACCAAAATACGTAAGCAAGGGAATATGCAATGAGAAAAAGAAGGCAATCAAGAAAAAAAAAAGTTGTATCAAGAGCAAGGGAGAGGGATGAAACTGGATTTTCCGTTGCTTGCAAAACGCAGCCTAACGGCTCTTTGGAGAGTCGTTCCCTAATACCGGCAAACAATGTATTATACGTTACGTGCGATATGCATATCGTTGCATATAGACATTTATAGGCATACTTACATTACATCGTATGTACTCTGAGACCCGGCAATCTGCTAGTGCATTGCACTTAGTGATACTACACCTAGTTAATGTATAATTAGCTCTTGGTCCATATCATTATTTCAAGGTACGACATAATTAATTTTAGTGCGATTATAAATATGTTAACGGACCAATCTTGTCAAAACTAAATTTAATTAGGCAAAAAATGTATGTAGAGCCCTTTCAATAAAACTTTATCACTCAAAACTTATTCGTGAGTACAAAACTTGGTAATCTGAAAGCTTTCCATCAATAGCTTGACTTAGAGACCCTGAACATTTGGAGGTGTTTATATAACCGCACCTGGTACATCGTTATCATCAGCTGTTACGTTGTGCCTGACGAAGAACTCTCCGGAGAGGGCACAAGGCACTCCGGCGCCTGAGGACAGCCTCCCACTCGCCACCACCACCAACATCACAACTAAACACCTCATGGTCACCAACACTCAAAAAGACGAAAACAAAGTTCTCAAATAAACTGAGTTGTGTACACTCGCGAGCGCGCGTTCGTCGAGTCGACCGGAGAGCGCGGCGCGTGCTCCCTCATCGATGCGCCTTCCCGGACTGACGGACTGACGGCCGACACAGCCAATGAGCTCGTCCAACCGCACCGCGCATAACTTTTATTAGAACTGAAAATAAAATAAAGCTTTTCGAATTCCGAAACTGGTAATAATTTAGCGATTGGACAATTATCTCGATGACGTCATGAACCGTGTAAAATATTTTAAGATGTAAAAACTTAAGAGTTGCCAGAATTATCGCATAGCTTGGAGCGAGCGTCACGAATAAAATTGTCGAATTTTGGTACGAATCATCAAATCGGCGATTGTCGGAGCTTTTTATATGGCTGTAAAGTGTAGTAAAAAGTGTAGGTATCGTAGTTTTTTTGCGCGTCGGAGTTGTTTGTAGCATTCTAGTGAGACAGCGAGACAGTCGGACGTAGCGTGTCGTGCTCTGCGGGTATGCGCGCGCACGCCTATCGAGCGTCCGCCACTAGTCGCTCATCCACGCTAAGACATGACGGCTCGCGGCTGCTACACGCTCTTATAACGATATACTAAATAAATATTAGCACAACAAGTTGTATTGTCTTTCATTGTGATTGAATCGACCACAGTGTAGATAGTTATTAGGAGGATAACCAAATGCTTTCACAACACTTATAACTATTTTCCTATTGAACAGATTGCAGATAAACTCGGAAAATACTATTACATCAGATAAGTAAAAAACACTATTTGAGGAAACCAACGGAGCACAAACACTAGTCGTTAAGATTTTCTCACAATTAGTTCGAAAACAATTGACAAATAACCCATGAACTCCAAAAACACAAGTTATACAAAGTAATTAAAATATATTTTTAATCAAAATAATCAAGTTAACAACTTGTAAATCGTAAAAGTAATGGCTGTATCATAAATAGTTTATCTTTCATCTACAAAGCTATCCTAATGTTCTCAGATATGACGAATATAATGAAGCAGACATGCTTCGAATACCGAACACAATAATTAAATGTTTCTAAAAGGCACAATTTCCAATGTCAAGGATGGACTCACGACCTGCATACGAAACTAAAGCATCCATAGACAAACCAGCCTTCTTCTTATAACCTTTTTTGTAGTAATAGACAATGGTAGAGCGCCGAAACTGACCCATTCGGATGATGAATGCGTGGAGATGGCATATTTTTAATTTATCACCGATAGATAATCCAGGTACGTTCATTGAGGTTCTTTGGTCCCGTCGCCGCCCGCCGAGCCACCATTGTTAGCGAGTAAGGACGGAGAACAAGGCACGAGCGATAGCGGGTTACGTTTGTAAAGGAATTATGTATTTGGATAGTGAGTTTTTATCTTAACAGGTTCTTCCGTCTAAAAATTAAATGAAACTTTGATAATCCCACGTAAATGCTGAAAGTAGTAGGTAGTTATCATCTACATGGTTTTTTCCCAACTAAGTTGACATTGAGATCGGTTTCCAGTCTAATCGAATACATCTTGCCAACCAGCATATTATTAAGTAACAATACTCGTATAACATAATTGATAGAGGCACACTAGAGATTCGCTTACCGAATGTTCAAAGGTAATCGACACCTCCGAAGTAAACTTAGTAGAATTAACTTAAGTAAGTTATAAGTATTCCTTTTGAAGGTTACTTAGTGTGGAAATAAGTAGGTAATAAACATAATCCCGATGCTCTGTAATCGGATTACAGGAATTCAGGAAACATGTTTTTTTTATACGCAAAGTCATTACTTTAAATTATAAGCAGTGTTACGCACTCACAACACTACTTATAATTTCAGAACCCTTAAAAAATGACCCACTTTTGTTTCACAGAGTACAGAGAGGTCAAAGTCGAGTCCCACGTGTGGGAACGTAATATTCAGATTTTACGTAATTTTAATATAGTTCATAAGGGACTTTTTTCTTACATAAAAAAGTCCTTGTACTACGTGTGTTTGTTCCTTTTTTACGGAAAACGACTGCATGGATTTGGATAAAGGACATACAGATAGTTTTTTAAGCTACATTATATCGGTATTACAATCGTGGAACAATTACTCAACTCCACTCGGGCAATGCCATGAGCTATGATCATAGATTAATAAATAAATTTTTCATACTCATACTCTGAAAGTAGGTCATTACATGTCTTATTAGCTTGAAAGTTATCCATTACAGGCCTAGGGAGAATCGCTTTCAACTGAAAGCTGTCAAATTTAAGAAAAAAAAACTAGTTCTGTTTTGACATTTCTATTGAACCATGTTGTAACTATTTAAACAGCCACTAATTTACAGCGCGATTTAAAATTTAATAACATTAAGTTAAATAATATTACGGCTTTAATATAACTTAGTTTCAACTATTTCTCTAAAATAATTATTAATGACCAACATGAAAAATACAACAACAAAATAAGCGGGATGGCGACAATCCGATCAACACTCATTTTTTCTTGAGCTCATATTAATTATGTTTTTATTTTTACTTTCCTCGTATTCGTAATAAAAGCACGGTGTTTATAACCTCGGGTAAATTACTTATTTAGTCCCTCGAACTAATAGCGCCCTCACAACGTTACGGGCGCCAATCCCCGTCTCGGGACTAAAATAAGTAACTTTCACCTCTCGGATAACAACGTACCAATTTTGATTTCAAAAGGTAAAGTCGCTTGTCCATTGCACCTCACGTCACTTATATTTATGTGGTCCCAAACTCAGTCCACATCACCCGGCCATAGTCATGACTGTAACTGGCAATAAAAGGGACGTCTCATTTATTATTGACAAATATTTCGCGCTGAAAAAACTATTCCTACTATTGTACCCTAACGGAAGGCGCCACATTCTAAACTTTATTGTGTTTATTATATGAGGCACTTTGGCGGTACACTTTTATGGCATAAATAATAAAAGACAGGAAATTATATCGATCCTCGGTGCAGTTGCGACGCAGGGAGCAAACGGAGGCATGTCGAGTGCGTTTATGTCTTTTGTACGTAGGAGCGCCGGCGCATCCTTAGATGTAGCCACCATTCTTTGTGAATGACTGTTTGAGCACGATTACTGGCTAATGTATTTTATTTATTCAATGGGTGGTAACAGTATTAAGATATTTTTAAAGATTAAAATTTTTTACAAAAAAAAATATCTTTATGTGAGAAAATCAGAAAGTCTTTTTCTCTTTCCTCATTGCCTCCTCATAAAAACTTAATTAATGATCTACACCTAGATAAGCCAAAAGTTGATTTTATCAAGTAATGAAGAATTACTATCATAATTTTCCTTAAAAAAGTCATATACCTTAAAATGTCTTCTTTATTTAAGTTCCTACCTTGTATTCTTCAACCTCCTTTCCAAACACCTCTATAAATTGTAATCAAATTAAACGGTTCCCTTATATTAAACATTAGAATCGCGTGAGACGTGTCGCTTCGTGTCGACACAAGTCTAAACGATTAGCACTGGCCGGCGGGCGCAAGCGCATAAAAACTTTTTAAAGTAAAAAATAAGTCGAGAGAGAAAAAAAAAAGAACCGTGCACAATGGCCGGTGATACCGTGAAAAATGTTCACAAATAAAACAAGTCTTAGATCACCCGGGAAGCCGGTTACACGGTGCTTACGTGTGAAACTTGGAGACTTTATTATTTAGAAATATTTATTTTATCAGCTGTATGTTCTTTTTTGAGGGCTAGAGGAATAGATTTAGCTTTCACGTTCATTAAATAGACAATGTTAACAACATATTCAGACACAAAGAAAAATAAATATCTTGACCACGCTTAAAAAATAATTAATTAGACCACATACATAATGCTAAATAGTAAAATCAGAAACATTTAGGTATAATTATCTTCAGGAATCAGGATCAACTCTTCAGACCTTAGCTATCCAGTTTCGCAATTACACTTCAAAAATTACAAGATCATGTAACAAAACCAAGATCTTCTTCCTTACTTATAGAAATGCACCTTCTTCCATATTGAAACGCACCCTCCATTGCCAATGAAACACCAGTTAAGTGCCAAGTTGTGTGGCAGCCACCTCGCATCCGCAAACACGCTGCGTCATCCTTCACCCCCAAACACAACACCTGATGAGCTCACAATCACCCCACAATGCTAATGGGTTACCCAGAACCTTACCTGATCACTCGCTTACTCGACAACTTCCAACCAATTAATCATTCCTATACGAAGCTTCAATTTTTGACAACTAAAGGAATTTTAATCGAATTCAATACGTTGAAAACGATTCCGACATTCTGATTCACAATCGAATAGTTACTCGATGAATGAGAATTTTAAATCTTTTGTGTCGTGTTTGGGCAATTTATTTGGTGCACAAATTAAAAATATACAAATACATTCATAATTGGATACAAGTCAACAGTTCAATGCTCGTCAAAAATATTTGTTTGGTGTACAATGCAGTTGATGACTTTCACTACAAATATTTCTTAAAAACGTACTAAATTAGTTATTTGTCTTGAAACAATAAAAAGTACATTTACAACAGTTCTATAAAATATTAAAACGCCATCGAGATGGTTCCAATTCTTTTGAAGAAACACAAAAACAAAAGTGAAGCTTGCTGAACAAAAGCTCGGTGCCGCGCGCACAAAAAATATATTATTACGGTGAATGTTTCCTTGTAACTGTGTCAGTGCACTTAAATGCAACAAAACCAGGATAAAATGGCGGACTGGAGGATATTACTGACGAAGTTATTGAACCGGGTGGTCCATGTGAAATAAAATGTCTGATATCACCTTTAGGTGTCGGAGCAGTCGACCACGTGTCTTTTAGATTAGATAACAAGGTGGCACTTGTGACATCTTGATAAATGTACCGTACTTATTTGCAAACACGTTTTCATTAACTTTTGCAGAATGGTTTCTGAGGATGCATAGCATATTCGAATCTGGTTTCGGCCTTGCTCTCTGTTTCGGCCTTGCTCTCTATTTCGGCCGAACCGAAACCTGGATGAGGAAGACAGGAAACCGGCAAGTATGGCAGAAGAAACGGAAGATCTATATACGCAGCTTATCGGCAACGAGACCCACGCAGGGACGCAGGGTGCTAGTAGTGGGAGCAGCACCTTATAGTTTTCTAATTGGATTTTATTATTATGTTAATTGTTTATGAAATTAGTATAAAAATGAAGGCTACGAAAGTTTCGGTCTTAGTAATATGCAAGGTAAAATACGAGTGCCTCGTTACGGTCACAACGACCGGTATAAAAGTAGGAACAAACGCCGGCACTGCGTCTTGAACTTTAGTTTGTAAGCCCTGGCTGGGGGCCTTAAAGTAATTTTTGGGCAACACAACCTTAGTTAGAGAGTTGTTGTGCTACGAGAGGCCACGTCAAAAAAAAACGGCATTGCGTCAGTCGCAGCCGAGCAACCGAAGAGAAAACAACTTAAGAAAAACAAGACCGAAGCCTTCAAAAGTGAACTCAAAGTGCAGTGTTTATATTTTCGTTGGTCTAAAAAACATTCGCATTTACGGGAGCGTGGGTACATGCCTCACCAGCAACGTAAGGAGCGCGTGCACATACATCAAGCCCGTAGAAGAAAAATAAAACGGACGCACCGACGGTCAACCCGGTCCGTCCAGTACACAGCTCTATCCGGAATTTAGGAGTCACCATTCGGGGTTGAAACGAGAATTCGTACTTCCTATTGAATGCGCAGCTATGATTAGAAATTTAATACTTGATGCTTCCCGTTACATTCAAAAGCTGTCAGTCAGTAGCCACGAGCTGAGTAAACAGGTTTAAATTGATATCAAGCGCAGGCGCAAGACGCAACCAGTACTGGCCCTCCGATTTCAAGACGATACCAAACAAGTTTATGGCAGCGGCTACAGCCTCCACCACATCGATGCGCCATCGACGCCTTTTTGCCGACTTGCGATTCGACGCATTCACCAATCGCAATTACCGCGGCCAAAAGTATGGCGTGCTCAGACCCTAACTCATGAAGATATTTTGTTTAAAGCTGCCGAACAAAGAAGCACTTTGTTTTAAGAAATTGTTTCTTTTTTTACTTTTCTCGCCAGTTTACTGCCCTTTTAGGGGGAGCTTACTCCTATTTGCTTTCATTGCGCGGAAAATGTTTATGCTACAATTCTGCGATTATGGGCTTAGGCTTCGGGTCGAGTTTTGTTTGATTGTCCTGATTTATATTCTAACTAGTATTTGCGCGTTGCGCGAGCTGCAAGCAGCTCGCGGGGTCGTGTTTTGGAGAAGTATTCCTTACCTTAATAAAATTTTTAGAATCCATATGAATCTTTAAATGAATTGGAAAATCCATAGTCCTTAAAAGATTTAGTAAATTATTAAATTATGTAAAATATTTTTAATATTCTGAAAACCCTTATAACTTATTCAATAAAAAAAAGAAACAGATTAAAAAAACAAAATAAATTGAGACTTCCTTAGGATAGTTTAAAGAATTTTAAAATCCGTTAGAGCACTTAAAAGATTTTTAAACCCGTTAAGAACCCCCTAATCCAATCTAAAACCTTATTAAAAACTCAGAAGGGAGGCATAAGGGGCAACGTTGGAAGAAGCCATTACTATTGATGACAAAGTTGCAATTTTTAATGATATAGTACTTAAGCTTTATGATATTCACGCTCCCATAAGGAAAGTGAAGCTGAAGCACCCACCTGCACCATGGATGAATTCGGATATCCAGATGGCAATGCGACGAAGGGACCGGGAGTTTCGGAAGTTTAAAAAGGATAGATCATAGGATAAGTGGATCCTCTTCAAAACTGCTCGCAATCGCTGCAATCAGATGATACGCAACGCAAAACGCCGACATATTCTTGATAATGTCACCTCTGCTTCTCCTGCTGATATTTGGAAGTTCCTTGGAACTCTAGGTATCGGTAGATCGCGGCATTCAGACCTTCCTAATACAATTGGCTTAGACGATCTAAATCATCACTTCTCCACTGTTACGACATTTGATAGTTCATGTAAACTTCAAACCTTGGATTACCTTAATGGTCTGACGCGTCCCAATATTAGTCCCTTTAGCTTCAACCCAGTCGACCCGGGAGAGATCAAGAAGATCATCCTCTCCATAAAATCCAAAGCAGTAGGTTGTGATAACATCAGTCGTCACATGATTGTGACGGCTCTTGATCAGCTCCTGCCTGCAATTTCCCATATCGTCAATTACTCCCTTTATTCCGGTGTTTTCCCTTCCCTATGGCGTAAAGCCCATGTTCGTCCACTACCGAAAATCCCTAATCCCACTCTTCCCAGTCATTTTCGTCCTATTTCCATTCTCCCCTTTTTATCAAAGGTACTTGAGGCCTGTGTACACAAACAATTCTCCTCCTTTATTTACCAGAACTCCCTCATCAGTCCTCTCCAATCTGGGTTCAGGCCCGGGCACAGTACTGTCACAGCTCTCCTTAAAGTGACTGACGACATTAGGCGGGGAATGGAAGACACTAAGGTTACCGTTTTAGTGCTGATCGATTTTTCCAATGCGTTCAATGCCGTCAGTCACGAAGTCCTTTTGTCCATTCTCTCCTATCTTATGGTCTCTCGCGATGTATTAGACTGGTTTTCATCCTATCTTCGGGGGCGTCAGCAGTCAGTTCTCACTGGCGACACTTCATCCAGCTGGTGTGATGTTGAAGCAGGCGTCCCTGAAGGCGGTATTTTATCTCCACATCTATTTTCTATCTTTATAGACCTTTTAACTACTGAGCTTCAGTGTGCGTATCATCTTTATGCTGACGGCTTGCAACTTTATTGTCAGGCAAGTGTTGACAACGTATCCGATGCGATTGAGGAGCTGAACAGGAATTTAAAAGCGGTGAAGAACTGGTCTGATCGATTCGGGGTGGCGGTTAACCCAGCCAAGTGTCAGGCTATCATTATAGGGAGCCCCTACAGCTTACGAAGACTGAGTGGGTTGACTGTGCCTCCGCTTATCTTTGATGGTGCTGTCATCCCGTTCAGCTCTGATGTCAAGGATTTGGGTTTACATGTTGACACTTGCCTTGATTGGCGTAAGCAGGTCGCGATTGTGAGCAAAAAAGTCACTGGAACGCTGCGGTCCCTGTATCGGTTGAAGAATATTCTCCCATCTCATGTAAAGGTAATGCTCGTTCAATCCCTTATCTTCCCCATAATTGATTATGGTGATGTATGTTACTATGACCTGAATGCAGATTTACTCAATAAACTTGACCGACTTCTGAATAACTGCATTCGATTCGACTTTAATCTCCGAAAATATGATCACGTCTCCGAACACCGGTCACTTTTAAAGTGGCTGCCCATTCGCCAGCGTAGAGCGTTAAGGGCCTTGACTATCACCCCTGAGTTACGCTTCATCCACTCAACCTTCGTTACGTCCCATGATGAAATTGATGAACATTTCGAAAATTATCGAAGACGCCATCTTGAATTTTGATTTTGACCTCACTATCGGCTTAAGCATCCTCGAAAACCATGAAAACGACTCCCATGATCAATAATTCGAAAATTAAGAAGCCGTCATCTTGAATTTTGATTTTAACTTCACTATCGGCTTTAGCATCCTCGAAAACCATGAAAACGACTCCCATGATGAACATTTCGAAAATAATCGCAGCCGCCATCTTGGATTTTGATTTTGACGTCACTATCGGCTTTAGCATCCTCGAAAACCATGAAAACGACTGCCATGATGAACAATCCGAAAATTATCGCAGCCGCCATCTTGGATTTGGATTTAAACCTCACCATCGGCTTTAGCATCCTCGAAAACCATGAAAACAACTCCCATGATGAACATTTCGAAAATTATCGCAGCAGCCATCTTAGATTTTGATTTTGACCTTACTATCGGCTTTAGCATCCTCGAAAACCATGAAAACGTCTCCCATGATAAATATTTCGTAAATTATCGCAGCCGCACTCTTGGATTTCAATTTTGACCTCACTATCGGTTTTAGCACCCTCGAAAACCATGAAAACGACACCCATGATGAAAACACAAAAACTATCCATCACAAAACGAATTTTTCAATTCCAAACCAAACAAAACAAACTTTTCAGTTTAGATAAAAAATATGACATTTAAAATATTATTGTGTTCGGTACGCGCTTACTGCCCCTCGAACACTGCATTTTTTGCAGTCACCAACTTGGATTTTGACGTAACTATCGGCTTAAGCATCCTCGAAAACTATGAAAACGACTGCCATGAAGAACATTTCGAAAATTATCGAAGCCGCCATCTTGAATTTTGATTTTGACCTCACTATAGGCTTTAGCATCCTCGAAAACCATGAAAACGACTCCCATGATGAATAATTCGAAAATTATGAAGCCGCCATCTTGAATTTTGATTTTGACCTCACTATCGGCTTTAGCATCCTCGAAAACCATGAAAACGACTCCCATGATGAACATTTCGAAAATAATCGCAGCCGCCATCTTGGATTCTCATTTAGACCTCGCCATCGGTTTAAGCACCCTCGAAAACCATGAAAACGACATCCATGATGAAAACTTTGAAATTTTTTGCAGTCGCCATCTTGGATTTTGATTTTGACCTCAATAACGGCTTTAGCATCCTTTAAAACCATGAAAACGACTGCCATGATGAACAATTCCAAAATTATCGCAGCCGCCATCTCGGATTTGGATTTTAACTTCAATATCGGCTTTAGCATCTTCGAAAACCATGAAAACGACTCCCATGATGAAATTGATGAAAAATTCGAAAATTATCGCAGCAGCCACCTTGGATTCTCATTATGACCTCGCCATCGGTTTTAGCACCCTCGAAAACCATGAAAACGACTCCCATGATGAATAATTCGAAAATGATGAAGCCGCCATCTTAAATTTATATTTTGACCTCGCCATCGGTTTCAGCACCCTCAAAAACCATGAAAACGACTCCCATGATGAAGAATTTGAAAAATTATAGCAGCCGCCATCTTCGATTTTGATTTTGACCTCACTATCGGCATTAGCATCCTCGAAAACCATGAAAACGACTCCCATGATGAACATTTCGAAAATTATCGCAGCCGCCATCTTGGATTTTGATTTTGACCTCACTATCGGCATTAGCATCCTCGAAAACCATGAAAACGACTCCCATGATGAACATTTCGAAAATTATCGCAGCCGCCATCTTGGATTTTGATTTTGACCTCACTATCGGCATTAGCATCCTCGAAAACCATGAAAACGACTCCCATGATGAACATTTCGAAAATTATCGCAGCCGCCATCTTGGATTTTGATTTTGACCTCACTATTGGCTTTAACATCTTCGAAAACCATGAAAACGACTCCCATGATGAAATTGATGAACAATTCGAAAATTATCGCAGCCGCCACCTTGGATTCTCATTATGACCTCGCCATCGGTTTTAGCACCCTCGAAAACCATGAAAACGACTCCCATGATGAAATTGATGAACGATTCAAAAATTATCGCAGCAGCCATCTTTGATTTGGATTTAAGCCTCACTATCGGCTTTAGCATCCTCGAAAACCATGAAAACGACTCCCATGATGAACATTTCGAAAATTATAGCAACCGCCATCTTGGATTCTCATTTTGACCACGCCATCGGTTTTAGCACCCTCGAATACCATGAAAACGACTCCCATGATGAACATTTCGAAAATTATGAAGCCGCCATCTTGAATTTTGATTTGGCCTCACTATCGGCTTTAGCTACCTCGAAAACCATGAAAACGACTCCCATGATGAAGATTTCGAAAATAATCGCAGCCGCCATCTTGGATTCTCATTTTGACCATACTATCGGCTTTAGCATCCTCGATCCTCGAGAACCATGAAAACGACATCCATGATTAAAACTTTGAAATTTTTTCAGTCTCCATCTTGGATTTTGATTTTGACTTCACTATCGGCTTTAACATCCTCGAAAACCATAAAAACGACTCCCATGATGAAATTGATGAACAATTCGAAAATTATCGCAGCCGCCACCTTGGATTCTCATTATGACCTCGCCATCGGTTTTAGCACCCTCGAAAACCATGAAAACGACTCCCATGATGAAATTGATGAACGATTCAAAAATTATCGCAGCAGCCATCTTGGATTTGGATTTAAGCCTCACTATCGGCTTTAGCATCCTCGAAAACCATGAAAACGACTCCCATGATGAACATTTCGAAAATTATAGCAACCGCCATCTTGGATTCTCATTTTGACCACGCCATCGGTTTTAGCACCCTCGAATACCATGAAAACGACTCCCATGATGAACATTTCGAAAATTATGAAGCCGCCATCTTGAATTTTGATTTGGCCTCACTATCGGCTTTAGCTACCTCGAAAACCATGAAAACGACTCCCATGATGAAGATTTCGAAAATAATCGCAGCCGCCATCTTGGATTCTCATTTAGACCATACTATCGGCTTTAGCATCCTCGAGAACCATGAAAACGACATCCATGATTAAAACTTTGAAATTTTTTCAGTCTCCATCTTGGATTTTGATTCTGACGTCACTATCGGCTTTAACATCCTCGAAAACCATAAAAACGACTCCCATGATGAAATTGATGAACAATTCGAAAATTATCGCAGCCGCCACCTTGGATTCTCATTATGACCTCGCCATCGGTTTTAGCACCCTCGAAAACCATGAAAACGACTCCCATGATGAAATTGATGAACGATTCAAAAATTATCGCAGCAGCCATCTTGGATTTGGATTTAAGCCTCACTATCGGCTTTAGCATCCTCGAAAACCATGAAAACGACTCCCATGATGAACATTTCGAAAATTATAGCAACCGCCATCTTGGATTCTCATTTTGACCACGCCATCGGTTTTAGCACCCTCGAATACCATGAAAACGACTCCCATGATGAACATTTCGAAAATTATGAAGCCGCCATCTTGAATTTTGATTTGGCCTCACTATCGGCTTTAGCTACCTCGAAAACCATGAAAACGACTCCCATGATAAAGATTTCGAAAATAATCGCAGCCGCCATCTTGGATTCTCATTTAGACCATACTATCGGCTTTAGCATCCTCGAGAACCATGAAAACGACATCCATGATTAAAACTTTGAAATTTTTTCAGTCTCCATCTTGGATTTTGATTCTGACGTCACTATCGGCTTTAGCGTCTTCGAAAACCATGAAAACGACTCCCATGATGATTATTTCAAAAGTTATCGCAGCCGCCATTTTAGATTTTGATTTTGACCTCACTATCGGCTTTAACATCCTCGAAAACTATGAAAACGACTCCCACGATGAAATTGTTGAACAATTCGAAAATTATAGCAGCCGCCATCTTGCATGCTCATTTTGACCTCGCCATCGGTTTTAGCACCCGCGAAAACCATGAAAACGACTCCCATGATGAAATTGATGAACAATTCGAAAATTATAGCAGCCGCCATCTCTGATTCTCATTTTGACCTCGCCATCGGTTTTAGCAACCTTGAATACCATGAAAACGACTCCCATGATGATCAATTCGTAAATTATCGCAGCCGCCATCTTGGATTTTGATTTTGACCTCACTATCGGCTTTAGCATCCTCGAGAACCATGAAAACGACATCCATGATTAAAACTTTGAAATTTTTTGCAGTCGCCATCTTGGATTTTGATTTTGACCTATTTATCGGCTTAAGCATATTTGGAAACCATGAAAACGACTCCCATGATGAACATTTTGAAAATTATCGCAGCCGCCATCTTAGATTTTGATTTTGACCTTACTATCGGGTTTAGCATCCTCGAAAACCATGAAAACGACTCCCATGATGAAATTGATGAACGGTTCGAAAATTATCGCAGCAGCCATCTTGGATTTGGATTTAAGCCTCACTATCGGCTTTAGCATCCTCGAAAACCATGAAACGACTCCCATGATGAACATTTCGAAAATTATAGCAACCGCCATCTTGGATTCTCATTTTGACCTCGCCATCGGTTTTAGCACCTTCGTATACCATGAAAACGACTCCCATGATGAACAATTTGAAAATTATCGCAGAGGCCATCTTGGATTCCGAGATACGATGGAGGGAGGGGTGAAGGTGGGGGAGTGGGGTGAGTTTTGAAAAATGATTTTGACATACTCTGGGCCCCTTGATACGAATCTGAAAAAAAAAAATGTTCCATGGCCCTTCTGAGATCCGCCTAAAGGGGGGAAAAGGGGTTAAGAGGGGGAACTTTAAAAAAATGTGTTTTTCATTTCCGAGCCTCTTCTATACGAATCCGAAAAAAACCTGAAATCTGAATCTGAAAAAAAAAAATGTTGCAAGTCTGTTAACTTCCGAGATCCGCCTAAAGAGGGGAGAAGGGGAAAGGGGGGGGGGACTATGAAAAATGGTTTTTACTTTTCCGAGCCTCCTCTATTCGAATCCGTAAAAAAACAAAACACGGGTTTCTTAGTTTCCGAGATACGATGGGAGGAGGAGTGAAGAGGGTTAGAGGGGGGAGTTTTGAAAAATTATTTTTACTTTACCGAGCCTCCTCTATACGAATCCGTAAAAAAACAGAACACGGGTCTCTTAGTTTCTGAGATACGATTGCGGGAGGGGGGGGGAGAGGCCAAAAAGGGGAGGCTTGGTACTTTTGCCCTACTCTTGAGAGTTACTTGTAAATTTGCTTGTCGTCACCCCCGAGTTACGCTTCACCCACTCAACCTTCGTTACGCTACGGGGGTCGCCGGCTCGCTTCGCTCGCCACCTCCCCGCCTTCGCTCCACTCGGTCTCGCAGGTTCGCTCCACTCAGGACCTACCTACCACCGGAAAGCTATCGTGACCTCATCCCTACGCTTCGCTTTACCGCTACATAATTTTTCCGAGATACGATGGGTGGAGGGGTGAAGAGGGGGAGAGGGGGTGTTTTGAAAAATTATTTTGACATACTCTGGCCCCTCGATATGAATATGAAAAAAAAAAAATGTTCCAAGTGTCTTCTGAGATCCGCCTGAAAGGGGGGGAGACGGGGGTAAGAGGGGGAACTTTGCAAAAATTTGATTTTTCTTTTCCGAGCCTCCTCTATACGAATCCATAAAAGAACAAAACACGGGTCTCTTAGTTACTGAGATTCGTTTGGGAGGGGGGGGGGGGGGGGGGGAGGCCAGAAAGGGGAGGCTTGGTACTTTTGCCCTTCTCGTGAGAGTTACTTGTAAGTTTGTTTGTCTTCACCACCGAGTTACGCTTCACCCACTCCACCTTCGTTACGCTACGGAGGTCGCCGGCTCGCTTCGCTCGCCACCTCCCCCCTTCGCTCCACTCGGTCTCGCAGGTTCGCTCCACTCGGGACCTACCTACCACCGGAAAGCTATCATGACCTCATCCCTACGCTTCGCTTTACCGCTACATAATTTTTCCGAGATACGATGGGTGGAGGGGTGAAGAGGGGGAGAGGGGGTGTTTTGAAAAATTATTTTGACATACTCTGGCCCCTCGATATGAATATGAAAAAAAAAAAATGTTCCAAGTGTCTTCTGAGATCCGCCTGAAAGGGGGGGAGACGGGGGTAAGAGGGGGAACTTTGCAAAAATTTGATTTTTCTTTTCCGAGCCTCCTCTATACGAATCCATAAAAGAACAAAACACGGGTCTCTTAGTTACTGAGATTCGTTTGGGAGGGGGGGGGGGGGGGGGGGAGGCCAGAAAGGGGAGGCTTGGTACTTTTGCCCTTCTCGTGAGAGTTACTTGTAAGTTTGTTTGTCTTCACCACCGAGTTACGCTTCACCCACTCCACCTTCGTTACGCTACGGAGGTCGCCGGCTCGCTTCGCTCGCCACCTCCCCGCCTTCGCTCCACTCGGTCTCGCAGGTTCGCTCCACTCAGGACCTACCTACCACCGGAAAGCTATCGTGACCTCATCCCTACGCTTCGCTTTACCGCTACATAATTTTTCCGAGATACGATGGGTGGAGGGGTGAAGAGGGGGAGAGGGGGTGTTTTGAAAAATTATTTTGACATACTCTGGCCCCTCGATATGAATATGAAAAAAAAAAAATGTTCCAAGTGTCTTCTGAGATCCGCCTGAAAGGGGGGGAGACGGGGGTAAGAGGGGGAACTTTGCAAAAATTTGATTTTTCTTTTCCGAGCCTCCTCTATACGAATCCATAAAAGAACAAAACACGGGTCTCTTAGTTACTGAGATTCGTTTGGGAGGGGGGGGGGGGGGGGAGGCCAGAAAGGGGAGGCTTGGTACTTTTGCCCTTCTCGTGAGAGTTACTTGTAAGTTTGTTTGTCTTCACCACCGAGTTACGCTTCACCCACTCCACCTTCGTTACGCTACGGAGGTCGCCGGCTCGCTTCGCTCGCCACCTCCCCCCTTCGCTCCACTCGGTCTCGCAGGTTCGCTCCACTCGGGACCTACCTACCACCGGAAAGCTATCATGACCTTATCCCTACGCTACGCTACGCTTCGCTTTACCGCTACCTAGTTTTTCCGAGATACGATGGGGGGAGGGGTGAAGGGGGGGAGAGGAGTGAGTTTTGAAAAATGATTTTGACCAACTCTGGGCCCCTTGATATGAATCTGAAAAAAAAAATGTTGCGAGTCTGTTAACTTCCGAGATCCACCTAAAGGGGGGGAGAAGGGGGGCAAGGGGGGGGAACTTTGAACAATGATTTTTACTTTTCCGAGGCTCCTCTAAACGAACCCGTAAAAAAACAAAACACGGGTCTCTTAGTTTCCGAGATACGTTGGGGGGAGGGAGGAAGGGGGGGAAAGGGGGGAGTTTTCAAAAATGATTTTGACCAACACTGGGCCCCTGGATATGAATCTGAAAAAAAAAATTTTGCAAGTCTGATAACTTCCGAGATCCGCCTAAAGGGGGGAGAAGGGGGAAAGGGGGGGGAACTTTGAAAAATGGTTTTTACTTTTCCGAGCCTCCTCTATACGAATCCGTAAAAAAAACAAAACACGGGTCTCTTAGTTTCCGAGATACGATGGGGAGGGGGGGGAGGGGGGGCGAAAAGGGGAGGTTTGGGATTTTTCCCATACTCACGAGAGTTACTTGTTTACAAATCTGTCAAAATATACCCACCTCCCCCTTCACCATCTGGGAGAACAATGATGTCAATCAGTGAGTCAGTGAGTCAGTGGTAATCGAGCTTTATATAGTATAACTAGTATTTGCGCGTTGCGCGAGCTGCACGCAGCTCGCGGGGTCGTGTTTTGGAGAAGTAGGATTCCTTACTTTTATAAAATTTTGAGAACCCATAAGAATCTTTAAATGAATTGGAAAATCAATAGTCCTCAAAAGATTTTGTAAATTATTAAATTATATAAAAAAAAATTAATATTCTGAAAACCCTTATAACTAATTCAATAAAAAAAAGAAACAAAATTAAAAAAAAAAAACAATAAATTGAGAATTCCTTAGGATAAAAAGAATTTTAAAATCCGTTAGAGCACTTAATAGATTTTGAAACCCCTAAAGAACCCCTAATCCAATCTAAAACCTTATTAAAAACTCAGAAGGGAGGCATAAGGGGCAACTTTGAAAAATGTTTTTTTACTTTTCCGAGCCTCCTCTAAACGAATCCGTAAAAAAAAAAGAACACGGGTCTCTTAGTGTCTGAGAAACGATTGGGAGGGGGGGGGGAGCCAAAAAGGAGAGGCTTAGTACTTTTGCCCTACTAATGAGAATTACTTGTAAGTTTGCTTGTCGTCACCCCTGAGTTACGCTTCATCCACTCAACCTTCGTTACGTCCCATGATGAAATCGATGAACATTTCGAAAATTATCAAAGCCGCCATCTTGGATTTTGATTTTGACCTCGCCATCGGCTTTAGCATCCTCGAAAACCATGAAAACGACTCCCATGATGAAATTGATGAACAATTCGAAAATTATAGCAGCCGCCATCGTGGATTCACATTTTCACCTCGCCTACGGTTTTAGCACCCTCGAATACAATGAAAACGACTCCCATGATGAACAATTCGAAAATAATCGCAGACGCCATCTTGGATTTGGATTTTAACCTCACTATCGGCTTAAGCATCCTCGAAAACCATAAAAACGACTCCCATGATGAACATTTCGAAAATTATCGAAGCCGCCATCTTGGATTTTGATTTTGACCTCGCCATCGGTTTTAGCTCCCTCGAAAACCATGAAAACGACACCCATAATGAACAATCCGAAAATAATCGCAGCCGCCAACTTGGATTCTCATTTTGACCTCGCCATCGGTTTTGGCACCCTCGAAAACCATGAAAACGACTCCCATGATGAAATTGATGAACAATTCGAAAATTATAGCAGCCGCCATCTTGGATTCTCATTTTGACCTCGCCATCGGTTTTATCACCCTCGAAAACCCAAGAATTTTTTGCAGTCTGCATCTTGGATTTTGATTTTGAACTCACTATCGGCTTTAGCATCCTCGAAAACCATAAAAACGACTCCCATGATGAACCATTCGAAAATTATCGCAGCCACCATCTTGGATTTGGATTTTGACCTCACTATCGGCTTTAGCATCCTCGAAAACCATGAAAACGACTCCCATGATGAACAATTCGAAAATAATCGCAGCCGCCATCTTGGATTTGGATTTTAACCCCACTATCGGCTTTATCAACCTCGAAAACCATGAAAACGACATCCATGATTAAAGCTTTGAATTTTTTGCACTCTGCATCTTGGATTTTGATTTTGAACTCACTATCGGCTTTAACATCCTCGAAAACCGTGAAAACGACTCCCATGATGAACCATTCGAAAATTATCGCAGCCGCCATCTTGGATGTTGATTTTAACCTCACTATCGGCTTTAGCATCCTCAAACCCATGAAAACGACTCCCATGATGAACGTTTTGAAAATTATCGCAGCCGCCATCTTGGATTTAAATTTTGACCTCACATATCGGCTTTAACATCCTCGAAAACCATGAATACGACTCCCATGATGAACATTTCGAAAAATATCGCAGCCGTACTCATTTTGACCTCGCCATCGGTTTTAGCAACCTCGAAAACCATGAAAACGACATCCATGATTAAAGCTTTGAATTTGTTAGCAGTCGCCATCTTGGATTCTCATTTTGACCTCGCCATCGGTTTTAGCAACCTCGAAAACCCATGAAAACGACTCCCATGAATAACAATTAGAAAATTATCGTAGCCGCCATCTTGGATTCTCATTTTGACCTCGCCATCGATTTTAGCTCC
Source organism: Agrotis clavis (assembly GCA_954870645.1). Classification (NCBI taxonomy): domain Eukaryota; kingdom Metazoa; phylum Arthropoda; class Insecta; order Lepidoptera; family Noctuidae; genus Agrotis; species Agrotis clavis. The sequence continues at coordinate 3,798,743 of OX940919.1, read as the reverse complement.
CTCGAAAGAATAGGAAAACGACTCCCATGATGGACATGTCGAAAATTATCGCTGCTGCCATCTTGGATTCTCATTTTGACCTCACTATCGGCTTTACCATCCTCGAAAACCATGAAAACGACTCCCATGATGAACATTTCGAAAATTATCATAGCCGCCATCTTGGATTTTGATTTTGACCTCGCCATCGGTTTTAGCTTCCTCGAAAACCATGAAAACGACACCCATAATGAACAATTCGAAAATTATAGCATCTTGGATTCTCATTTTGACCTCGCCATCGGTTTTATCACCCTCGAAAACCAATAAAATGACATCCATGATGAAAACTTTGAATTTTTTGCAGTCTGCATCTAGGATTTTGATTTTGAACTCACTATCGGCTTTAGCATCCTCGAAAACTATGAAAACGACTCCCATGATGAACCATTCGAAAATTATCGCAGCCGCCATCTTAGATTTGGATTTTAACCTCATTATCGGCTTTAGCATCCTCGAAAGGATAGGAAAACGACTTCAATGATGAACATATTGAAAATTATCGCTGCCGCCATCTTGGATTTTAATTTTGAACTCACTATCGAATTTAGCATCCTCGAAAAGCATGAAAACGACTCCCATGATGAACATTTCGAAAATAATCGAAGCCGCAATCTTGGATTTTGATTTTCACCTCACTATCGGCTTAACCATCCTTGAAAACCTATGAAAACGACTTCCACGAAGAACAAGTCGAAAATTATCTTGGATTCTCATTTTGACCTCGCCATCGGTTTTGGCACCCTCGAATACCACGAAAACGACTCCCATGATGAACAATTTGAAAATTATAGCAGCTGCCATCTTGGATTTTTATTTTGACCACACTATCGGCTTTAGCATCCTCGAGAACCATGAAAACGACTCCCATGATGAACAATTCGAAAATTATCGCAGCCGCCATCTTGGATTCTCATTTTAACTTCGTCATCGGTTTTAGCAACCTCGAAAACCATGAAAACGACATCCATGATTAAAGCTTTGAATTTGTTTGCAGTCGCCATCTTGGATTCTCATTTTGACCTCGCCATCGGTTTTAGCAACCTCGAAAACCATAAAAACGACTCCCATGATGAAATTGATGAACAATTCGAAAATTATCGCAGCCGCCATCTTGGATTCTCATTTTGACTTCGTTATCGGTTTTATCAACCTCGAAAACCATGAAAACGACATCCATGATTAAAGCTTTGAATTTTTTGCACTCTGCATCTTGGATTTTGATTTTGAACTCACTATCGGCTTTAACATCCTCGAAAACCGTGAAAACGACTCCCATGATGAACCATTCGAAAATTATCGCAGCCGCCATCTTGGATGTTGATTTTAACCTCACTATCGGCTTTAGCATCCTCAAACCCATGAAAACGACTCCCATGATGAACGTTTTGAAAATTATCGCAGCCGCCATCTTGGATTTAAATTTTGACCTCACATATCGGCTTTAACATCCTCGAAAACCATGAATACGACTCCCATGATGAACATTTCGAAAAATATCGCAGCCGTACTCATTTTGACCTCGCCATCGGTTTTAGCAACCTCGAAAACCATGAAAACGACATCCATGATTAAAACTTTGAAATTTTTTGCAGTCGTCATCTTGGATTTTGATTTTGACCTCGCCATCGGTTTTAGCACCCTCGAAAACCATGAAAACGACATCCATGATGAAAACTTTGAAATTTTTTGCAGTCGCCATCTTGGATTTTGATTTTGACCTCAATAACGGCTTTAGTATCCTCGAAAACCATGAAAACGACTCCCATGATGAACATTTAAAAAAATATCGCAGCCGCCATTTTGGATTTTGATTTTGACGTCGCCATCGGTTTTAGCACCCTCGAAAACCATGAAAACGACTCCCATGATGAACATTTCGAAAATTATCGCACCTGCCATCTTGGATTTTAATTTTGACCTCACTATCGGCTTTAGCATCCTCGAAAACCATAAAAACGACTCTCATGATGAACATTTAAAAAAATATCGCAGCCGCCATCTTGGATTTTGATTTTGACCTCGCCATCGCTTTTAGCACCCTCGAAAACCATGAAAACGACTCCCATGATGAACAATTCGAAAATTATCGCAGCCGCCATCTTGGATTTGGATTTTAACCTCACTATCGGCTTTAGCATCCTCGAAAACCGTGAAAACGACTCCCATGATGAACCATTCGAAAATTATCGCAGCCGCCATCTTGAATGTTGATTTTAACCTCACTATCGGCTTTAGCATCCTCAAACCCATGAAAACGACTCCCATGATGAACATTTTGAAAATTATCGCAGCCGCCATCTTGGATTTAAATTTTGACCTCACATATCGGCTTTAGCATCCTCGAAAACCATGAATACGACTCCCATGATGAACATTTCGAAAAATATCGCAGCCGTACTCATTTTGACCTCGCCATCGGTTTTAGCAACCTCGAAAACCATGAAAACGACATCCATGATTAAAACTTTGAAATTTTTTGCAGTCGTCATCTTGGATTTTGATTTTGACCTCGCCATCGGTTTTAGCACCCTCGAAAACCATGAAAACGACATCCATGATGAAAACTTTGAAATTTTTTGCAGTCGCCATCTTGGATTTTGATTTTGACCTCAATAACGGCTTTAGTATCCTCGAAAACCATGAAAACGACTCCCATGATGAACATTTAAAAAAATATCGCAGCCGCCATTTTAGATTTTGATTTTGACGTCGCCATCGGTTTTAGCACCCTCGAAAACCATGAAAACGACATCCATGATGAAAACTTTGAAATTTTTTGCAGTCGCCATCTTGGATTTTGATTTTGACCTCAATAACGGCTTTAGTATCCTCGAAAACCATGAAAACGACTCCCATGATGAACATTTAAAAAAATATCGCAGCCGCCATCTTGGATTTTGATTTTGACCTCGCCATCGGTTTTAGCACCCTCGAAAACCATGAAAACGACTCCCATGATGAACAATTCGAAAATTATCGCAGCCGCCATCTTGGATTTGGATTTTAACCTCACTATCGGCTTTAGCAACCTGGAAAACCATGAAAACGACTCCCATGATAAACATTTCGAAAATTATCGAAGCCGCTATCTTGGATTTTGATTTTGACCTCATCATCGGTTTTAGCACCCTCGAAAACCATGAAAACGACACCCATGATGAAATTGGTGAACAATTCGAAAATCATAGCAGCCGCCATCTTGGATTCTCATTGTGACCTCGCCATCGGATTAAGCACCCTCGAAAACCATGAAAACGCCACCCATGATGAAATTGATGAACAATTCGAAAATAATCGCAGCCGCCATCTTGGATTCTCATTTTGACCTCGCCATCGGTTTTAGCACCCTCGAAAACCACGAAAACGACTCCCATGATGAAATTGATGAACAATTCGAAAATTATAGCAGCCGCCATCTTTGATTCCCATTTTGACCTCGCCATCGGTTTTATCACCCTCGAAAACCATGAAAACGACACCCATGATGAAATTGATGAACAATTTTCGAAAACCATAGCAGCCGCCATCTTGGATTCTCATTTTGACCTCGCCATCGGTTTTAGCACCCTCGAAAACCATGAAAACGACTCCCATGATGAACATTTCGAAAATTATCACAGCGGCCATTTTGATTTTGACCTCACTATCGGCTTTAGCATCCTCGAAAACCATGAAAACGACGTGTCTCGCGCCCGTCGCGTAGAAGGGCCTTAAAAGATTTTGAAACCCCTTAAGAACCCCCTGATCCAATCTAAAACCTTATTAAGAACTCAAGAAAAAAATGGCCGAGCCTCCTCTATACGAATCCGTAAAAAAACTGAACACGGGTCTCTTAGTTTCTGAGATACGATTGGGAGGGAGGCCAAAAAGGGGAGGCTTGGTACTCTTGCCCTACTCATGAGAGTTACTTGTAAGTTTGCTTGTCGTCGCCCCTGAGTTACGCTTCACCCACTCAACCTTCGTTACGCTACGGAGGTCGCCGGCTCGCTTCGCTCGCCACCTCCCCCCTTAGCTCCACTCGGTCTCGCAGGTTCGCTCCACTCAGGACCTACCTACCACCGGAAACCTATCGTGGCCTCATCCCTACGCTTCGCTTTACCGCTACATAGTTTTTCCGAGATACGATGGGGGGAGGGGTAAAGAGGGGGAGAGGGGGGAGTTTTGAAAAATGATTTTGACCAACTCTGCGTTCCTTGATATGAATCTGAAAAAAAAAGTTGCAAGTTTGTTAACTTCCGAGATCCGCCTAAAGGGGGAGAAGGGGAGCAAGGGGGGAGGGAACTTTGAAAAATGGTTTTTGGTTTTCCGAGCCACCTCTATACGAATCCGTAAAAAAACAAAACACGGGTCTCTTAGTTTCCGAGATACATAGATGGGAAGGGGGGAGAGGGGGGGCGAAAAGGGGAGGTTTGGGATTTTTCCCATACTCATGAGAGTTACTTGTAAGTTTACTTGTCGTCACCCCCGAGTTACGCTTCACCCACTCAACCTTCGTTACGCTACGGAGGTCGCCGGCTCGCTTCGCTCGCCACCTCCCCCCTTCGCTCCACTCGGTCTCGCAGGTTCGCTCCACTCGGGACCTACCTACCACCGGAAAGCTATCGGGACCACATCCCAACGCTACGCTACGCTTCACTTTACCGCTACTTAGTTTTTCCAAGATACGACGGGGGTAAGAGGGGGAGAGGGGGGAGTTTTGAAAAATGATTTTGACCAACTCTGGGCCCCTTGATAAGAATCTGAAAAAAATAATGTTACAAGTCTGTTAACTTCCGAGATCCGCCTAAAGGGGGGAGAAGGGGGCAAGGGGGGGGGAACTTTGAATAATGGTTGTTTTCTTTTCCGAGCCTCCTCTATACGAATCCGTAAAAAAACAAAACACGGGTCTCTTAGTTTCCGAGATACGAAGGGGGGAGGGGTGAAGGGGGGGAGAGGGGGAGTTTTGAAAAATGATTTTGACTAACACTGGGCCCCTTGATATGTATCTGAAAAAAAAATGTTGCAAGTCTGTTAACTTCCGAGATCCACCTAAAGGGGGGAGAAGGGAGAAAGGGGGGGGGACTTTGAAAAATGGTTTTAACTTTTCCGAGCCTCCTATACACGAATCCGTAAAAAAACAAAACACGGGTCTCTTAGTTTCCGAGATACGATGGGGAGGGGGGAGAGGGGGGGTGAAAAGGGGAGGTTTGGGATTTTTCCCATACTCACCAGAGTTACTTGTTTACGAATCTGTCAAAATATACCCACCTCCCCCTTCACCATCTGGGAGAACAATGATGTCAATCAGTGAGTCAGTCAGTCAGTGAGTGGTAATCGAGCTTTATATAGTATAACTAGTATTTGCGCGTTGCGCGAGCTGCAAGCAGCTCGCGGGGTCATGTTTTGGAGAAGTATTCCTTACCTTAATAAAATTTTGAGAATCCATAAGAATCTTTAAATGAATTGGAAAATCCATAGTCCTTAAAAGATTTTGTAAATTATTAAATTATATAAATATTTTTAATATTGTGAAAACCCTTATAACTAATTCAATAAAAAAAGAAACATTAAAAAAAAAACTCGACAACCATGAAAACGACTCCCATGATGAAATTGATGAACAATTCGAAAATTATCGCAGCCGCCACCTTGGATTTTCATTATGACCTCGCCATCGGTTTTAGCACCCTCGAAACCATGAAAACGACTCCCATGATGAAATTGATGAATTATTCGAAAATTATAGCAGCCGCCATCTTGGATCCTCATTTTGACCTCACTATCGGCTTTAGCATCCTCGAAAACCATGAAAACGACTGCCAAGATGAACAATTCCAATATTATCGCAGCCGCCATCTTGGATTTGGATTTTATTCTCACTATCGGCTTTAGCATCCTAGAAAACCATGAAAACGACTCCCATGATGAAATTGATGAACAATTCGAAAATTATAGCAGCCGCCATATTGGATTCTCATTCTGACCTCGCCATCGGTTTTAGCACCCTCGAAAACCATGAAAACGACTCCCATGATGAACGTTTCGAAAAATATCGCAGCCGCCATCTTGGATTTTGATTTAGACCTCACTACCGGCTTGACCATCCTTGAAAACCATGAAAACGACTCCCATGATGAACATTTCGAAAAATATCGCAGCCGCCATCTTGGATTTCAATTTTGACCTCGCCATCGGTTTTAGCACCCTCGAAAACCATGAAAACGACCCCATGATGATTATTTCGAAAATTATCGCAGCCGCCATCTTGGTTTCTTCTTTTGACCTCGCCATCGGTTTTAGCACCCTCGAAAACCATGAAAACGACATCCATGATGAAAACTTTGAATTTTTTGCAGTCTGCAACTTGGATTTTGATTTTAACCTCACTATCGGCTTTAGCATCCTCGAGAACAATGAAAACGACTCCCATGATGAAATTGATGAACAATTCGAAAATTGTCGCAGCCGCCATCTTGGATTTGGATTTAAACCTCACTATCGGCTTTAGCATCCTCGAAAACCATGAAAACGACTCCCATGATGAACAATTCGAAAAATATCGCAGCCGCCATCTTGGATTTCAATTTTGACCTCGCCATCGGTTTAAGCACCCTCGAAAACCATGAAAACGACCCCATGATGATTATTTCGAAAATTATCGCAGCCGCCATCTTGGATTCTTCTTTTGACCTCGCCATCGGTTTTAGCACCCTCGAAAACCATGAAAACGACATCCATGATGAAAACTTTGAATTTTTTGCAGTCTGCAACTTGGATTTTGATTTTAACCTCACTATCAGCTTTAGCATCCTCGAAATCCATGAAAACGACTCCCATGATGAAATTGATGAACAATTCGAAAATTGTCGCAGCCGCCATCTTGGATTTGGATTTAAACCTCTCTATCGGCTTTAGCATCCTCGAAAACCATGAAAACGACTCCCATGATGAACAATTCGAAAATTATCGCAGCCGCCATCTTGGATTTGGTTTAAACCTCACTATCGGATTAGCATCCTCGAAAACCATGAAAACGACTCCCATGATGAACAATTCGAAAATTATTGCAGCCGCCATCTTGGATTTTGATTTTGACTTCACTTTCGCCTTTATCATCCTCGAAAACCATGAAAACAACTCCCATGATGAACAATTTGAAAATTATCGCAGCCGCCATCTTGGATTCTCATAATGACCTCGCCATCGGTTTAGCACCCTCGAAAACCATGAAAACGACACCCATGATGAACAATTCGAAAATTATCGCAGCCGCCATCTTGGATTTGGATTTTAACCTCTCTATCGGCTTTAGCATCCTCGAGAACCATGAACACAACTCCCATGATGAACAATTCGAATATTATCGCAGCCGCCATCTTGGATTCTCATTTTGACCTCGCCATCGGTTTTAGCACCCTCGAAAACCATGAAAACGACACCCATGATGAAATTGATGAACAATTCGAAAATTGTCGCAGCCGCCATCTTGGATTTGGATTTAAACCTCACTATCGGCTTTAGCATCCTCGAAAACCATGAAAACGACTCCCATAATAAACTGATGAACAATTCGAAAATTATAGCAGCCGCCATCTTGGATTCTCATTTTGACCTCGCCATCGGTTTTAGCACCCTCTAAAACCATGAAAACGACTCCCATGATGAACAATTCGAAACTTATCGCAGCCACCATCTTGGATTTTAATTTTGACCTCACTATCAGCTTTAGCATCCTCGAGAACCATGAAAACGACTCCCATGATGAACAATTCGAAAAATATTGCAGCCGCCATCTTGGATTTTGATTTTGACCTCACTATCGGCTTTAGCATCCTCGAGAACCATGAAAACGACACCCATGATGAACAATTCGAAAATTATCGCAGCCGCTATCTTGGATTTGGATTTTAACCTATCGGCTTTAGCATCCTCGAGAACCATGAACACAACTCCCATGATGAACAATTCGAAAATTATCGCAGCCGCCATCTTGGATTCTCATTTTGACCTCGCCATCGGTTTTAGCACCCTCGAAAACCATGAAAACGACACCCATGATGAACAATTCGAAAATTATCGCAGCCGCCTTCTTGGATTTGGATTTTAACCTCTCTATCGGCTTTAGCATCCTCGAAAACCATGAAAACGACTCCCATGATGAAATTGATGAACAATTCAAAAATTATAGCAGCCGCCATCTTGGATTCTCATTTTGACCTCGCCATCGGTTTTAGCACCCTCGAAAACCATGAAAACGACACCCATGATGAACAATTCGAAAATT